>CM057389.1:14222500-14640000 GCA_030015415.1 Cynopterus sphinx
GAAAATTGGAAAGGGAATATGAGTTCAAAGAAAAAAAAGTAAAATACCTAACTGTTAAAACAACAACTCTTTAATGTGACATTTAAAAATGCAACAGTGACTATCAAATGGCCAAGGTATTTCATTCTATTGGATTGTTTTTAAAGTGTAGTGTAGCTGTTTCATTTCAAGATGTCAATATTATGATATGGTAGGAACTGCAACTTTTATAGCTGTTTAAACTAAAGATGAACATTTTTAGATGCTAAGTTTTAAAACATATGAAAAGAGTTTTATTTAGCATGCACAAATATTCCCCTTTTATTAGGTAAGGTTAAATTCCCCTTACTCCATTGAGGGTGAGGTAGACTTATAACTTACTTCAAAAGAATAAAGTATAGAAAAGGAAAAAATAACACATTTATAGTGGATAAACCTGGCAAACACTGTCTTAGCCAGCTGATTGATGGACACTAACATTACCAGTGATGCCACCTGGAGCTCATGTACACTGTGATTTGGTGTGATACGAAGGGCATCTTATCCTTATGATATTCTTTCCAAAACCCCAACAACCAAAGCTGATCATGAGAATAACATAAAAATAATCAGAATTTTACAAAATAGCTGGCCAGTATTCTCTCAATACTATGAAGGTTATAAAAAAATAGGAAAGACTGAGAATCTGTCACAATTTACCAAATACACTGTGGAAGCCTGGATGAGATCCTGGCACAGAAATGAGGACATTAGTGAAAAAATAGGTGAAATCTAAATGAGTCTGGGGTTTAATTTTTTTTTTTTTAATGTGTAAGAGATTCAAAGGGATTAAAGATTCTTTGAGGGGCACAAAGGCAAAAAGTTTAATGACAATTGATCACTTGAAATGTCTAACAAGTAGGCAAGTAGATATGAAGGTTTTTTGTTCAAATGTGGCTTTTAATAGAGACACTTTGGAAATTGATTATCCTGAGTCATTGCAGTTTTTAATAATTAAAACCAAAGAAAGGAAATAGATGAGAGTTCAGGTGAGCTGTCAAAATGGGAGTTTAATAGGAAGTTGGTAACTGGAAGTCCCAAGTAAAAGGAAGTGCTTCAAAGTAATAGGTTGGAATAACCAGATAAGTCATCCATAAGATGCCTGGCCATCAGCAGAGTGTAGATCAAGAGTAGAAATTTAGTTTTATGGGTGGTGGCAGTAGACCCAGTGAGAAAGGATTTTAGTCTGACAACCACCAGGGTGCTGGTAATTCATACACAAAGACATAAAGCCAAAATTTAGCTGTTAGAACTGAGGTTCAAGCTTAGAACCAAGATAGCAGAACATAAGTGTTAAAACCAAATTTCATTAGGTTTGGTCAAGAAAATACTACAACAGTATTTTCCAAAGCAGATGTCATTGCTAACAGGGTCACTTTGGTCAAGTTACTTACCCTTTCAGTGTTTTAGTTCTTCCATCTATAAACTGGAGATAAAAAAATATTATTTACTCCACAGAGTGGTTGAGAGTACCGAGTGAATTATTTATTATTTGTAAGGTGTTTTGTATGACGTCGTGTACCTAGTCATACCTAGTATGACATAAGTGCTTATAAGATAAAAATAAGTATCACCCTATCTAATAAAAGTACTTTTCTTTAGCAGTCTTGATGTATTACACTCAAACAAATTAATTGTTTCATTTGGCAGGAGCAACATGATCCTATGCCAAGCTTGAGTTGACCGACATGGCCTTTTCTCTAAAAATTCCAGAATATATCTCATTTGTGTATGTTGACAGACATTACAAAGTGAAATGCTTTTCTTTTTCTTGTCTTTTGTGGCAATACTGTTGACCTGCACTTTCTGGGTAAGCACGGTGTAAGGACCATGACAGAAAATCGAGAAAGTTGCAGAAGAGTTCAGTATGAGATATGTGCAGTTTATAAGGATATGAGTACCTTGGGTTTTGCATAAAAATAAAACCAGTGGTTAATATAATAGAACAGGTTGGCTTTTAAAAATATATACTTTTAAACCATGGTACAGTTTGAAACAACCTCCATCTGTAAAAATATTGTCAATGTTATATGACATGCAATCTGGCTAAATATAAATGCAATTTCCTTCTGAAATGTAGTACAATTTCTTCACTAACATCATTGCCTAGAATTTCATTAAAACAATTATTTCTCTTCCTTATGTCAAACAGAAGTCTATATCAGCTCAGAAAATGTTATGGTTTATTAAGTGATCTTTTATTCCATAATTTAAGATGTATATATACTTTCATATACTAAAATACCTCTAGCCTTTAATATACATGGCATGTCAGAAAATATATAAAACCTATCTCCTGAGATATTCATAGATCATTCAATTTCAAACATTCTTAAATAATGATAGGGAGTTTGAATTCACTGTCATCGAAGGAAACCTAATGAAATAATGCATTATTTAAAACATTGTATCATTTTTTATCACAAGATTATGTGATATAAATATATATATACTACTTGTCAGTTATGACATTCACATAAGCAAAAACCCATAGCTGAGAGCATTGAGGATTGAGAATATTTGTTTTTACCAAGTTGCCCTAAGAAAGCCTACTGTGAATATGAATAAAAAAGATGTTATAGGAATTACAGAAAACAGCTGTGTCTTAAATTTCAAGAAACCACTGTGCTTATTATAATACATAGAATTATTTTTTATTATTGCAATAATAAAGTGCTGAGTATTAGATTAAATTATTAAATGATTGCTCTCATCTCGCTGTTAGAGAAAAAAAAAGAGAACAAACCCTTCGATGCAAAGTTCTATTCTGATTACTTGTAATGATCAAATAACACTAGTACTTATTCAGTAAGTTGTTCTATTACTCATCACTTAATCTGCGGTAATCATTGAATTGATTAACAAGTGACTCATCATAAAACCAACAATCACTTTAATCTGATTAATTTATTATCATTATTTTTTTACCAAAAAAAAAAAACTGGCATGGATTTAATGAATACAACATCACAACACATGGAGCGTATAAAAATATATACCTATGTAGCTAGCTGGATGGTAAATGTGAAATTGCCACACATGTATGGCAAAAACAATCAAATATCAGCAACTTCAACTGGTTCAATGTAATATTTATAGATCTTAAACAGAAATGATCAGATTTGCCTTTCAAATGATTTAAAATATTTAGTTGTATACTTGAAATGAGAAATTTGAATTTTCATGAATAACGTAAAATGATCAATAGAATAAAATTAAAGCACAATCTGGCATGACCTATCTAAAAAAAAGCCAATTACCCAAATGAAAAAGAGGTTATATGTTACATTAAATTACTAGATTCTTCTTTCATTTTTATTATAATTGATCTACCCTAGAGTAAAAATTCTGTCTAATAAATGACTACAAAGAGGAAAATAAAAGATAAAGAAACCCTAAAAAAAAAAAACAATAAAAGATAGCCAAGAATATGTGAAATAGGACCAATAAGGTTTTTTTGTTGGTTTGTTTGTTTTTGTTTGTTTGTTTTTTTCTTGCTGGTAACGTTTATTTTTAATTTCGGTAATGGAATTCTATTTTTATTGTAAAATTTGTGTACTTTAACTGAGTCTAACACTATACTCACTCCTTGCCTGGGAAATGACACATGACCTAGGGTTAACTGATCAGGGTCCTCTGACCCCTAGACCAATGGAATTGCATTGGAGAAAGGTATGTTACAGGCATTGGTTAATTTGATATGTAGTTTCTTCTAAAGAGAGTATCTCCTTTCTGCCTGGGTAGCAGGCTGTAGGTACTATATTAGCTTGAACCTGCTGGTGGTAAAATTTTCCATGTGGAAATCCCTTTGCCTGAGAGTGAAGCCAAGGTAAAAAGATTCCAGAAAGATGTTAATGTTGAAACGAAACAGGTATAAAGTAATAGAACATATTTCTTAACAGTAAAGCCCCTTCATGTAAAGTGTGGGGTGGAAGGAGAGTAAAGGTGAAGCTGAATCAAGCTGTCTCACATGTTAAGCTTTGGTCACTGAGGTGGGAAGGAAAGAGATAGAATCCTGAAATAGACTGTGGACAACAATGCTGAGAAAATGGCTGGGTGGGAATCAAAGATGAACTTGACCTACTTTTGACTTTTCTCAGTCCAGCCCTGCTTATGCAGCTGACAGGTATTTTCCTGGAAAATATTTATAATCCAAGTCACTGTGACTTAGGCATGTTCCACAGGGAAATAAGAGAAGTAGACATAAAAGCCTGGGGTGTAGCTATCAGCTGATTCTTCTTAACCAAAGGCTTTGACATGATTCTTCTTAACCAAAGGCTTTGAGCTTTGTTTCAATAGCTTCTATGTCCCAGCAATTGAACTGGCCATGATCTTTTCAATATCTGAGTTACATATCAACTAGATAATATTGATAGGGCTGAAATGGTTGAGTCATTGGCCATGTACTAAACTTTGTATTTGAGATGGGGATGTAAAAATAAACATTAGGCATTGAAAAAGTAACTGGAATTACAACTTGAAGCTGCGCATGAACACTGGGTAGAAGAAGACTTGATTATAAAGCAGTTTCTCAAAATTACTTTTCAAAATTAAAATCTGACATTTTTTACTATGGAGGTCAAAAGATAGTACATGTATGCTTAATGATTAAAAATTTAATGTTAGGCCTGGGCTGACCTGTGCTCAAGTCTCAACTCTGTCCCTTGATATCTTGGACAAGTTATTAGACCTCTCGAACCTATTGCCTTATCTGAAAAGTAAGGCTAGTAATATGAACCTTCTATGATTATGGTGACAATGAATGAGATAATGGCACCCAGAATGGGCTCAATATACTGTGGCTGGGACTTTTCCTATAGAGTTAGAGAAACATGAAGAGAATACATGATATATTCTCTGGCCTTCATACAATCTTATGAATTCAATATCTAATGTAGAAAGTTGTTTCAACATCTTTATAGATCAAGGGACTGTGGTCATTAATTAGAATTCAGTTTCTCTGAAGTCAGGAAATTCTTCCCTAACTCAACTAACATTTTTATGAAAACAAACATTCCTTCATGTTTTTTTCTTTGCTGGGGGTGGGGAGGAAAGAGACTGATTATCTTCAATCCTATATATTTAAGCATTGTTATCACTTTCTCCTCTCTTTCAAGTTAAGCAATTTTGATTTTTAAAAATGTGCTTATGGCTATCATATCTTTTTATTTTGTTAGTGTTTTTTACAAAGCCTTTGTTCATGAACCAAATTGTGGTGATGTTCTTCTGGCTACCAAATCCTATAGTTTGCCCACAACTTGCTGAAGTTTACTAAGGTTGAGGGAATGTAGTCTAGTGGTGTCTATAATGGTTTTGTGATTTCAATACAATAGAAGTAGTAAAGATGTACACTTACCTCATTTCTCTTGTTTAGAAGAAGCAGCCTTTACAGAATTATAAACTATAAATCAAGCTTGTATAATTGATAAAGTTTTGATTTGGAAGGAAAAATATTTGGGCATTAAAGAAAATAAGCAGAGAGCACAAGATGAGGACAAAAAGCTGGAAACAAAAATTAGTAGTAAAGGAAATCTTTAAGCTTTATCTAATTGAACCACAGTGCTATAATCCTCAATCAGAAACCGAGCTAAGTAAACCCTACCAATTCCTGATTCAGCAACACTAAAGCATTTATTGATGGCTCTTCTTGGCTTTGTTTCTCCTTTCTCTGCTACAGAGATCCTATTAATGGAAATTGCCCATAAGTTTTCTTGACTTTTATTCCTATGTCAGCAGGTAAGAGTGACAACTTCTTTGGAATCAAAAACAGCATTAAGAAAATGTTATTCCCCATTCCATGGAGTCTAACAAAATTAGTATATTGCTGCTTTGAAAATTTAAATTGAGAATGTAACTTCTCTCGGATGGCTGACAAAAATCATGATCTAGTCAGTGTATCTGAGGGAGGCAAGTATATCTGGAGATAAGATTTTCTGGGAAAATGTGAAGAAATGGTATATGACTCTCCTCTCTGCCCTTCTGATAGCACTAGGAAGCACATTGGACTGAATAATAGAAGAAGATATTGTTTTCAACTGACTTTGGTAAAATATATCATTACCACAATTTCTCTATCCCAGGACCCTACAAGTATAGAGTCACTCTTCAGTTGTCAACCCTAGAACAACCTCCTTCCTCCATTCTCAGGCCTAATTTTTTTAATTCTTAAGCTCTAGTTGGGCAAGACCATATTAACAGTGGAATGAAGCAGACAGAGAGGAGGGACCTGGAAACTGACCTAGATATAGAAGTGTCAAGTTCTAGAAGGAAGTAAATTTTGGAAAAAGAACATGACAGATGAGGAAAAGTAATTAACAACATCTAACATTATTAAATACTTAAATACTAACAAAAACTTAGATTCATTTATAACATGATTTTTAAAGAGAAATAACTACCATTTATTGAATATATATTGAATAATATGCTTTGCCTGTATTAATTTAATCACATCTTTACAAAACAGACAATTTATATTACCCTCATTTTTCTTTGCCAAACACACTGAGTCAAAAATGGGAAACGAATTGTCCCAAGTCACCTTTTAGGCAATGGTGGTGCTAGAAGCACAGAGAATCTGAATCCAGAACCTGTGCCATTATCTACAGACACCTGCGCAACAAGACATGTGACATTTGGAGGTTGAGAGTGGGTTTGCTACTCTAGTAAGGCATATGGTATATGCTAATAAATGATTCAAAAGACAATAGACCCACAGTCCTGAGTGGTCTATGGAACATAATACTGGTGTCAGAAAATTTAAGGGAATTCCTAGTCTATAGATCCTAAGAAAATTGGAATGTTTACTAAATGTGAGATTCAGGCAGAGAAAATGAACAGATTAAGTCACCTGAACTGAATGGAAAAATGGAGACTAAGGCCAAAACTAAAGGAGAAGTCTCTGTCTCAATGTCAAGGCTGAACTGGCAGCAAGAATGACGAGGCCAAGTTTGACACTGTTAAAGTGATGTGTTTCTTAACTCCAACCTGCGTGTGATAAAAATTGGTGTGGAGGTGGGTGGGGTGAAAGGTCTTTTTAAGGCTGCAGATGGTAGTCAACCAGCTCAGTATCCAGGATGAGCTTGGCAGTGCTTGATAGTGCTGGCCTCATCATTTCAGGATGGGCAAGTTATCACAGAAGAGGCCAAAATCTAAACCAGGATTAGAGGAAAGCCAAAACTAGATCTCAGACTGCTTTGAGGTTTATTATCTCGTTTTCTACACAAGCAAAGTCTCACCAGAATGGCCCAGACCTGCTTGTGAATCACTGAGATAAAATGACTCAGGATACTCTATTTGACATTGATGGCTGTTTCAAATGAAACGCCCACACGTGGGAGCTTGGATTTTTTTTTCACCTTTTGCATTTGATGTAGAGGCATCTGTCATGTTGTTGCTGTGCTTGACTTCCCAGACTTCATTGGCTTTCCCGATTGATTCTTTATATCTCTATCTCTACCACTTAATCCTTTGCCCTTTTAGAGCTTAGGTTTCCATAGTCAATAGTGGGTTTTAGCTCCTGGAAAATGATAAACATTCCTGAAACCTGGAGGGATAACTTTGCTGTAAATCACAACATAGCTTCCATTTTCCCCAAGCTACACAGAGTTGGAAAAAATACTTTATAACTTTCTGTACTATTTTTTTTCTTGCATTTGTGTTTGGGGAAGCAAAGTCATCAGTAATATCATATCAGAATGAGCATCTAAAAACATTTGATGCCATAAAAAATAATATTACTTATTTGGACATTGTGGATTCAGTGGTGAGGCAAATAAAATTTTCTCATCCCTAACCAACACCATAGTATAAAATCATAAAAGGAGTTCATGCTAAAACCAGTTTAGTACCACACACATTACCAAAGCAGAAGAGATAATACTGCCTCTCATCAGTGCTGTGAAAAATGGTATTTTGAACAGTAAAAGATAATAGAAATTCATTATTATTATTATTATTATTATTAATTATTATATAATATAATACAATGGAGGAAAGTTGCTATGGTTATTAGAAGTCTAAAGAGAGAAGTGTATATTAGTTACATTGAAGTTTTACTATAACCTTTTAGACAGTGAAGGTTGGTTTGTGAAAATTTCCATGAATTATCATAGGAGGTTATGAAAATCTTTTTTCTCCAGTGATATCATAATAGATTAGTTGCTCAGGGATGTGGAATTACAGAGGTCACTTCTGCCCTACTAGTGTTGTGTAATGGTTAAGGGAAAATTGACACCGGTCAAACCGACGTTGAAGTCTCCTCCCTGGTCTTTAGGACTTACCTCTTATTTTCTCCAAACTTTGTGTGAGGAAAATAATAGGGTGATTGAGGAATAAATATCCCTTCATTTGAAAAACAAATACAATGAAAACTGATAAAAGGGTTATGTCGGGTTAAGAAATTATATTTGAAAACTTCCCAGTAAAAAATCTGATACAATGTATAGGCACAATAGTAGATCTGTTTATGATTTTTTTTGCCTTGAATGAAGTAATTTAGTGCTATCTTTAAGAACGTGAAATTTGGAACCAAACAGGCAGGTGTCAATTCTATTTTTTGCTCTACCTCTTACCACGTGCCTCTAAGCAAGTTGCACAATTTCTTTAAACTCAAATCACCACCTACTCAAAATGGAAATCATAACATCTGACAAAGCTGTGAAAGGATAGAAATGAGAACCTTTCTGGGAGGCACTTAGCATACTACCTACGACATGGTAAACAGTCACTGAGTGGTACTTGCTCGATTGTTACCCTCATTTAAGAAAGATTCATTTCTTTTTGTAGAGTTATAAGTCAGTTCTGATATATTACTGTGAGAGTACATTTATGGAGACATTTTTTAGGTTAGACACAACCAAAAATTACTAGAGGTAGATTCAGATGTTTTGTTCTGTACTTTTTGGAGCCATGTAAATGTTATGGGGACAGGTCATGGTCTGGTTTCCAGACCTAGCTCCTTAGCATTTCAGCTGTGCGATTATGAGCAAGTTTTTCAATATTTATGTATCTGAGATTCTTCATATGTGAAATGGGATAATTAACCTCTAGGTTAATTGAAAAGATTACTTAAGATTAACTTTGAAAAGAGTTTAGCACAGTGCCTGGCACAAGGTTGTATAATTATTGACTTTATTCTTGGAAGCTGCTATCTTGGAGAGGCTTTCCAAAAGTGTAATTTTGAGAGTTTTTAAAAGATGGTTAAAAGTAGCACGTTTTTTCTTCTCAAACTACTACTGTCATAAAGTACGTTATGTGTTTTTTATAGATTGTCACATTTTGAACTTATATCTCTATATCCTTTCTTCTGTGGCATGTCACTTTACTTTTGACTCTCAGCAACTTAAAACTGAAACTCAGTCTCCATGAGAAGTTTACCCTCTAATCAAAGTGCCAGTTTCTTCAAAAATCCTTTGTGTGTGAGGTTTAGAATCACAAAAGACTGGAACCCTTTCTGCCTTTTGATAGTAAAGAAGCATGCTACAAAAAATATTTTCTTAAAGACAGTATTGAGATTTAAATTATTAAAAATTCAAAGATGCTCTTTTCAAAAGCCGAAACCACCAAAGCCTCGAGCCAATCTAGACATGGTAAAATGCAGCCAGCCGAGCTGGCCAGCGGTATTACTGTGGATGAGTTAGAGGAGGAATCTCCCCCAAGCGATGGTAGCTCTCAGAAGGGGGCCTGCCCTTCACAATTTAAGCTCTTTGAAGCTGCATTTTCTTCAAGCAATGAGAAGTCTTTGTGGTGATGGGAAACATACATTTATAATTATAGGAGAACACAGTGTACTCTAGACATGGTAGAAAAGAATGCAAGGGTTTGAAGGGAAGTCTTGATATATACACAGCCTTACTCATGCAGCGTCTTCCCTGAAACCTTGGCTATTTCAACTTGTAGCTGATTGAAATGGCCAGGAGGCAGAATTCCTGCACGACTTCTTCTCGTTCCAGCAGCCATTTGGCCCTTCCCTGCTCTGCCTGTGCTAGGATGGTACAATAGTGGGCTCTTTATAAATCCAATTGCAAAAATAAGATGAGTACAACTCATGAAATGACCTCAAAATATATTCATTTATACAGCCTCTGAGAAATTGAGAAAAATGGAATTATGCCTATCATATTTTTACCTCCTTTAAGTAAAGCTTAGTTGATTAGTCCATCCTACCTGAATCATTACTTTTTACTATACATGTGGAAATCAACGCTAACATCCTTAAATTTTACATTTAAACATCCTAGGATGTGGTGTAAGAGATAATCACGTTCGATTGATGGGAGGAATAAAAGGCAAATGAGCAGAGGTATCAGAAGAAATGATATAAATAAGTTTATTAAAACATTAAATTAGTTTTATGTTTTCATATTTCTTTAATAATTATTATAGAATTTTTTTGAAGTCTCAGTGAATAATATACAAAAAATAAACTAAATAACATGTGTAAGTAAACCTTCCTCAATGGACTTTAATCAGAAAACAGATTTACAAAAAGAAACCCACAATTTATCCCACAGTGGTGAGACCAAAATAAAAGAAAAAAGCCCCAGAAAGTTCTTTAAGAATTTTCTGTTGGTTATCATGTTGAAGATAAACTACTAGAGATGTAACATTAAGATATTTCTAAAGTTTTTACATTGTAAGCCGATAGTTAACCCCAGTCTATTCAACAACAACAATCAAACTCTATAATTTTATTCTAATGGTTTGTCATCATTACACAATATCATCTAATAAAAGTATGGGCTTTAGAGTCTATTAGACCTGAGGTGTGCATTCTGGATTATTACTCACTAGCTGCATGAATTTCAGCAATTACTTAACATTCTGAGTTTTGTAAACTCTTATGTACATAATGAAAATGAGAGCTACGGCAAAGGATATGTGAGGTTAAAATATAACCATCCACATAACAAGCCCAACTCAAGTACTGCAGTACAACTGGTGCTTCGATGTTAGTTTATTTTCTCACTCTCTCTCTCATCATTTTTCTCCCAAATTTAAATATGCCCTGAAGAGAAAAGAGATTTCTTTTGCTCTGTGAGCCAATGTAGGTCATTTAAAAGGCCATTATTTTTTCGCCATTTGCTTGTTTATATCTTTTTTCACGTGCATTTGTGAACGTGTATAAATGTGTGCATATGTGTGTGTATATATGTGCCCAGCCTCCTGTCTCTGTGTGTCTTCTCGCTGGCCACAGGTAAGCTAAGTGTGGAGCAAAGCAGAGTCTGTTTTATGCATAAATTTTTCTAAAGTTCAGTGGGTGATGTTATTTAATCCTGGCTTAATAGCCTACTTAGGCCACGAGAGTTAAAACTCAAAGATAATGAAGAAAGTGATTCATTGAATAACATTATTATATTCATATATTTCAGTTTCATTATGATGAAGTAGATGGCACATTTGACTAGAAATTTTGACTGGATTCTCTCTTTGACAACACTACTGATTTATCATATAACAGGGGTGTGTCAATTTCTTATCTTCAAAATAGAAATTACAGAATAGTTGTTCCTTCCCCATAGCAATTTTTGATACATAAATTCTCCTTATATTAAGCAATTTGGAGATTCCTGATACCAATTCAAAATAACATTTTGAGCATTTCAAATTTACTGTTAAAACTACCAGTCTCTTTCTCTGTGCGCTGCCTCCCTCACATACATTACTCTAGAAATATGGTGAACATGTCTTGTTTTAAAGAAAGAAGAAAAAAATAATAATACACACACAAAAAAATAGAACTGATACATAGCTAGAAGTTTGTGGGAAGAAAAATACAAAGTCAGCATTTTGGAGGGATCCTATGCTTTGATTTAATCACTCCTGAGCTTGCTGCCAGAAACTACTGAAAATAAGTGGCAATGTTACAAGGTGTTTGGAAGAGTTGACAGTAAAAGTAGATATCAGAGTCAGCATTGTAAAGGCACTAGGCTATTTTCTAGGTGATGACCAAGATTGGTGAAGAAAAATACAGAACAGAAATGGTTCACATTAGAAATGACGATTTCTCAGTTGGATTCAACCTGTGATGATACAAATAGAATCAGCATCCAATTATCTGCACATGACATATACAAGGTGTACTTTGGGGAAAATCAATCATGGAATAGTTATTGGGATCATGGATGGGAACTCCCTGGATATGAGTATCCATCAGAAAGGTAGTCGAAGGGAGCAGATTTGATTGGAAACTCTATGAGAGAGGAAGATCATAATTCTTCTTTGCACCATGGTGCCTTACATAATGCCTGACCTATGATAGGTGCTGAGTGAGGACTTGTTGAATCAATAAGCAGCATTAAACAGGAGGTAACTTTCAGACTCTTGGTATAAAGGAGCTGGTGTTCCTCCATAAATTACAGCATGCATAAATTGAAGAACATTAATTTATAAGGCTTCACTCTAACATAGTTACCCTAACTCTCATAACCGGAGGAGATGACACATCAAAGTGTGATTAATCAATTTCAAACACCTCCCTTGCTCTCTGCTCTATGATTTACCCGGCACCACCCCATTACAGTGTCACATTAGCTGTCGTCAGTTCTAGCTCTCTCCTTGAAGGGCTTAGTTTAATTGGCATCTACTCCTCCCTTTGGCCAGAAGAAGAATACTCGGGTTTAAACTATATCTGTATATCGTTTCACTAAAGAGAGTGAAGCTGACTGGAAGCACACTCTCTCAGGTTAATATATAACAACAACTACCATTGATATAGCATTTACTATGTGCCATACACTCCCCTGAGGGCTGTCTGTAAGTGGCATTTTAACCTTAAATAAACTCTACAAGTTGGGCAGTACTTTTGTCTCATTTTAAAAATTAAAAAAAAAAAAAATAGAAATACAGAGATCAAGTAACTTGCTCATAGTTGGTCATTTCCTAAAAGGCAGAAATGGAATTTATACAAAGTCTGACTGACACTAGATCAATTCTGTATTTAAAATCACCTGTTTTTTCTCTGAGAATCTGTGACAGGCACACCTCTCAAGATGATCAGATCTTCATCTCAACAAATCACAGCTTTTCTCTTATATCTAGCACCCTCTTGAGCTATTTGTCCCTCAATAATTATTTTATTAAGGACACCTTCATTTTAATGATAGCCATGCTATTGAACTCATCAAACAGAAATAATAATTAAATTTAATGTGTTCTTTGCTTAATCACAGCTTGAAATATAGTTGACACTTCCATGAATGTCCCATGTTCTCAACAGTCAAGTGAGGCATGACTCAGTCACAAGTAGAAGCAGAGGCACACATAGTACTGGGGCCCTCTCCTTTACTTTCATCTCCCCATTTCCAGAGACAGTCGACTTCAGTCTCACACTGGTGCCCTCCATATTACAAGGAATATAGCCACTGGAGGGGGCTGCCTTTCTTCCTGTAGGTTCATTTAGAAAACATACCATAACCCTAGCCATCTCTGCCTGGGCCTACACCTGGAACTATCAACAATGGCCTAGGTGGCAGTTCTCATCAGACCACATGGAGTTTGAGAAAAGAAACAGTTTCTGAAAGGAAAGAGACTAGGCAGATGAACAATAAATATTCATTATAGTCTCATCAGGAAGTATGCTTAGGTGATAAAAATTTGTAGATAGTTTTAATGAAAAAAAAAAGGAAATGAGTAAGAAATATCTCATTCTAAAATCAAATTAGAAAGATACAGAATTAGTCTTTATTATTGTTTTCTGCAGTCCCTCCATTAAAGGAAAAAAATAAATAGCTGGTAACATACTTCCTGGGGTCAAAGAAGGGGTCTTATAATATCTCCCTAACTTTTCTAGTGGAGTACTATGCATTCAGTCTTTACTTAGCACATAAGGAAGAGGAAAAGGAGGGAAGGAAAGGAAAGGAAAACAACAGAGGAGAAAATAAGAGAGGGAGACAGAAGAGGAAAATAGGGGAAAAATTATAGAGAAGGTTAAAAAGAAAATCCTATTCACTTATAAATCCACTGAAATTTGGCAAAAAAGTAAAGAAACAAGAAAAATAGATGGGGAGTTTTAATCTACACCTGCCCTTGTTGATTAGGTATTATGTAATCATAGTTTTATTGTTTTAAGATTAAATTCCATATCATTTAACAGCATTTTGGGCTCTTCCAGGGAGTCAACAATGAGTGCTAAATTGGATTATCTACACTCATCCCTTGTATTCTCTTTGTTCTAGCTCATCAGCTGGCAAGCAGCTGCAAAAGCCCAGCCAGGAACCCAAGCTCTGTACAGGAGTTGTCTTTATATTCTATATTTACTCTGCTTGTTCCTAAGTATACAAAGAAATGTCACTAAAAAAAAAAAAAAGATGTTATTTTAAAAGTCCAAAGTTATCTGAACCTATATGAACCTAAAAAAAGTCTTGGGTTAGGCTTATGGTTTGAGGTTTGAATTAAAGCTTAGGTTATTCTTATTTTATCTGTTCTAGTTTTCCATCAGTAATTATACTGTTTCTGTATCTCTGTCTTTCAAAAGAGGACATTATCGTGGGTTTGGATACAGTAAGAATAAACTCACCAAGTTTTCTGCCCATATGTCAAAATGAACCTGGGCTAAACATGTCTACAGGTTCAAAACCCTTTAACTGTGTGTATATTTGGTTCACTTTGGTTGGTTTCCATTTCTTAGGTTTAGCAGGCCACATTTACATACCAGAAATATACCAGTAAAATATCAATATCTTTTAAACCTCAATATTACACAAATAGCTAATCATGGGATAAGGTCACTGATGCTTTAAAAAAAAAAAAAAAAGTAGTATCTTCTGCATTCCTTCCTGATGAATGAACTCAACAGGTCAGTTAAACTCTGATATATTTACAGCTCTTTCTAAGTGAAACAGCCCTGACTGGGGTTTCTAGTAAAGGAGGAAATTACAAGACATTATTTTGCATTAGTTATTGCATCCCAACCTCTAACTCTCTCCCACAGCCATTAGGACAAGACTGATCCTAAGAGAGCCAATCTATAGACTACCTGTGTACCTATGAAGTGTCCTGCTATGGATGATGACAGTCAATAAAAAACTTTCTTGGGAACTTAAATTAGGGAAGTAAAGAAGTTAGCATGGAAGCCAAAGTTTCCAGGTAATGCTATGAGTCAAGTCAGGATCGTGATTGTCCTTAACAAATAGTAATAAAGTAAGGGTCAACAGTCCTGACCATTTCCAATAGAGCAGCTCTTTTCCTAGCATTATTTCATTAAACTTAAATTGGTTACTATTTTTATTTTGTCCTACAGATCATGTAAACAAAAATGTAATGAGATGAAGTATATTACCTATATTACCTATATCTGAGCAGTTAGTTATTTGCAGAGCTTGCTTTCAGAACCAGAACTCTATTACTTCATGACTCATGGTCATCATTATTATTCTGTATTGTAAGCTGAAACAACGAAGAAGCAGAAGAAAAGACACACAGTAAAGGAAAACATATATGCCAGTTGTTATTAAAAGGAAAATGAAGCTATAGGGTGGAAAATTGTGGTGATTTAATGGCTGAGCACTATCTTGAAAGTCCAGATTTTACTGCTGCTGTGGTTTCTGAAACTAAAATTGATATCCTTACACTCATAAGGTATTCTTTCTATGGCTCCCGTATGGGGATGATGGTGAGATTCTCTCCCTTAGCTGTCCCAGTGAAATATTTCTAAGGAAACTCCCCACCATCTTTGAGCTAACATCATTGACAGTCCAGTCATAACTGAAAGAAGCTATTTCAAACAGAGAACTGCCACCTTAGCAAGTTGTACTTATCTACTTGTTCATGTAAAGTTTGCTTATTGGTAAGCAAATTAATAACTATGTACAGCAGTATGTAGTCGTAATAATTTCTCTGTTGAAGAGAGATATCCTTTTATAATTTTTAAATTACAGTTGTTATTCAATATTCTATTACTTTTAGGTAGGTAGCATAGTGGTATATATACTTGGCAACGGCATCCCCCCATAAGTCTAGAACTTACCTGACATAATACATAGTTATTATAATAATATTGATTATATTTTCTATTTTATAACTACCAATTTGTACTTTTTAACCCCTTCTTTTTCATCCAGCTCCTCCAATCTTCCTCCCATCTGGTAACCATTATTTTCTTTTAAGAGTTTGTTTCTGTTTTGTTTGTTCTCTTATTTTGTTTTGCAGTTTCCACATTTTATACTCACATATAAGTAAAAATCATATGGTGTTTGTCTTCTCTGTCTGACTTATTTCACTTAACATAATACTCTCTAGTCCATTTGTGTTCTCACAAATGGCAAGATTTCATTCTTTTTCATGGCCCAGTAATATTCTGTGAAATATATGTACACATCTTCTTTATCCACTTGTTTAGCAATGGACTCAGGTTGCTTCCATATTTTGGCTATTGTAAATATGCTACAATAAACATAGAGGTGATCTTTTTGATTTAGTGTTTTGAATTTCTTTGAGTAATACCCAGAAGTGAAATTGTTGTGTCCAATGGTAGTTCTATTTTTAATTTTTTGAGGAACCCACATACTGTTTTCCATAGTGGCTACACTAATGTACATTCCCACTGACAGTGCACAAGGGTTCCCTTTTGTCCACACCTTCACCAACACTTGGTGTTTGTTGCTTTTTTCTGTAGAGAGGATTTGGAGAATGTACTCTATTTGTGTCATTTATATATTCAGCTGGAGCTGTTTCTCTATCTAGACAAACATTAGATTTATCTTTGATGAAAAATGTCTTCTGTTTTATCAGTATTTATGGTTATTTTTTATAATGTGTGAATTTAGAAAAATAAAAGATTGCTTATTCTATGTTTATCCCAAATTTTTATTTATTTTTATTTATTGAAGTATTTTTTTTGTCACCAAAATCCTCAAATCTGGGAATCACTGATATAGAAAAATGATTATTATAGCAAAGTTGATGGGAAATATTGGATATTAGGAAGGAAATATGTAGATGAAGAGGGGAGAATGACCTTTATTGCATTCATTCTCTGAGAATAAAAAAAAAAGATGAGAAATAATACCTTTAAAAGGTTAGAGGCTAAAAACTTTTAAATGTAATAAAACATTTATACACTCAAACTTTGGGCTACATTTTATAATGAACTATATGAATTTTTGCAGTTTTCTCATCATTAATCATATTTATATTTACCTATATTTCATGTAAATAAATAACTGAGTGATTGATAAAGTGGCACTCATAAAGTAAACTTCTAGAATCATTTTCATTAAAAAGACAGCTAATCTTTCCACAGAATCTTATTGGCAGAATAAGGAAATATTGCAACTTACCACAAAAAAGTAAACATTTCAACAAGATTAAAATCCATTTAAAAATGAAAACTGCTGAACCATGACAAGTAGAAGCCACTAAACGTTTTGATACACGTTTCTACCAGATTCCAGCCAAACCACTGAATTGTCCAATAAAGTATGGGCATCAAGCAGAAGCTCAGAGAGGAAGAGGGATTGGTCCTGGAATGCAGAAGAGAATAGAAATGATTTAGATTTCAAAAGTAGTCCAGTAACCATTGCAGTTCTTTCCTAGTGCAAAAAGATGCTTTCCTACCTGCTTTAAGAGCTCTTGGGTTTTATTCATTTTCAGGTAGCTTGCTTTTGCTTTGGTAATTTCCCATTCTCGTTTTCTTGCCAGCATCATTTGCATGCCTACTTATCCTTTCCCTTGGTCATCTTTGCTCTGAAGTTGCAGTCCACACTTTCTGTAATGAACAGAATGAAGGAAATGTCTCATCTTATTGCAATGATTCTCATGACACTCTCTTTGTTGAGATAAATATAAGAAACTGTATGAAATGATTCAAAGTTTCATTTGGAAGACTAACACTTATTGTCTTGGGAATAGATGCCTAAGAAATAACTGAAGCCTGACTTCATTCTTAGTACAAGTTAATATTTAAATAGAACTAAATCTGAAATTGAAAGTTTTCTATCAGTGTAAGACCGAAAATTTCTCTCCTGCTCTCCTGAAAGCAGAAGAATTCTACACAAATGACATTAAATTTGAATAAGAGAAGAGAATCATATTGATAATGTTTGATCTTCAGAGAGAACAAATGTAAAGGGCTGAAATTGTTTGTATACAAGTAAATGCCAAAGATGATTACCTCATTCGAGCATACGAGAGACATCTTATTTATTCTTTATTTATGGTGACTTGACCTTAATAAAACTAAATTTTATTTAAAAATTCTTCAATTTGAATATTACTAAATCAAGTTAACAATTAACTTAATCAACCCCAAATAATGCAAGCTTACTACACCAAAACATTTACTTAACAAATGAAAAAATGAAATCAGCATTTCTTTGGCTCACAAAACCTACCATACTCCCTTAGTGCCGGAGTCCAGCTCCGGCTGAACCAGAGTCCCGGAGGGAGGTACAGGTGCGGCGGAAAAATGATGAGCATTCAGACGAGTTGGAGAGGAATGCTACAATCTTTATTTTGCAAAGCCGTTATATAGTGTAAAAACAATTTATCACCCAGGGCAAGTTGTCAAACATAATAATTACAATGGTTGACTTATGGGTTTAATTGATCATATCTCTTTGGTTTGCTGTTTTTAAGAATAGACAATGACTTCTGTCCCTAGGCATGTGCGGGTAGCCACATCACTAGGGTATTATTTTCCTGTTCTTTTCCTTGTTCTTGTTAGAAATTACCCTCCACCCATTTTTCATTCTGTCTAAACACAAAGATCGATTTTTCTTCTATTCACTACCTGTCAACCCATTGGCCAGGGGTGCAAGTGGAGGTATAGAAGCAGAATGCTTATAGTTAATAGTCTATGTTCCTATGACGGTAGCCAAGCAATAATTTTCAGCTTATATACAATTGATTGTTTCTTATGCTATGTAGGTAAGCAGAGTCACTCAGGCAGTTAGCGTCTGAGCTCATTGTTACAAGTTTCATGATTAACAGAATGTGGTAAATTCCTGTAAGATTTCTAAGTAATTTCTACTAATGTTTTTCTTTCCCAGTCCCCTATTTCATCGTTATAACAATTCCTTTCCTTCACTATTCCCTATTAATGCTATTAATAGCAAAGTTACAAAACATGCAAGGAGGGGGAGGAAAGCCAGCCCACATATCTCGCTGCTCTGCAGCCGAGACTGTCTCCTGGTGACTCCAGCTCCAGCCGCAGGGGTGTTTTGGCTCCCGACACCTTAGGAAACTTTACATATGTGGGGTCTCTATCTGTAGGAAGAGATAGTTGCACAGCCCTGATTATTGCAGCATTATTCATAGTAGCCAAGATATGAAAACAACCTGTTTGTCAAAGAATGAATAGATAAAGCAAATGTAGCATACACACACATACACACACACACACACAATGAAATATTATACAGACACAAAAAAAGAAGGAAATCCTTCCATTTGCGAAAAGATGGATGAAGCTGAAGGACATTGCACTAGTTGAAATAAGCCAGACAGGAAAAAAAAAAATACTGTGAAAGGCTGGGATGTGGGGGAAGTGGGAAGATATTGGTCAAAAGGAAAACTTTCAGTTATGAGACAGGTAAGTTCTGAGGAGCTAATGTACAGCATGGTGACTGCAGTTAATGACATATAGCTTGCTTGAAACTTGCTGAGAGAGTAGATATTAAGTGTTCTCACCAAAAAGATAATAATAATAACTTTGTGACACGATGGGTATAAAAATTTAATTGTGGTAATCATTTCACAAGGTATATATGCATCAAATCATCACACTGTAAACTTAAATATGGAAGTTTAAAATAAAAAATTTCAAAACATCTACATATGTTCCAAAGTACCCACATTTTGATTGAGTAATTTTGCAATATAACTGATCATAGTGAGATTGGAGCATTCAATATAGATGAAGTCTTTTTTCCTTCTGAAAGGTTACATATAAGAATTCCACATGTCAGTCTCTATCCTGAATATTATTCCATCACAAAATATTGGGACAAGGATTATTCTATCAATCTATTTAAAAAATAATAAAGGCCAGAAAGGCTGACAAAGTTGACTTATGTCTTGTAAGAAAATGAAGAGAGGAGATGAGTCAATCCACTGTCCTGCTAATTATTCTGATAAAGGAATGAGCAAAACCCCTCTTTAGTGTCTCTCCTAAGAGAAACACAGAATGTTTATTATAATTCTTTAAAATGTTCATGCGAAATAACTTCAAGCAGAGACCTGCTAAGGTGAAAAGAACATTTATAAACCTGGAAATGTTTAGCTTTGAGGAAGACACTGAAAATCAGATCTGGTTCTTTAGGCGGACGGGTTTACCTGCGACCTTAGAGTGGAGGGCCAGTTCACTGGGGCAGGAGGGGACATATTATGAAACTGGATATTTTCTTTTAATTATAGAGTCTGGGAAAACTTATTCATATGCATGGACAATGAGGGTCATAGAAGAAGAATTTTTGCATTGGTCACTGAGGCAACATTGGAGTTTTCTCATCCCGTCTGAGAGCAAAGTGAAGTCTTAGCTCTGGTCTACCTTCTCATGGGGTAGAAGTATCATTGCAGTAGGAACCAGGTGACCAGTACAAGTGAGGATAGCCTTTGACTCTGCACTCTAATTTTCCTTAGGAAACAATTTTTCTATTATGTGACTTGTAAAGAGGTGAGCTTGTCAGGACTTAGGCATTACAGAGGCGAAGCTCCATCTTTTGAAAATAAGAGCCAGAAAAGTGAATACTAAAGAGGAAGTTTGTTTTGCAGGTGTCTAGGACAGGTAAAATTGTTACCAGAAATATTTCAAAGTAGGTTTTTTACCATGAAAGTAAAAAGAGAGAATTGGGATAATACCAGAGAGACAAAAAAAAATCTTATGTGTATGAATTATCTAGGTGGTTAGCATCTAGTAAAATTTTTAAATATCTGGCTATACATTCATCTGTCTCTTTGTCTGTCTGTCTATCTATGATTCATTCATATATTATCTACTTTTCTATCTCATAAATCTAATATTAATTTTGATTTTTTTTTTTTTTTTGCGGAAAGAAAATGAGCAGTAAGCAAGTCAATGGGGAAAGACCAGGAGGAAATACCAAGAATTTTATTCATCGGATTGTGTGCTCCACTTGCCACCATCCCAGTGCCCAGCAGGATCTACAGTTTTAAGGTCCATTAGTTGGGCTGTGTGAATGAGAGTAGAGAAACATCTGTGTATCACTTTCAGTGGGTGAGCCTTCTCTGCTCTCCACTCTACCTCTGGGTTAATGCACATGGTTATGATGACTTTGAAAGCCTCCTGTGGAAGACACAGTTGCCACAAGGCTTGGAGGAGATCCACCTGCTGATTAGAAACAGACATCTGGACTTTATAAGAGCAATAAAATAATATTAGTTTCCTTAGAAAAGTAGCTAGCTCTACCCTAATCAATATCTAAAAACATCATTCACTTGAAATTATAGTTGGCCTGATTCAGAATTGAAAGTGAACATTCAGAATAAATTTCCCCTAAAACCAAAGAACATCCTGCCACCAGAATTCCTGCAGCAGTGACATTTCTTGCCATCTGTGCTTCCCATTCTTATTTCTCTAAAGCTAGCACCACATGACACTATACTCCATGTTCTACACAACAAAACAGGAGTTTTGTGTTATGGAAATGTCGAAAAGTTGTTTACATTTTGTACCTTTACTAATAGCAGGGTATGATGTATAGAAAAATCTGATTTTCATGGGACCTTGTTAACGCCTTTTCTTTATCTTTGATTCTTTAACTTCTTTTTTGTTTTCTATAATTGTACTCTTTAACTTATTTCTTTTACTCTACTAAATGTATAATGAAATTGTGAAAATCAGAAAAAATAAATAATAATGGATTTGCTACTGATACTACTAATGCATGGCAACAGCTATGTCAAACTAGCAGACCATTAATTATATAAAAGTCTATAGTTAGGAAGACAGTTCTCTAAATTGTGCTTTCTATCAACATTTTTTATTTCCACAAAGACTATAATGGGAATAAACGGATTCTCCAATAGAGAAGTAAACACATCCTGTGAAATGAGTGTGCTTTAATAGCCTATTATGGGAATAGAAACTTCTGAATTAGATGATGAATATTAGAAATATTAGGTGTTCATAGTTTAAACCAATTCATTCTTGAATGTAGCATCAAAGTAGATGGAATCAATTTGATTTGATCATAACTCATTCTCTAATCTGTTAAAAGATAAACTGAGGTTTATAAAAAACTTTTAAGAATATATTTGAGCAAAAATCTATTCAAATTGGGCAAGATACAATCTAGCAGATAGGACCTCTGAGGAGCTGTACAAAATAAAACTGTTATAGCCAGAAGAGAGTGGGAACAAGGAAGTTTTACTAGGCACAATAGCAGGTTATTGCAAAGTTATTATTTCTTAGGGGATAGTAGGGGTCTATCAGGGAGATGACCTTACCAGTGCTGATCAGATAACTCCTCACTGACTGGTTTCAGATTTCATTTGTGAGAGAGCCAAATGTGTAATTAAGTCTCAATTTAGTGACTTAACATAAGTGACTGACTGCCTTTTGGGCCTTTCTTTCCATTTGTAATAGTTTTTTTTTTTCTTTCTTTCTTCCAGGCCATGTATGTTCTTTATTTTCGGTGAAATCACTTTTTTCTTGCTCACTTCCGGTGAACCCATGTCCTGGTTCAGTGATTACCCAAGGCTTCTGTTCCTTGGCCCATGTTTAAAACTACCTCATTCTTTCTTTCCTCCTTCCCAAATGATCCTTCCCATAAAAACTTGCCACAGAGAGTTAAAATGGTGCAATGGTTCAGGTTCTGGGACTAGATTCTAGATTTCCTCTAATTATCTTCTGGACATTTTGAGTCAGCCTTGAGCTCCAATTTATTCATTCATAAAATCACAGGGAAAGCACCTACCATGGTGACAATGCCTAGTAACTCTCAGTGAATGGTAGCTGTTATTAATGTTTTCAGGAGGCTTTGCAATATAGGAGAAGACCCTTTTCAAAGCCCAAATGAAACCCTTCTTGATTAATTATATGCGGTTGGAAGCGGGGTACAAAGGTAGTATGATAAAGTGAAGTAAAGAATCTTAACTACAATTAGAGAAGTTTTACCAGGCAAGAGGACAGGAAGAAGGGGAACAAGTCATATAAGTGAGAAATCCCGTTTAAAACCTGCTCTTCTGTACTGGAGAACAAACTTTGCAGTTATCAGTAATTGTTTTATGTTATTGTCTCTCAATTGTCCTTACTATGTGATTGGGAAAACTGGTTGGATCTTCCTGGACACTCCCTGTGCTTTCCTTGATCAGGTTAACATCTTCTCACACTGTTCCTTCACAGGCCTCCAGGGGCCTCCTAAAGCCAGCTTAGCTTCCTCTCCTGTCTCCCACCATGGAGTCCTCACATTTATACAGTTGTAATGCAAATCACATTTTATTGTTCTTAGTCTTACACTCTGGGCTGGATAAAGTTCTTGAGAACAGGGGTTTTGTTCAACATTGCAGTCTTCATGCCTAGGACAGTTCTTAAGTCATAAGAGACACTTAAAATAATGTTGAATTAACATAAATAAATTAAAATCTCTTAAGTGAGAGAAAGGCTGAGAGAGAAATAGGCAAGAGAATAGGTTAAAATAAAAAGTACACTTAAAATTTGTTGTCCCAGAGATGTGAATACTACACGGAAACATCATCTGCATCTTTACATTTTGGAAAGCTGCAAGCTCATTTCCTTATACTTGGTAAATTATCAAATGGTAGCTGGCTGCTTCTGACAGCTTCTGCAGATATAATGGAAGAGAAACAAGGTTCCCAATCTCACAGAGCTCAAAATATAGTGGAGAAAAAATGTTGTTAACAAATAATAACAATATCATGTAGTTGATGACACAAAGTGTAAGAGGACATTTACTTAACTTGAGGTAAACAGGTTCCAGAAAGCATTTTTCTCAAACAGCATAATGCCTATGTTAAATCCGAAACTTGGGCACAAGGAAAAGTGAAGAAGTAGGCAGAGATAGTCTCTGGTAAACTTGTTCCATTTTTATCATGGATCTCTGAGTCCAGCACAAATTGTCTGCATAAGGAAGAGGAATGTATTAGCTCAAAGAATTGAAGCATTTGGTGGAGACTTCAGGAATGAGTAGGTCAAGAGGCTCAAATATTGTCTTCAGACACCTCTGTTTCTATCTCTATCCCTATCTCTGTCTCTGTCTCTGTCTCAGTCTCTATCTTGATCATCTCTATCTCTCTATCTCAATTTTTCTATTTCTTTCTTTCTCTCCCTCTCTGTCTCTGTCTCTCTCTCTCTCCCTCCCTCTCCATCTCTCTCTGTTTCTGTCTGTTTCTCTCTCTCGCCATCTATTTCTGTCTCTGTTTCCTGGCTCTGCGTTTCATTTTGTTGACCTCTTCTTTCTAGATTTTTACTAATGGAGACAAGACAGTCACCAGTAGCTGCAGATACTAATCCAAGTTTCCATTTCACAAATCCTAGTAGAATAAGAAAGCTCTGCCTTTCTAATAGCACCAATAAAACCAAGTCACATTGGTCTGGCTCATAATATGCCCATTCCTTAACAAGCCAGCATAGCCAGAGAGATAAGCTGCTCTGCTGGATGTCCTGAGTCATTTGTCCACCTCTGGAATCTAGGGCAAGGTCAAGCTTAGCAATTCACATGACCTAAAATTGGGGAGTTGTTTCAATGCCAAATGAAGGAAGGAGCTAATGCTAGAACAAGGCAAGGATGGACATGAGACAGGCAAAAACCATGTGTTTATTACACACACACACACACACACACACACACACACACACAACAGTGGATCTTAAACAACATCTCTTCCATAATGTCTGTCTCCTATAGCAAACATATTATTAAATATTTAATATTACTCCCACACACATATTCTTATAGTAAAACATGCACTTACGTACATAAACATAAACATGACAACTCACAAATTTTAAAACATTAAAATTTAATAATAAAACATTAAAAATTAATAATAACAACAAAAAGAGATACTTTTATAATGCCATAAATATCATTATATGTTTTGGTAGACTCTGTACTAGCCAACATGCTTTATATTTTGATTATTCACTACTTATGTTACCATCTCTTATGCACAGCCTACAGCTATTGCCATCAAGTGTGATTTGGGCTTGGCTTATTTCCTGTATGGTTGTGAGCATTCATTTCACAGGGATCACTGTATTTTTTTTTAAAATGAGAAAGACCTTACAGACCATATTATTTATCTTCTTATGCCATAAATAAGAAATTAAGTCCAGAGAGGTTCAACACCATGCAAAATTTCGAGACTTAATGGTGGTCTGGTCCAATTTCCTTACATAAGACATCAAATGGCATTTCTCACATAATGTAGTTCTGAACTAACACATGTCACTTACCACTCTGTACATGAGAAGTAACAGTAAAGAAGAAAAGTAAAGAAGATCCAAGGGCCCCCTTTGCAGCTAATATGAAAAATTTCATAATAAAATGCGTAGAATGCTATGAAACACACACACAAATTATTTTCATGATTTTAAAGCAAGAGGAGACTATTTTCTAGTTTTATCATTGCTTAGACAAGGCTGTGGTTATTTTAGGGATTCTAATAAGTAGCAATTTATGGGCAAACTTGACCACATTGAAAAACAAGAACTGGTACCTATTTTGCCCCTAAAAAATCTTGAAGAAATGTGACAAGGTTTTCATATAATATGTTTCTACTTCTGCTTTAAATACCAGAAAAAAATGAGTGAATAATTAAAATGCGGCATTTGATTTCTATGTTTCAAAACCTAAGAACATTTAATATGACTAATTCAAATAAGGCTTTACAGAAAGCTATCACTGTCCATGTGTTCTTAGCCATGTGAGAGAAGTTTCAGTGTGGTAATTTACATTAATTTACATTTATTCCAACATAAAGTGAGAAAATATAGGGGAAAAGTAAAAATCATTGCCATATTTTTTCAATAATACAGTAATAGAACTAATATCAGTAAAATAAATCAAATAATAAACAAAATATTCAATTTCTTTGTCAATTTATATACATGAATGTTTTGCTATTTAATACGGCCATTACATTACAATAATATTTTACCATTAAAAACTTTGATAATACATTTTCTTTTTCTCCTGAATATATTTTTGAGTTCAGGAAACTATCAGCAAAAATATCAGGTAGACATCTCCTACAGAAAATAATTCTAAAAATAGAATGAAATCTTAGGCCTGTTTTACTTCTTGTGAAAGCTTTTAATTCTTGAATCCCTGGTTTATAGTCCAAGCTACAGATATTCCTCCCTCTTTCTGAAAGTTTCTTGAATGTTCATTATTGACATAGATGCTAGATGTAAATTGCTATGACAAATAACCTTATTATTTTTATTTTTGGGTTTATTTTACCCTTGCTCAGGAATGAACCATTATGCTTTGCGATGTGGTTTTAAGAGATCTTTGTCCTTCAGTCATTTTTCTTTGACTTCAGCCACAATGTGTGTGTGTGTGTGTGTGTGTGTGTGTGTGTGTGTGTGTGTCCTTGTAGGCATTCAGTTATATTTTGTTCTAATTACAGAATTCTTCAGCAGTATACAGTACTCTAAAACTTTAACTTTCTAAAATGGATATTTGGGGGTAGATTAAGATGACAATATAACACTGGCTAGGACTTTGAAGTGTTTAGAAATTCCTCCCCACAAGATAAGTCTGAAGCTGACTTTCAGCCAAGAGTCTGTAATTGCCTGAAAGTGTGACGTTTTCCATTTGTTTCTTCAAAGTTTCTTCTATTTTATCCACAGAGGCAGCATTTCTTATTCCAAGACTCATCTTTTCCACAATAGTTTCCTACTATAAAGAGAATTTCGAGGCTCTATCTCAGATAAGGCTAATATGTTATGACTGGGATCAGTCAGCCAATCACTATCTAATTACTTGTTAGATGTCTTTATAGTGCTTTTAGAGAAATGTAATTGCCACAGGTTAGCCATCTTTAGACACAATGAACCCCTATGAAACTATTAGGAAACAATACAAGCTTAATGTGTTTTTAAAAGCCGAATGGAAAGAAATGAAACAAAGAATAATAATTGAAGTCGCATCGAAAAAGTCAGTGGAATGTCAGCTATAGTTTATAATAATGATTTTCTTAAAAAGCTTTATTGAGGTATATTTTTCATATCGTAAAGACCACCCATATCAAGTGTATGACTTTTACTGAGTGGTACCACCATCACCACCAATCCATTATAGAACATTTTCATCCCTTCAAGAAGATTCCTGAATGACCACTTACTGCAAATCTCCATTCCCTCCCCTCAGGCAGCCACTAATCCTTTTGTATCCAATAACTTGCTTTTTTCAGACAAATATAAATGGAATCATACAATATGTGGTTTCTTGTGTCTGACTTCTTTCACTTAAAAATATTTTTGAGATTCATCTATGATGCAGCATCTGTCATTATTTGTTTCTTTTTATTGATAAACACTATTCCATTGAATGAAATCATTTTTAATGGAAACGATTTTGCAACTATGTTTTTCACAGTGCCTTAGAAGCTGTAAAGGTCGATGAATGAATTAATCCTTGTTTCTCCAACAATCAGTTAACAAAAGAGATTCTATGAATAAAAAGGGCTTGAAAACCATTGATCTATGGGATGCTGCACAGTTTATTCATGTAGTAATTCAACAAATTTTTATTGAGGTCCTATTATGTAATAGATACTATGCTTCCCGCTGAGAGGATAATAGGAAATAAGGGAGATGTAGTGTCTGTGCTTATGGCCCCCTATTATAGTACTTTAGGGAAGATGAGCTTTAAACAAATAAGCAAATATGTTTTGGATGAAATCGAGACAAGTGCTACCGTATAAAAAAGTACAGGGTGCTGCAAGAATGAGTAACAGTGGCACCCAGCCTAGTCTGAGGCTCAGGAAAGATTTCCCTGCGGGAGTTGTATTTAAACTGAGATCTGAAGGACAAAATATTTGGACAGGTTTACTAAAAATAAGGAAGAGAGGTTTCTGCTCAAAGAACAGATTTGGGAAGGATTGATGCATTCATAGAGCTGAGAGGACGCCAAGGCAGCAGAGTGCAGCACTGGCGGTGATGTGGGGATGAGCATGATGCAGGAGAGACCTCGGACAGCGGCAGAGAACAGCCTGTGTGGGGCTTCATGGCCACTGTAAAGATCTGAGATTTTGTCTGGAGGGTAAAGGATGCCATTGAAATGTTTGAAGCGAGAGAATGAAAATTGCCTACATGTTTTCCAAATATACAACTCAGACTGTTGTAAGGAGAATGGACAACCAAACAACTACAATATTGTAGCAGATTGGTAGAATAAGCTCACTTTTAAGGCATTTTATATATAGTTTGTTCCTTGATAATTACCATATTTTCATTCTTATCCTCTGCCCCAGAACTGTACCTACCATAGATATTCTTCCAGAAGACTTCAAATCAAGACTTTAAAAAGACATCTGCATTTCCATGTCAATGCAGCACTATTCGCAATAGTCAAGATTTGAAAATGACCTAAATGTCCCTTGATAAATAAGTGGATAAAGAAAGTGAGTCATATACATACAATGGGATATTATTCAGCCTTAAATAAGAAAATCCTGCCATATGCCACAACTCTGGAAAACATTCTTTTAAGTAAAATGAGCCAATCACAGAAGGGCAATGCTGCACAATTTGACTTATATGAGATATCTAAAATAGTCACAGTCATAGAAGCAGAGAGTAGAATGGTGGTTTCCAGGGCCTGGGAGAAGGGGAAAATGGGAAGTTGTTGTTCAATGGGTGTAAAGTTTCAGATATGCACAGTGAATTAGCCCTAGAGATTTGCTATACAGCACAGTGCTATAGTTAATAGTACTGTATAGCACACTTAAAAAATTGTTAAGAGGGTAGATCTCATGTTAAACGATCTTACCATAATAAAAAAGTAATTGTCAAATAAATGATAATAGGCAACATTCTTAAATTTAGAAATAGCTTACTTTTCTTAGAAGAGATTCTTGATTACCTCAATACTGAAGTTATTTTTGATCATTTGTTTGTTCATATGTTTTATTGAGTCAGAGAGAAATGAGAGCTAGCATGCCTAAAATAATAAATAACCTGGAATTTGGGCAGGGAACATATGCTTCTTCTATCTTAGGTCACAGCAAGAGAAATTGTGAGGATTCTGAGGCAATTCACAGTAGATCTACCTCACATAGGATAATGCTAAATTCTGTTCAATTAGAGGTGCGAATCCATTCTCACCAAAACAAAACAAAACAAAACAAAACAAAACAAAAACAAAACAAAACAAAACAAAGCCACCAGAAAAATAAACCATTGATCACTTGAAGAAGAATACAGAGAATCAAATAGTCTTTCCTCATGTCAAAATGATTCTGGGCTTCTGACTCTTGCTCCTGGTAAAACTATGTGGAGGAATATTATTATACTGTGGTTGCTCAGCATCTGCTGAGTGATGTCTTCTTCATCCACCTTGAAATTGGTTATTTCAACTCCAAACTCTGCAACGTAGAAAAACATTTCCCTCTGCCTTGGACTATTTATCTGGTTGCTAGAAACAGTTTCCAAAACCCACTGTTGACTATTTACCAGGAGCACTAGTTAACGCTGTCCTCTCAAAGCAGTGAACTAACATCTCAGGGTAGCAAACCTGTGACAACCTTTATTATCAGTGCTGGTGCTTTTTTTTTCTTTAAATCATTTAGAAGTTCTTTCTTTTAAAACATCCATGAACTATTTCAGAATTTATTGTGTGAAAAATCTTGGCTACCTACTAGCCTCCATTCATCAAAAACTTGGAATGGGTTTCTACCAAGCATGAAATGTCCCTTTGGAATTTTACTAGTGGATTAATGATGCTAATAAACATTTGGGGCAAACCAAGTGAAAATGGTGGGATGTTTATTAGACTCTCTCTTAAGAACCTGTTAAAAATAAATGGAATCATTTAATGATTGAATGTACTTGTTTACATTTCAAAGCTGATTAACTTAAATTTAATCTTTGTTTTCTTTCATTAAATGCTGTGTAAGTTCTCTGTCATTACTTTAATTAGATGCATTAATAAGGTTTTAAGATACTTCTGCACAGAGCTATATGCAAATTCAGGAAAATGAACCTGAATCTGGTTAGGTAGAGTCCTATTTCCAATGTGTTAACTGAAAGCCAGTTATATATATATAGATATATTTTTTAGTCTTTTTAATATATTTTCTAATGTATGTATGTGAGTGTTCACTAAACTCAATAAGAAATCTTAATCCATTTTAGCTGTCCTTTGGATCTCTAGAATGTACAGAACCTCCCAGAATAAATTAGAGATTCTTACCTACATTTCTCATAACGAACCTAATTACTATGGTGCTGAGAATAAAAACAAGAAATTAAACAAGCATGGATTGTTTAATTGTTTCTTCCCTATAGGGGAGAAAGAAAGCTGTGAATATACCTATAAGATAAATTCCTATTTAAGAAGATGCATTTCTTATTTATCTCAAAAGAGAACTGAAAATTTATTTTGGAATCAGCTGTCTCTTCAGAACCAAATGAGTACTTAGAAGCTCTTGAATTGTAAACCATGGTTAATCTATCTGAGATTTGGAAGGACACTGGATCCTTTGGCTTAAAATTTAAGATAGCTGTGAAAACTTTGCACAGCTACATATGTTGTTTGAATTACATTGTATTTGACCAATCGCTTATGCAAGGATTCATGTGTTCACACATAGAAATAACAGAGCCATACAAACGACGTTTTACTATTCAGTGTTTTAAGGTTTGTCTTGAGTCTTAATAGGGATTTCTAACTTTCATTTTATTAATGGCAATTTTATATGCATTGATGTAATTTTCTTTCATTTGAGAATTATCTTTTTCTTACACACCTGCATACCAGAACTTGAACACATAAACTAAAATTTATAAATATGTAATTGGTAGCATATATTAGCATGAACTATAAGGTTCTCTTAACAAGCATTATATAATAAATGACACCTATTAAAATGGTCTAATTAGTTTTAAGTATTTAACCAGCATTAACAGAGACATTCAAAACCCAGTCTACCTAGACTGCATATTACCTTATAATGGCTTAGAAGTAATCAGCTTTCCCAGATGGCTTCACAAGGAAGAGAGGAAATAAAAATAAAACAGTTTTAGAACCAGGTAACTAATTATACACAGGTTATTTGTAAACAGCTTCTCCCCTTTGAACAAAAGAAATAAGCTTGGCTGAACTAACTAAAGCTCTCATTGCCAAACCCACAACAGAACCATTTTCTTAGAAGAATAGTCTTATATTGTGGATGTAGTGATGAGTAAGACAACAAGCTGGACAGTGATCAAAAACAAACTGATATTCGCTCTAGCCAATTTGAATGGCTGGGCTTTAGGGCAGCTGGGATAAAATTTTTTTTTTTTTTTTAGAACAGAGGCCTTTGTGTGAATTCCCATGATGTGAGGCTAGATTGCAAACAACTACATTCTCCTAGACCTTCTTTCCAGTAGCTATAGATTTTCAAAGAGGCCTTTGCTTCCGTCATTCTTTCCTGTTTGAAAGTTTCTCAAAATTATTATAAATGCAATGGGAGAAATTGAAAATTTTGTGCCACATTTTCCATCTTCCTTGGCAGTAGACTATTTCAAAGTAATTTTTTGGAGTAAAATCAGACCGGTGTTTTTTTGGAAACTAATTGTATATTTTCTGAGTTCATTTTGTTCCTCATTATATTAATTGCAGTTCTGTAGTAGTCAGTAGTGGTATTTACGTCAGGTATTGAGTTTGTACTTGACCCCGGCTCTCACTTCTCACACTACCCTTACGAAGTATATGTTACTACCCACATTTTAGAGATAAGAAGACTCAGACTTGCAGAAGTTAAGAACTGATCCAAGTTAAAAAGCTAGCAAATGGGAAGGTGGGAATTGGTATACCTCTATCTGACTCCTACGCTCTCTGCTCTTAATTATGATATTACAGAAGAAAACATTTTCCTAATCTTCCATTGTTCTGTGAATAAAAAATTGACTGCTCCAGTGAGGGCTGGTTATATGAAGGACAAAATGGAAAGAAGGTTCTCCCTCCACTGTGTTTACAATCTGTATTATGACCACAATCATGTTTATCTTCCTCAAACTATTACACAGATATATATAAATATGATGTATCTCAAACATCATAAAATCTAAAAAAAAAACCAATTTTTAATTAACTGCTTGACATTCATCTATAATAATTTTTTCTACTTTTTCTGACTGCTCATTCTTTGCTTCTTTATTAGATAATTTGTTTCTTAGTGAATCAACATATATTAGAGTCTTAGTCTTTCCTCTAGTATGACTGATGTTATATTCAATTAATAGTTTAGAAAACTTTATTTCTCCTCCACTACTTGATATTCTTTAATGTCAAATATCTCTTTGGATATATATTAAATTAAAAAAAAATCAAGATTTTTTTTCATATGTAAGCTGCAAGATAGGAAATAACTTTCCACAGAGTAGCTTCTGGCCCTAACCCATTAGTGTTTTTATTTGGAACTGTTTGCCCTACATTATCAAATATCTTAACAGAACCCTGAAATGCACATTTTTTGTGACATTTCCTGACTTTTAAATGTTAGCGTTGAATTCAGGTTTTTAAGATACACTATGACGATAAACAAAATTTGTTGGTCTACACAAAGGAAAATAAAGACATTACATTTTATTTAACTTTTACTTTATATTATATTTATTTTTATTTTATATAAATTTTATTTTTATTTTTTGGCAATTTTGGTTTTGGAGTTTTTTTCACACCTTGATATTAAAAATTTTTTAAAGTAAAATTTTATTACTTTGTACAAGTATATAACTTACAATGCTCACATTGCCATTTTATACATTTATAATGCTCACATTTGTTGCCAAAATGGAAATGTAGAAGGAATAAAAAGAGGTAAAATATTGTTTAAATTGGAATATGGCCAATATATTCACCCACAGGATAGGACACAGCTGGAGAGAAACAGAATGAAGCCCTGTAAAGCATGGGGCAAGAGCTGGGGTCCTATTTGCCAGTGTTTAAGGCTAGCATTCATTTTCCCCACCCATTTATGAAAAAATGTTCTTAGCAAAACAGAATAAATGTCCTAAATTTGATGAAGAGTATCTACCAAAAAATTAGCACCAAATATTACATTGAGTATAAAATATTGAAAGCTTCTCCATGATTCTAGGAAATGGGTAAGGACATCATCTGTTCTATTCAACATTGTATGATGGACTTTCAAGAGGGTGGCCCATTCAATCTTTTTACCCTGTTCTTCTCCAGTTTCTCCTTCATTTTTTTCTTAAACTACTAAAGGGTCATATTGGCTATGATTCTCTATAACAGGGTTCCAAAAAAAAGCTTTCATTTGAAAAAAAAGAACCAAAAAACAAAACTCTCATCCCAAACACAAAAATAAAAATGTAAAAATCTTCAAAATTACTGCCCCAATTGTCATTATTATAGTGTATGCCATTCTATTGGTACAAATTTATCTGGTGTTTTTATTTCCTTTATCTGAATCCTCTCCTCTTTTTCTGTAATCCTCTTAAATTTTAGTAACCAAATGCTGCACTAGGGCCCCAAATAATTCCATACAAAACAAAATTCAAAAACTATATATTTTAAAATTACCTTTTAAAACTAAGTTTACTTATTATTCTATGTGGCCCATTCATTGCAGGTTTCATCCTTCTCTTTTTTGGGCTTAAATAATGAATATATAAATAATAAAGAAAATGCCTTCATTTTCTAAATTACTAGTTGTTTGCTGTGCATAACAAATTATCCAAAAATGTAGTATCTAAAAACTACAAACATTTATTAGTTCATGATTTCTGTGGGTCAAGCATTCAGAAGTAGCTTAGCTGGAAGGTTCTCATAGAGTGTAGTCAGGGTGTTGGCTCGGGCTTCAGTCATCTAAGGATTTAACTAGAACTGAAGGATCTGCTTCTAGGATCACTCACGTGACTGTTGGCAGGGGGCCTCAGTTACTCAGTGCTATTGATTAAAGGCTTGTCTTCAACACATGGCAGCTGGGTTTCCCCAAAGGAGCACACACAAGAAGTAAAGAAAAATGGAAAGCAAGCAGAAAACTCAGTGCCATTTATGACCTAGTCTTAGAAGGGACACATCAACCACTGCTGCTGTATTCTATTGGTCATACAGATTTAGAAGGAAAATACACAAGAGGATGAAAACCAGGTTGGCTACTACACCTGATGAGGTGAATTCCTTTCATATTTTATCTTAAATGCTCATTTTGTCTTGGACACAGTCAGTGAAAACTAAAATAGATGACTCCCAAAAGTCTGTTATAATTCATATCATAGCCATCTTTATAAATTTTTAAGTGTTTTTCCAACTGAAAAAGTATATTTAAATATAAGTATATTTAACCTGATTTTCAAAACTTTTCTCAACGTGGAAGGACTTGATATTAGATTACAAGTAATAATTTTGCATCTACATTAAAAAAATGGATGAAAGTTTATATCTGTTAGAGTAAGTAAAATCTGTATTGGATAGTGTGCAAAATTTTGTCACTCTGTAATTCAAATGAAACAAACAAAATTCCAGGCTTATTCTGAGTGTGTTAACTCAACCTGAGCCTATAGCTCAGCTACTGACTCGGCCATAATTAAGTGCTAATCACATGGGTATGCTGTTTTGTGAGGCAGTAAACCAGTTTTCTGAGAGGATAAACATGAAGGTTGAAAGCCTGCAAGATTAACCTATCAAGGAACTGCAATTTTCTTTTAGATAAAGAGCAGACCTATCTGTTTTTGCTGTTAGAATAAAAGCTAGAAATCCTAAAAAAAAAAAAGTGAATGAAAGGGTTATTATCAAAATTTGCTAAGGAGAGGGGGCATTGCTGAATGGAGAAAAGTGTTTCATATGCCTGCAGTCTCTGTGTTAAGTATCTTTGTAGAATTCAACAATAAATGTATTTGTCTACTTGTCAAATACTTTCTACCTATAAAACATCTTTTATACCAGCACTTAAACTCCTAAGCATTAGAGCTGAAATGAGCTACAGATTTCATCTGGTCTACCACCACTATGCCATCCCTCCTACACTAAGAATTTTATAGAGGAGCAAAACAAGATTCCAAGACCTTAAGCAACTTGTCCAAAGCCACATATCTAATATAGAAGAGTGATTATACTTCAAATTCCAGTTGGCTTAAAATTCAGTCCTATTTACTCATACATTGTTGACCCTGGGAGATTTAAACTCTGTACATTTTGAATTGTTAATCAGTAAAACAAACCAATAATCCCTTCCACATTCACAAATTTTACAGATATGAGGCAGGCAATAAGGATATACTGCCCTGGAAGAGTTTTTGTCTCTGAAGAAGATAAAGGCAAGTGCTGTGGGAACACAGATCCCCCAATTCAACTTGTCATAGTTATCATATAAAAACTTTGCATAACAGTGGGAGCTGGAAGAGGAGGATAGCGATCTAGCATAGCATGTGCAAAGGCCTAGAGATTACAGGGAGCACAACATGACAAGAAAAGGCAAAGCTGAATGAGGCTGGACTACAGATGATAAGCTGGGGTGTTGTAAGGACCGACAGAAAAAATTAATGTAAAGGGTTTTGCATAGTGCCCAGCCTATGATAAATACTTGGTAAATGATAGTTCCTGTCACTGACTTTAATATTATTACTAGAGTTCAAAACTACAATTGGAAATCCAAGTCAAGTTGAATTTACCTCTGATTTTTAGTCTTTTTTTTTTTTTTTTTAATATATCAAGTCATTTACTGTAGATATTTTTTCAGTGACATTTATTGAAGGCTTGCCTGCTTCTTAACAGGCCCTGTTCTGCTCTAGGCTCTGAGAATTCATTAAAAAAAGTGTAGACAAGGAAATAGATTTTTAACAAAACCAGGAAAATAGATAAATAAATGAAATATAGCTGGAGGAATCATGAAAATGAGGTGTGACAGAGTGAGAGTGGAATGTCAGGGAGGCCATGTGATGCCAGCTAAAGGTAACAAAAAAACCGTCTGAAAAGATAGCATTGGAGCTGAGACTGGAAGGATTAGCTGAAGCCAGCCAGGCAAATACCCAGGAGAAGAGCATGTTAGGCAGAGGTTCTGACAAAGACCTAGCCAGACTTGAGTCAAGAAGCTTTGCTTGCAATGAGGGGGTGTTGAGAGGGCATTAGGAGTCAGAGGATAGAGTACAGGATATAAAGGGTGTAAAGAGCTTCTATGTGGTCTGATGATTGGGTTTCATTTTATGTAATTGAAGAGCCTTAGTCAGAGGTATGATATGAGCTGATTTATACTCTATTAAAATAGAGTTTCTGAACTGTGGCACTATTTGCAATTTGGGCTAGACAATTCTTCATTGGGGGGCAGGGCTAGCATGTGAAATTGTAGCATTTTTATAGTACTCCTGGCCTCTACTCATTAGATGTCAGGAGCAGCACCCAAGTGGTGCAGATCAAAATTGTCTCCAGATATTGCTAAATGTCCCAAGACGGGCAGAATTTCTCCCATAAGAGGACCACTGTCTAAATTTCTATCTTTATTCACTTTGTGGAAAATTGGCTAGGGAAGTGAAATTGAGGGGAGGGCAAGTGTATGAGCAAAGAGACTACCGTGAGGCTACTGTGGTAATTCAGAGGAGGAAAAATGACTCAATGGTGGAGCAGAGGAGATTGAGAGAAGGGGTGGCATGTAGATCATATTTTGGATAGTTAGAAAATATTTGGGAGATCAGATTGGCACAGTTCAGGTGACATTTCAACCATACATCTTGACATGTCCTAGAGAGACCTGGTTTGCCCCTATTTTTCTGGGGTAATTATTAATAGTTTCCCATTTCAGTTTCAAAAGTGTCTACATTCAGGCAGTAAATTGCATGCTTGCACTAGTAATAGTTGAGTGATAGGTCAGAGATGTCTACTGCATTTTTGATATTATCTTTTTAAGTGATTTTCATTTTCAGTTTTTTCTCATCTGATGGAATAAACAGAACATAAGTGAGTATTTATATAGAGTAAAGAATAGAATAATTCAGAGTAGAAGAGAAATATTAGATAGCTTAGTCTAGTCACTTGCAGTGTGTAAAATATGGCTTTATGGTTAATGAGATGATTTGCTCAAGTTCCCAAAGGTAATTGGTGAAGACAAGGGCTATAATGAGAGTCATCTAATTATTCCAGTTTATATCATAGTATTTAGATGCTACGTGTTAAAATCCAGTGAGTTACCCAAGCACTTTCAACTTACTAGCATAATTTATCAGTGATTCACTTTTCTCAGTCTCAGTAAATTAAGAAAAATATTTTCATATAAACCAAAGGAAGAGAAATAATGTTCAGTGACACAACAGAGATACCGAAGGAGCACTTATATGCTGTTAGTCATTATTGTATATTGATGTAATTATATGCTATCTTCCATTATTGTATATTAACTATTTGTGTGTGTTCTATAACTTGAAGCACATTTTGTAGATTTATAGAAAACTTAGCTTTACTATGTTGCCCTATATAATTAGTATCTGGAGAGAGTGCTATAATTGGTGATTTAATACATGAACTTAGAAATTTGAAGAGTCTGGGGTTAAACCCTGATCTGTCCCTTAGGTCTTTCTAACTAACTGTGTCTCAGTTTGTTTATCTGCAAAATGGGTATAAAATGATACTTACATCAAAAGACAAATCTTCCTTTCTCCCTTTAAAGTCATAGATATTTTTGGACCACAGAGAAACAACAACAACAAAAAAATCTATTGTTATTCCTTTATTTACAAGAAGGTAGCTTATGAGGTTTAGAGTTAAAGGACTTGCCCAAAGTCATGCAGTGCATGACAGAACTCAGAAAAGAATGTGGTTCTTAGCTCCTCGTTTTTTACTCTTTCTCAACAATTCCATGTTATCCCTCTGTAATAGGTCTAGTGTATTTATTTCTATAATTTACTTTTTGGTTTCAACAAAGTATAATAGAGCAAAAACATCTCTTTTTATTGCTATAGTAGATTAAGTAAAAAGGTAATTAAAATTCAGAATTATCACTTTTTTAAAAATTTTGGTTAGCCAGCCTTTCCTTTAAGTATATCAGGAAGCTAAAGTGTGTGTGTGTGTGTGTGTGTGTGTGTGTAGTAGGTTTGCCTAGGGGAGATTTACTTCATTCTAATTGGCCAAACACTTTGAATTCATTTCTACTAAACAGGCCTTTGATATGAAGAGATTTATTGCTCTTCATTTTTTCCATCTAGAAGATAAATACAGTCTGAAACCAGAAGAGACTTCCTGTAAACCCAAGAAGGTTTTCAGATTGATGGGTTTCTATTTGTCCTAACTCGTACTGAGCTTTAGTCCTGACCCACTCAGTGGGTTTCAAATATATTTTATTTTACTTTACTTTTATATCTTTCTTTGGGCAGCTGACCTGTGCCTCTTTTTGTTTCTTTACTAATCTGTGTTAACGGTGTATTGTTTAAACCGAATGATTAAGTGGGGAGTCTGAATTGCTCAATACATTTGCCAGAAACTGGGTAGGCCAGCTTGCCTCTGTTCACGGAAAGCATGAGTATTTTACAGTTTATTCTGGGAAAACCTATGAACCCATACAAAGGAACTACTTGCTGACTTAAACTACGTGGTCCTTTGGTCACCACAAATGACTATTTAACTAGAACTTCCATTGAGTTATAACTGAAAACAGTGTTGGGTGAGAATTTGCTCACTTGCAAATGAGTAGTTGGGTAACAGTCTCTTGATAATCATTTTTTTGATCAGTTCTGTATGTCCTTCATTTTTAAATTTCTGTCTTCATTATTTCATTTTTTTATTCATAAAGTCTAATTATAATTCAGCCCCATGCTAACAGAGGTCTTTTAAAGAATCCCTTTTCTCTCCAAGGATCTTGACCAGCTGAGTTTCCTCTGTTTTCTACACTTATTTCATGTTTCATGTTGCATCTCCATAGCTGCTTCTTCATATCTCTCTATCTTCCCTTGAGTGTTGTGGATTCCATGTAATGAATTATTACCTCCCTCTTCCTAATAATTCAGTTCTAACTAATGTGAACTGATATCACAGACATAAACACCCACCTCTATCTCTATACCTCCAGCTCCACTTATTATAAGTTAGCATATTCTCTACCTCGGCCTATAAGAGCCTGACTAAAGGTGTTAGTCATCCATATAACAAACTAAGCATTTGTTCCATACATAGCACCATGAATACAAAGAGGAACAAAACATGATCCATTTAGCATAGGAGACATGTAGCTTACTAAGACTGGAGATAAAGCTAGAGGAATCAAGAAGACTAGAGACATTTGTGCTGTACACTGTAAACGTAGTTGATTTACGTGCATCACCTCCTTTTTGCTAAATGTCATTCTTAGTCAATTCAGAGACTCTACTGGGCAAAATGTGGAGAATTATTCTTGTTATGATCTTTGGCCAGAATGTTAACACATACCACATTGCTAAAGATTTCTACATTTATCCTGGGAAAATCATATCATTAGAAATGTTTGTAAATTTGCCAGGCATTTTGCAAATGATACTATTCTTTGTATAAAGTGAGCTTTGATCAATATAAAAGAGGAGAAGCATTTAAAGAACTGTTCAAACAACTGTCAGCACCAACCCTTCTATTTGGTAAGACCTAAGGAAATAAGGTAATGAGAAAGTAATGCATTGGTTTATATTCGTATTTATTTTTTTGTTTAGTTTCTTAGTGAATAGAGTTTGTATGTTCCAAGGGAAGAGATCTAAGGTAGGGCTTTCAAACTGTTCCTGGAGGCTAAGTAGGCCTCAAGAGTTAACCGTTAAACCAGCAAAGTTAACTAAGCTTTAGGCGTTTTTGTGAAATTGATGGTTGTTTTTACATTTTATGTTTTGCATAAGAATTTGAATTATTGTTTCTGAATCCAATCCCTTATTCTCTTTATTTAAGGTATTATTACTTCATCTCATAAGAATGTGTTTTCCCAAATGACATCAATAACCATTCCAGAAAGAGTTCAATTGCTGTAACTACTAGGCAGAAATTGAATTAAATCTTTCTTACAATGACCAAGAGCATTTTTAAAGAGAGAGCAATATTGCTGCAACTCTTTAAATTTTCATTCACTGTTTTTTTTCCCAAGTATATATTTTAAAAATTTCATTTAGTAAGATTCTTAGATTCAAAACCCCAATTCCAGGATATTTTAGCAGGTTTAAACTAATTAAAGATTCAGGTGAGATATTTAGAGACTTATCTCTAGAAAGGAGTTTTTCTAACAAAGTTTTCCCTCTCTTTGTATTTATTCAATATAGCTCTTGATAAAGCAAGATGACCATCTGTTAGATTTATGAAGATAGGGAGATGAGAAAATAGGCCTCCTATAATTTTTTATAGACCTTCCTTTTTATTCGTATGATCTATCAAAAGACTTCTACTTGTCAAGGGTCCAATGACCACAAAAAATTTTATGTCACATCTTATAGTAAGAATATTTATATAATTTATACCTTTCAACAACTTTTAACACAGTAGGTTTTTAAAAGATGTCATAGTTTACTAGAATTGATGAGGAACAGAAAAATGAAATATGGATTAAATCTATGTTACTTTCTGAGTCATTTTCATACTAAAAGAAGAATTAGCAAATGACTTCTGAATTGCTTCTAATTTCTCAAACACTGATGAGCATTTGTGATTAATTTGGTTGTACATTTTACCTAGCATGAATAGGAATTTGAAAATAAATTTGAGTTTTGCTTTAAAATTGACTGCAGAAAAGCTTTCTAGATGTGCTAGTAATCAGGACATTTATTGATGACTCTTAGTAGGGAGTAATGTCAATTCAGCTTGATTCAGTTTTGGCGTAAGGTTTTATTGGCTTATCTGATCAAAATGCAGGGTCTTAAAGACAATTAGATCCATAGGCAGAAATTCCTTCCAATTTCAGACTATTTTTTTAAAGTAGGGCAGGAAATGTTTGATATCATGATTGTGGTAATGATTTTCCAGATGAATACATATTTCAAAATAGATCAAATTACACACTTTAAATATGTGCAGTTTAAAGTACTTAGATTATATCTCAATACATTTGTAAAAAGAAAAAAAAAAAGAAGTGAGAGCAAAGGGAAGAGAAATAAGATATAAAAGGTTTCCAGCTTATATTCTCCAATTTTGCCCTCCAAAGAAATTGAAATCTGCATCTCTTGGCCAAAATCCCAACTGATTGAATTGGTCTAACATTAGTTGAGAGCCCTTGCTAGCCCATAATTGTGACCAGAGAGGTGAAATCTTTAAGAAGCTGGCCACTCTAATCCCATCCACGTGGTTAGAAAAACATTTCCCCCTCCTCCTACAAAAAAAAAAAGGAAGTGTTATTATGATCAGAAAAAGTAATATAGGTGCCCTACATTTGAATCTATGATTGTCATGGGCAAAACATCCAAGTAAATATTAAGACAGCAGAATTAAAAAGAAGTTTTGCTTACAGGAAGATTAGAAAAAGGTATATCTTCCCATTTTTTAATATCAAAGAATTCAAAACCTATGCTCAGAATTTTTAAAATATTAGAAGCATTGGTGAAAAGTTGTCATCTGTTTTATCAGAGCAAGACAATTTGTAGGAAGGGAAATGGTTGGGGAAAAGTAAAAGGCCAATGTTAATTATGAAAATATATTCTTCTCAAGATTTAGATTTAAAGATTAGTTAATTGTTACCTCTTAAAGTTCTCAATAACCTAAGTAAATATTGCTATTTAAGCAAAAGATAAGCTTTGCTGAGAAATTGAGGAATGCAAAGTGGCAGAACACATAGATATATAGTGTTTTGGTCTTTTCCTAATTTGAAAAATAATAGTAAAATATGGTGAACACCAATTTGGGGGAAGATAGCCATTCAATTAGTACAATACCTTTTGTTTTCTATTGTCTTTTCCTTGAGAAAGGTCTGAGTCATTAGCTGGTAAAAGCAAAGAGAGAAATAAATGATAAAGAAGAAAACTAATTTTTTTTTTATCTACTATGAGATGTATCATTTAAGAGTTTATGTATCTCATTTTCTTTAATACTGACCACCTTGTGTTTTTATCCTAATTTTACAAACAGAAACTGAGCTTTAGAGAAATAAATTCACTTACCCATATTTAATCAACATAGTAAATGCTAAATCTCTCAAACTTCAAAGCCAATGTTTTTGTCTTACACTAAGATATTTGCCATTTATAATAGGTCTGAGTATGGAAAACACAGAGTAGCATTTAGGATCCTTATTTAATGCTACCTTTGAGTATGCAAAAACTAACAAAGTCTTACTCTTCTTTACTAATAGTCATCTGTCCCTTTTCTCTCCCTTTTCCTTTTTCTTTTATATCTCCAGTTAGCTGGAAGCATCAGTAGGCAAACTAGAATTGTGGAAAGTGGAACTCTTCTAGATTCTCTTTCTCACTGAATTTCAAGATTACTGATTATAAACATTTTTGGACAAGGATAAAACCATTTATTAAAATTTCATACCGTAAGGTGAAGAGAATTAATGTTGAATGAATTTCCGTTAGCTACAAAACTACCATTGAACATTTTATCTATATGATCACATTTCCTCTGCACAACTTTTAAGATACCTATTATTATCCCAATTTCATGTAAAAAACACGCAAGGCCTAGAAAATTTACATGATCATGAATTGGTATATTCAAATTCATATCTAACACCAAAGCCCAGAGTTGTTCCATCTAAAGAACAGAAAATAATTACGTCCCCCATATATAAAAGATTGTAATGTAAGAGAGTTTGATATGTAACATATTCTGAAAGATTTAATTTAGTCAATGTACAGTAAAGTCCTAATTTAGGCCAGTTATGGGCTAAATCCTTGGAATAAAAGAAGATAAAGGCATTACTTACCCTTTAGGAGTTCATAATCTCTTGTAAGAGTCAGAGTGAGAATAATTTGAATATATCAGATGGTAACATGGTCTTCAAATAAGGCAGGCATAAACAAATTAACACCAAAATGTCTAATCTTGAGAAACACTTTTCTTATTGTAAAAATAAATTTATGTATATTTTCTGTTTTGTTTTTTAAACTCCAGCTTTCTGAATAATGAGGACCCAGATTTCTCAAATATCTTTGTACTATTTATTTCAAGAGTAAAGGTTTACCTATAAATCCCTAGTAAAATATTTTATAACTTTTCTATGATTCAAATCTTTTTTCTAAATGTTTTGTCACTTCAGAGAAAACTCTGGTTCTGAAGCAGTAATATTTCTTTAGTATTATATTAACTTACATATTTTTCTATATATATATTTTTAAAGTTAAGTCTTAAATGAAAACATAAAAATGTACAGATTTCAAAAAATTTAACCAGAAATGTCTGCTCTATTGGGTTTGTGATGAATCTGGTTAGGCCCATATAAGAATTGCAGAATTAGTTTCAGAATGAAAACAAGTTTTTATTAGTATTAACTAGCAAAGATTTATTTGTGATTCCTCTTCCTACACATACACACCAACCTAACATGAAAGTCAACTGTCGTCTTGCATCACATAACGATGGAGATATGCTGGAGAAATGCATCATTAGCTGATTTTGTCATTATGCGAACATCATAGAATGCACTTATACAAACACAAAAGATATAGCTTACTACATGCCTAGGCTCTATGATGTAGCCTACAGGTCCCAGGCTCCCTGTTTAGCATGTTACTGTACAAAACAGCAGGAGATTAAATCAAATGCAAGAGAAAATGTTGCAATCAAGAGTCACAGTAAACACGAGATGTATAAGGCTGCTGCTAATGTAGTCCAGCATACTGTTTTACAACAAACTTTTTTTTAATAAATAGAAAGAGTGCATTCTAAAAATAATGATAAAAAGTATAGTATAGTAAATATGTAAACCAGTAACATAATCATTTATCGTCATGAAGTATTATATACTGTACATAATTGTATGTGCTATACTTTTATATGACCGGCAGTGCAGTAGGTGTGTTTATACAGCATCAACACAAACACCTGAGTAATGCGTTGAATTACAATATTAGGACAGCTATTATGTTACTGGGCAATCAGAATTTTTCAGTCCATTATAATCCAATGGGACTACTGTTGTATATGTAGTTTGTCATTGATGTATATGTCATTATATGGTACACAACTGTATAGGCAAAGCTAAACTGGCTTTATATGGCCCCCACGTAACTTAGAAGGTTTCCTTGACACTCAAAATTAGAGATTTACTCTTAAAAGCTCAAAATTTCTAAACCCTTATTAAAACATAAATATACCAGAGAACAATATCTTGAACTTTGACCGTTCAGTATTTGCTGAAGCTAAATATATGCCTACACTTTGATACTAACAGTTGCTCCATTAGATGTACAACCAACAGAGTATTTACGTATGCTCACAAAACAAAAATGTTCTGACAGCACTCTTTGTAATAACCCTAAATAACACCAAAAAACCCTATTTAAATAGTTATCAGTAGAATAGTAGATAGATAAATTGTAATTTATTCCACAAAAGAAAATAAAGCAGTGAGAACGAATGAACTGCAAGTGCTATCACCAAACTGGTGACTTTCACAGATATGATACTGAGTGAAAGAAGCTTGACACAAAAAGAGAACATACAGTCATCCCTGTATATTCCTTGGGGAATTGGTTCCAGGACCCCTGCAGACCAAAATCCATAGATGCTCAAGCCCCTTATGTAAAATGGTATAGTATTTGCATATAGCCTAAGACAACCTCCTCCGCTGTACTTTAAATCACCTTTAGATACCTACATTCCTAGTACAATGTAAATGCTATGTAAATAGTGGTTATATTGTATTGTTTAAGGAGTAAAGACAAAAAAGTCTGTACATATTCACTTTAGATACAACCATCATACACCTAACTACATAGTACACATCAGCAACAATGTAACTTTTTCCAAAATTTTTTCAATCCACAGTTGGTTAAATTCAGGGATACAGGACTTGCAGTTACAGAAGTTCGATTGTACTCTATGATTAGATTACAGATATATATAGTTCAAGAAAAGTTCAAAGTAATCTTTGATGTTAGAAGTCAGAAAAATAGTTACTTTTTGTGGGGGTGAGGTAATGAGCAGAAGGAAATCTAATTGCTTCTTCACTAATACTAATATTTTTTCTATGTCACTAGCCTTAGAACTACTTAAATGAGTAAATGTTATTCCTACTTCCAGATTTGCCTTCCTTCATTTAGCTGAACCTCTGCCATTGGATATTAACATTATATTTGTTTTTGTGTCTGTACAAAAATCTACAAAGGTATATTTTCCACATATTCATGCCCTATTTTGTTAGGGTAAAATTTTAGAAGAATTACTGAATCAAGAGTTATGTGAATCTTAAGGTATAGGATACATACAATTAAGTTGATCAGGATCATTTTTATTATTCTTCAGGTTTTCCAAAAGGGATGCATTTGGCTTTAAAAGAACATCATCAATCATAACTGAATTCTCAAGTGCTTCTCTATAATGAATGAGAAAAAGTTAAAGACTTTTTTAAAGCTATAGACAGTGACATTGAAGCATATTTTAAAGTAAGACTTCTTAATGACAAAATAGATAATAGTTTACCTAAGTGGATTCATAAATGATTACTAAACCATTAAATTCAAAGTGTACAGCTTGACAACAATCGATATCAATCTATAAGTAGTCTATAGTGGCATGACATAAAAGGCTGTATGTAGTTCTGTCTTGTCCAATAGTTTTATTAACAATTTGGTGAAGAGCGTTGGCTTGTGTATTTGCATATTGTTTGCATGTTTAGTAGATAGTTTGAGAAAGAAACATAAACTTTTGAAAGATTAAATTCTAAAGAGACTTAAACGACTAGAATGGTGGATAAAACTTAACCTGACAGTCAACTGTAATATAGTTGTAAGTTATGAAGAATAAAAATATATTAGCATGCATGAAAATTAATAGAGTTTTATTGTACCAAAAGTGCATGAAAAGTCATTGTGATATAGATAATAAAGGTATTATGAATTGGGGTTTTATGACTAGATGTGCGTTCTCTAGAATGAGGGAGGTGATATAGCAAATCTACTCTATGTATATCATACTGGCAGACTAGAATTTATTCAGAGATGAGTGATTAGCGTGTTCATTCCTAGCACTTTGGGGTTTATCAGCAAGCCCCTCTAGGCATAATGAGTGAGCTAGAGAGCCTCCACCAGTCCAGGAGGATTGAACCTGAGACTTGGAGTTAATGAAGATAATAAGGAGAAAGAGTATATGCTGTATGAGGAACTTTTGTAAGTACCAAGGTAATTAAACTCATTGGACAGATACTTAGTGATTTTCACAGATTTAAGATGTTCAGGCAGAAACTTGACCAGTATTTGCTGAAGGATTTTATAGAAGCATTTCAATAGTATCTTGAAACTCCTGAGACAGCAATTCTTAATACAGTAAAGCTCCATTTATGAGGTCATTTTTCAACAGTTTCAAATAACCTAGAAACCCTAAAAAATACGCAAAGTATCTTTGGAATATATTCACAGCCAGTTAAATTGTTCCTATTAAATAACATTGGATATCTGATTTTTTTTTCTTCTTTCTGGGACATAGAAGTTTTGAGAAGGAAAGGTTATGAATGTAAACCTGACTGGGGTCATAGGTTGAGAAGTGATAAGAGGACAATGGGATACCATATCACACCTGTTATAATGGCTATAATCAATGGGACAAGTAATAACAAATGTTGGAGAGGATGTGGAGAAATAGGAACCCTCACACACTGCTGGTGAAACTGCAAATAATTGGTATGGCCACTATGTAAATAGTTATGGAGTTTCCTCAAAAAACTAAGAATTGACTATATGATCCAGCAATCCCTCTACTAGGTATTTACCCCAAAGACTTGAAAACTCATATTTGAAAAGATATCTGCATACTAATATTCACAGTGGCCAGGATATGGAAGCAACTAAAGTGTCCTATAATAGATAATTAGCTAAAGAATCTGTGGCACACATATACAATGGAATATTATTCCTCCAGAAGAAGAGATGAAATACTGTCATTTGCAACAACATGGATAGAGCTTGAAATTATCATACTAAGCAAAATAAGCCAAATAGAAAAGCTTGAAAATCACATGATATCACATATTTGGGTTATAAACCTAAAAGCAACAAGTGAACAGAACAAACAAAAAGATACTCATGGTCATGGACAATGGACTAGTGGTTACCAGAGAGGAGGGGGGAGGAGGAAAGAAAAGTTTAAATATTAAAAAAATAAATAAAAAAGAAAAGTGGTAAGTGATGCTAGGCAACCTCAGCATTAGTAGTACCAATGCTGAGACACTCAGTATGGAAGTAACCAGCTCCTACAACCTTCACAATATGACCCTAAAGCACCATGATGAAATTAAATTTATGTTTGGTTTACTCTGTTTCCATGTGATAATTAATATGGCACTATATTGTAGAAACTTTTTTTTACCATATTTAATTAAAATACAATTATTTTTTGAAGAAGACTAATTTAATTTAGCAATTAATTATAGAACACTTACTTTAAATTAGACCCTGCTGTTGTATGTAGAGCAGGAGATAGAAAAATGCCTCAGATGTACCAGAAATGTTTGTTAATTGATTATGGACTCATTTTGGCAAGATTACCAATAGTAACACTCCTTTTTAAATACTCACTTATAAAGCAAAAAAAAAAAAAAAAAAAAAGAATATCTTCTGCCCATATACGATCTTAAAAATACTCTAAAACTGTAAGATCCCACGCTAAAGTATCTACCCCTGTTTTGTTTATCTAATTCTGCATAACTCATCACATGAGAACTTGATGGCTTAAAAGAACTACAATCATTATATTATGTCTCATGGTTTCTGTGGCTTAGGGATTTGGGCAAATCCCTTAGGGCTGGGCAGTTCTTGCTCACAGTTTCTCATGTGGTTACAGTCAGACATTGGCTGGAGCTAGAACAGCAGAGGGGGTAAAGGACCAGAGAGTCTGGGCATTGTTTTGGCATCTCTTCCTCTTCTTGTGATCTCAGGGCCTTTCTGTGCAGTTCCTTTGCACATGCTAGTTTGGGCTTCCTTACAGCATGGAGGCCTGAGGATATTTGGATTGCTCATGTTGCCATCAAAGACTTACTTGATGACTTAGTCCTCAAGCCTTACAGGGTAGCTTCAAACATGATTTATTGGTCAAAATAGTCATAAAAGCCCCCTCAGTTCTAAGAGCAGAGCATTGATTCTACCTCATGATGGGAAAGGTTTCAAGGTCATGTTATAAGAAGGGCATGTGGGATAGAAGATAGTGTTGCAGTCATCTTTGGTAAATGCAGTCGACAACCATGTTCAAAATATTAAAATTATCTCCTAAGTCACAGAGGTAATAATGTTTCCATGAGAGCAGGTCTACATCATTGCATTCTATAGAAAATAACAATATTCCTTTAAAAATTGAAATAGTGGCTTTAAAATGTGGCAATACCCAATTTAATCTAGGTGTTCATTATACTCATATAATTCCAGATGTTGGGCATTAAAAAGGCAAGGAATAACAAAAACTGATATTCTTTTATATTATTCCGAGTTAGAGAATTAGATTCTTCTAAAGAAAATGAAAATTAATCATGTTTTGTTCACAACAAGTAAATCTGAAAAACAGAGAAAAACTCTTGGCAACCTTTCACAGTATGCAGTCTAAGAGATGACAAGTGCCTCCAAAATGGGTGTCCTGTTTTACACTATAAAATAAATTGGTCATGAGCAAAGATGCTGCGCAGTGCGGCACTGGAAGATGCCAAGGGCTCCTCACGGCAGCTGGTTACAAAGGCAACAGCGCGTGATCTCAGAAATTCCTCTGGGGGGTACTTATAGTTTTTAAAAAGATGGAGGAGGAGGAGGAAGGAGGAGAATTGCTCAAAGTGTAGGGTATTTGGGAAGGAGAACATCAGCAAACATTCTTGGGTCTAGCTATCTCAATGGATTCAGTTATCGGACCAAATCAATATCTTGGTTTTAATATCTCATCTTTATTTGTAACATGTCCATCTCTTAAGAAGTGCTTTCTTTCAATTTTGCAAATTTGACTAGCACTTTAGCCTTTTAGCTACTGTGGATTTTTATGAGTAGAAAAGTAAAAGTGAAAAACAATTTTCATTTCATTAGTTCCAATTATTTTTGTGTTCATATAATAACAGGATTTTAGTGATGAAAAGAAAGCTTTTTTTTTTTTTTTCTTAAATCTATGAACAAAGAACGTGGTCTCCAGTTCGAGATCTTAGGATCAAAATATATAAACAAACATATTACTTCATTTAAGGGGAAAGAGGTAAATCAAGCACTAAGAATTTGAATGAAGTGGACTCCTTTTAGACTGCTTATTTCTGTGAGGAAGACAGCGTTGACTACATGCAAACATTTTTCAAAGAATATTTTTTAAAGCATATGTTGTTATTTGGGGACTATTGCTCCCCATTGTGTGGTAAGAGTATAGTTATTTTGAAAAGTTGACTTTTGTTCCACTTTAATAAAGTGAGTCTCAGCCTTGGTAGAGACCAGTAAGTGAAAAATTAATCCTTAATGTAGATTCCTAAAATAAGCCACTGAGAATCCCAAGTGTCAAAGTGGGAGAATTATGACTTTGTAATGTAGCTATCGTGTTGAGGAATGATTCCTAAGGCATTTTCAATCTGCAACACCTTTTTTAAAAAATTAGTAAGAAAAATGACTTTGCTTCTAATTCATTTCAGCAGCACTGATGTATTCGACTTAGCAGTGTCTGGATCTAAATTAAGATTAGTCTTTAAAGTACCTTTTGGCGAAAGAAAACGATAATAATTTTATTACTTTTTTACATGAACCAAGAAAGCGATTTTTACAAGCATGAAGAGATTCTTAAATAGAGTGGGTAAAGGAGGAAAAAGAAAGAACGAAAAGAAAAGGTAAAATCAGGGTCTTTTTTCATTGCATTGTTTAGCTTTCTATATCGGAGACAGAAGTAAGCCTGTTTGCTCACTTGGTTAATCTCGTTTTTCCATTATCAATTCTCAGGGTGTGATTTCCCTGTTTTAAGCCGGAGTTGTAAAATGGACCCTAGAGTAATGTGAGTGAGAACACACACAAGGGGCTAGCCTCTCATCACTGCCTATGTGTCACCCCTGCTAATGTCAGAAGGGATTATGTACTCATGTGTAGGAAGATATCTGCTGATAACTGGAATGGATGCATTACTTTCCCCTTTACCACCATTTCAGTTCACTGAAAATGAAATGGATTCATATAGGGTATTTGTGTTTTTTGTCAAAAAAGCATTCTTTTAGAATGGGCCACGAATGCTGTAAACCTAATTATGTCCTTTTCCCACCCTATACACTAAAGTAATACAGCTGGCTTTCGATATGTGTGCTTTCTTTGCCGTGCTCTACAACCTAAACTTAAAAAACCAGCACAGCAACTGTTCAACTTCTAGCTCATTTACATGATTTTTTTAAGGCAAGCAATATAGTTGAGTGATGTTAAGCTCAACAGATTGTAAATGGAACCTAAAGTACCTTGTTAAGGCTAGATGTGTTTGCTGTCCACTTAAGTACTTCTTGCTGCCGGTAGTTCTTCCAAAATTATCTGGGTGTAAGTGGTGTGGCCAGTGGTACTTGTGCCATGGAAATTACGGTGACCTATATTCCCTTGCCCCAAATTAATTTTTATTCTTCTTACGGTGCTGATATCCATCACTCACTCTGTCTCATTCTTTCAAAGCAAGTACTCTTGGCATAAAACACAAGCCTTCTGCTAACGTAGAAGCCGCAGTCTGCAGCCTAAGATCTCTGACTTAACATTGAGCAAAACAGGGCGTGTGATTAACCAAATGCTAAACCTGTTGGACCCCTTGCATGCTACAGTTTCTGTCAGTGCACCAGTCAATAAGGCTAAAATTATATAGCCAAGGGTTGTTTACTTTAAAGTTGCTTGCAAAGTATCAGGAGACTTTTCAAAGCGTTTACAACCAGTTTAGAAGAAAATGAGTGGCAGAGGGTCAGGAGGAAATATTTACTTTGGGAGGTCAATTGAATATTTGAAGAGAGTAACATTTTTGGCTTCTAGGGTCATGCAAATGTATCTAGTTGTCTATTTGATCCTAAATAATTAAGCTGCAGAAGCAGGAGGTTGCAAAGTTGTAGATTAGGTCTCCAGCAGGGACCATGCTTTAACTTGGTTTGAACAAAAGAAAGGCTGTATCTTCAGTGTAAAATATGGTTTGTTGCTGGGCAGGTCAGAGCCTGTTGATGGGGATTCTTAGTCTGGGCAGCTGTACCAGAGATCAGGGAAGTCACATTCTCCTTTGTAAAGCCATGTAGGCAATATTTGTCCTATAATCTATATTTTTACCTGTGACTGCCACAAATGATACTGATTCTACAGAAGTGACAGCTCAAATATATAACCAAGTGGATTTTGGAAAGTAAGTATTGCTAATTTTTGAATCACACACAAATTTCAACATGGTTGGATTTCTTGAAATTAAAGTGTAACTCATTATATTAGTTAATTGCAATTACAGCACTCAAATTATATCCATGATAAACGAGCATTGGCATCTATCAAATTAGCTTGTTTTAATAGAAGAATTTGTGTCCTTTAAAGAGATTGTGTTATCTGCAAGAATATTTATGTCATAAAAATAACGAGGTGGGAAATGGGAAGACGTGCTTTTCCAGTGATAATTTTACTGTGCTTATGGCAGGCATAATTCTCACAGATGGATAGCTTAGTTTTTCCTTTTACACATCACATGCAATGAATTGAGTGGTCACAAACTTAATAAAGATGAAAATAAACAAAATGCTGTACTTACTATTTTAATATTAATTTAATTAGGTTTTTAAATGTACCAGATCCAAATCTTTTCTTGCATTATCCAATTCAGAGTCAACTGTTCACTTGGGAGCTAAATAATTTTTTGGCCTCTACCCTCTGATTAAAGTAAACTAAAACCAAAGAATTATTTAGTCCACAGATTTGATTTTTAATATTAAAATCATATTTTCTTGGAGGAATTTTCATTGCTGTTTCTATGCTCTGGACTAATGCTTTTGGAAAGTTCAGAAGAAATTTAAGATTGTTTTCAGATACAAATCTTGCATATATTTACCATCAATCTTGAGAGGAAAAAAATACATTTTTTTGCAAACTGATATTTCTGCTCAAATTTTATATACTGTAGGGCTTCAAAAATAAGAACAGAATTAATTTGCCAGATTAGTTTGCCTCTTTTTGGTTAGTAAAATTAAACTATGCCATGTTCAAATTTGCATTAATGAGTATGATTAATCTCGATTAGGTTAGGGTATTCAGTTTCATATAAAATAGAAATCAAATACTCTAATGACCTCAAACTAATTCAGGTGAACAAAGGAAATTATATAGAGTTGAACGGAATTTTTACCTTTTATGGATGACTGTCACAGGTTTTTCTGAAATGTTAATATTTTAGATACCATCCTCACTCGAATATATTTTAGGTTTTTTAATAGCAACTGTTGTCATCACATAACATAGAAAACAATCATCAGCTAGCTTGGCTCTAGAATAATAACAATATAAAATATATTTGATATTTAATAAAGGTAAGTTATGTGTCTAAAAGTAAAGCAACCTATAATTAATATTCACTTGGCTTGTGATAGCCAAAACACATCAAAGCAGTATGCTTCTTATTGACTAACGTATGCATTCTGGGCAATCTCTCCTTCCCCCAACTCCATCAGTTGGGACCTTTTAAGTTAAATAATCTAAGATGTGCATGGAAAGGTTAATTTTTTAAATAAAATGTCTGCTTGTAGTTAAACTTCATGGGTGCCAGATGATTATTCTAAAGGGGTTTTAACATATAAGAGAGAAGTGTGGTGTGTGTGTGTGTGTGTGTGTGTGTGTGTGTGTGTGTGTGTGTGTCAATTTTGTACCCTTCACTTGCAAGATCAACAAGGGCACAGATGCCTTTTATTATCAGAGATTAAGAAAACGCACACTTCTCCTTGAAGAAAAGTTTTGTATTAGTAAATGAAAATTATCCCCATGCTGCATTTGGCACTCTTCATATTAGATGGAGGGAAAAATAGATATATTTAAGATATTAAGAACAAATGTACTTAATTACTCTTGAAGATTCTCTCCTGTTAAATTGTCAGGATAGAGCGCTTCATTAGCCTGATTTATTCTTGTTTGTTTTGAAAACACTTTAGAAGGGGTTGCATTAAGACAAGGTATTGAAAGCTTCAAAAACTAGAAGAAAATTATATCCCTCTTAGAGGAAATCATAAATGAAATTTTTTAAAAAAAATCCTTTACCTGCTTTGAAATGTTTTCTAAAGGAGACTGGAGAACCAGACTTGAATTTATTACAACGGTCTTTTCAAAAAATGGAAGTCAAGCTGAAACTGCTCCTTTGATTGTTTTTCTAGTTGTAGTTGCTGCTGTTGTTTTGATAGAGTGGAATCTTACAGTAACTCGGTCCATCAGAGGATTGCATTTGCTGAAAGTCCTGCTTACCTTTCAAAGCAATGAATTGATGATTTATTCTGCAAGCGGGCTTTTGGGAGGAGTTTCTCGGCTTGTATTTATTTCCATTTTTAGAAAGTGCATGACGAAGGGTTTGCATAATTAAAAGTTGCACCGGAAGTGCTTATGAGACCCAAAATCCTTCCTTGTACCCCTAAAAGCCTTGCTTCAATTCTGCCTAAGTAATTTATCTTTTAGCATTTTTCTTACTAGGACACAAAAACATTTTCTTTAATTTTTCCTTATTGATCTATTCTAAATAGATCTGTTCCATCTATATTAATTTTTTAATTTTGTGTAACATCTTTCTCAAGCTTTGTTATGTTTTTAATAATGCTCAAGGTAGATGGTAATGTGCCACGTATGTGAAAATCATCTAGATAATCTCTAAGAGAATCATCACGTTTGGTCACAGAACTATTTGATTTTTTTTTCCTCAAACGCTATTTTCTTCCAGACGATAATCTCCACACGTGTCTGAATAATGCCTGACTGCTTACTGAAGAACTTCAAAAACCGCTGAGAGCAAGGATCTCTTTTCTGTGCATCATAGCAGGGCAAGGGATTATTGTAATCTCTATTTTATGGAAGAAACATTTGAGGTTTAAGTAACTTGGCCAACGCCCGGGAGTAAGTTAAACACGAAGCCAGAGTAGAATTTATAGTTTATGATTTTGATCTCAGATGAACTTCTCTGTCTTTCAGCAAGTGAGCTTATTTTCCAGTTTTCTAACATAAAAGAACTAGATTCTTTGGTGTGACTGCTATCAGGAAGAGGCAGAACTGAACTCATGATGTTAGATCATTTCCTGACCCAGTTTTAATTCTCCTGTAGCCACTGATACAATTAAAAGCTTCTCTCCCAGTTTGTACTTTAGTTTTCTTATTAATCCAAATAAATATGCCTAAGTTAGACTTTTGCAAGGGCCAAATATGCTATTGCCAAAAATTCTATCAGAGAAAGAACTGCTGAGTAAATAGCTTTTTTTTTACTTGTTTAATTAAATGTATGGATAATAATGCCTGCATTATCTTCCTCCCAAAAAGGTAGTATGTGTAGTTGAGAACACGCCTAAGATTTTTCTGAAGTGCTGGCTTTAGAATTTCTAGACTAATAGTGTAAGCATGTCATCAAGACCTCAGGATCATTATGCTGACATCTGACTCTACTATACTAGAAATATTTATTTTTTAAAAACAATTTTGCTATAGTACAATAAAAGAATTTATAAGCCTGTGACATAAAATGTGATTTTCTTTTTTATAGTTAGAGTGAAAAAAATCCATGTAATTGAAAGAGTTAAAGAGTTAGTTTAAGCTTTTCATTGAAAAAAAAAATAGTTCTGAAATTTTATAGAAAAATAGTTTTGGATTTCTGATGTCAGTTACAATAGTTTTCAAATCATAAAATAGTTTCTTAAACAGAAAAAAAATTAACAAAAAAATTGTAGAATTAAGTTTGTTCTAGAGAAAATAATAGTACTTCATTTTAACACAATTTGAAAATTAGGATTAGAATTAAAAAATAAATATAAGGTTTTTCTATGTGAGCCTGAGACTGTAACAAAATTGCCCTATAGATTCTCATTTATAACTCTAATTGCTTGCAACCTCCTGAATAATTTTCCTTTCAGTCTAAAAGTTTCCATCATTAATCTCAAGCCAATAGTACCTTTTTTTTATTTTAAAAATATTTGAGGAAGAAATTAATAAAACTATTTTGGTGATCCTTAAGGGAGAATTGGCGTATCTTCTTACATGTAAAATATTATCCAAATAATTCAAAAATACACCCTCAAAATGTCAGACTTCCCCAAGGTCTTTAATTCAATACAGAATTATTGCTCTTTGAAACTTTAAACATATAATAAATTCATTTAGGTGCTAGAAATGTTTTTAATACATAGGTTATGCAGTATTTCTATGAATCTTTAATCTGTTGATTTTAGAAACATACACTTAAACACCGTACATTCCATAACTCCAAAGCACCATAACAGAGAATGTTACAAATCTAGAAGACAGCATTGCCTAAAGGTAATGTAACTGGAGAAAATCATAATTGTATTTCACCAACATGACTTTCTCTGATTAAAAAGAAAAATTTTTAAGTTGAAACAGTAAACATTAGAGGCACTTTTATATTGCTAGCTGTAAGTGAATAATATGAAAATCAAAGTGGAAAAAAGTCTTTAGTAACAGGCACATGTATTATTCTCTTTAATATTTTTGCAAGACAACTAAATGAAAGACAGAAGGTAATAGTTGCAAATGTATTTGGGATTCAAATAAATTGCATAGTTTCTGTATTCATATTCACATTTTATGCAAAACTAGTTTGAAACAATACATGTCCTATTTAAATAAAGTTCAATCAAGCACCTCAATCACTACATAGAAATAAAGCAGAAAAAATAATCAGTAATTAAAATGCAAGTTCCAAGGGGGAATACCTTCCAGGATAAAGCCACAGAAGCACCTAATTCTAAAAGTGTCAGGCGGTTTTCATAACCGTAAGTGCCATTTGCTAGCAGGTGGAGGTGCAATTGTTATAACAGTACTCATCTGTCAATAGCTTTATAAAGCTGATAATTTAATTAAATATTTAAAAGAAACCGATTAGAACAATGTCACTTTGGTAGTCCCTGTTTTAGTTACTGCAAAATATATCCTTTTTTAGTGATTTCTGTTCCCTCAGTTCTTAAGCATTTTCAAAATGTATAAAAAAAGTATAAAAAGACACTTGCACGTGAATGTATGTTTTGCACAATAGTATTAACAGGATTCAGAGCAATAGGAATATAGAAAAATAGTTGTTTTTATAAAAAGTGGATCTTTCAGTTTATGTGGTATATGTGACAACAGTTGAAGATTTCCATTTAAAGGTAGTAAAAGGTAGAAAATAGCATTTCTTTCATTATCACAAAACCATTTTAAAAGATGAAATAAAATGTCTCCTTCCTGATCTATTTAGTCAGCATTTATCTAAAATATTTTCTAAACCAAAGGATAGTTTAAAATGTACTCTTCTCTACCTAACAGTTTCTTTAATATTTAATATTGCTTCTCTGGACTAAATGACTTTATTATTAGAAATCTCCAGTTTAATGTTAGTCTATCGTAACCCAGAGATCAACCAGGAGAGCTTTGCTCATTAGCTTTAACATTCCGCTTGTTTGTTCTGGGAAACTTTGCTTTTAACTTACCTTAGTAACTTCCCCAAAGCCTTCACCTTTCTCATGCGTGAATCTATTTTATATCTTTCCTTCCTCATGCTTCTAGTTCTTTGTGAACTTCTATGAAGGCTCTGTAAGGACCAAAAATACTTAGTAGTTGCCTATTATTCATGAGGGCCAAATGTAAACTTATTTCTTCGAATCTTTATGGAACATCTATCAGAAGGATTTAAATATAGAAACCTCTGCAATTTACATTCATGCTCCTGACCACAAACCTCTTATATATATAGAACCCTGGCCGTTTACTGGATGAAGAAATTGAGATGCACATGTTGAAAGTTACGTAAGAACTATCAAATCTATGGCCTTTGTTCTGTACTAAGCCCTGCGTTTGATGCTATGCGCAGCATGATTGCATGTATTCCTCATGATAACCAGACTTTGTGATTTTTTTCTTGCGCCCTCTCTTTCCCATCTCACAGCTGGTCCCTTGGAAAATTCTGTCTGTTCTTCCTTCAAAATATATCCAGAGTATGAGTGTTTCTTTCCCTCCACTGCAACCACCTTTGTTCAAGCCACAATCTCTCAGCTGGAATATTACAAAAGCTTTCTAAGTGATCGCCCTGCTTATATTTTCTCCACCATAGTCCTATCTAACACAGCAGCCAGAGTGAGTTTGTCAAAACAGAGGTCAAATTGTCACTCGTTTGCTCACTGCCATCTTTTGGGTGTCCATTTCACTCAGGGTAAGAACTGTAATTATTTCTTCGACTGAGTAGGTCCTACATCATCATCCATTCCACTGGACTTCTTGTTACACTGTCTCTGCCTCTCATCTTCTCTTTTTCTTATACTTTTCTCAGATGCCACCTTGTCACTGATGCCTAAACTGGGCCTCTTCACCCCAAACTCAGCCATTTACCCCACCCTGATTCTTCTTATTCTTAATGCTTCAGTTTTTTTTCTCCTTCACATCACCTAATACCACCTAGCATAACCATATATTTTTCTATACATTTCAACATACATTAATCATGTCCAAAATCTGCCTATTCCAACAGAATCTGAACTACATAAACCGCATGTATAAATGTTTCATTTTATAGACAAGGATGGTACTTAGCACATAGAAAATACTGAATAAATATTTGTTGAATGAAGGAATAAGCACCTGCATGAGGTAAACTATAGTGTTATCTGTGTTTTAGCAATAAGTAAATATGATGCTTAGAATAATCAAAATATCTATCTGAGGTCACAAAGCCAACCTTATCCAACTCCAGAGAAGGGCTCTTAACCACTGTTCTATTCAGCCTGTCAAGCTAGAACACTGGTTCCTGAGACAGGTGCTTTTCCTTCTTTACCATGCAGTCTCCCACAGGATATGTCCCTGTCAGACATGAGTCCAGAAAAATGAAAGAGTAAGCTAGCATTCTAGCTGGGCTGAATATAATGACTTGCAGAGAGCTTGCATGTAATGCATAATGGAAGCTGTGAGATAACTTGAAGGAGTCGGAATTATCACACAGGAGTTTGTAATTTATTTGAAAGTTAAGATGTATAGTGTTTATCAGCAAATGCTTTGTTTATTGCCAGCTGGGTGACTTGGGGGATGTTTCTCTGTGCTTTGTTTTCCTACTATGACCAGTAGATAGTGAGTGATAAGGAGTAAATTCATTGACGTTATAAGTGGTGCTTAAAGCAAGGCTTAGCACGTCTTAAGCACTCAGTGGGTTCCCTCTTGCTATTAGCATTATTATGGTTTTTACTATTACTTTAGGTTGAATGAAGTAATCATAATGGACATTTTATCACTAATATGGTTAATAATCATATTAGTAGTAATAAGGCCAAACATTGCTAGGTAATCTCACTTCTGCCCTACCTTCAACTTCATTTCTTCTCTCGCCACATGCTCAGCTCCAGCCACCTCCCTTGCCCCCTCTTGCTCTTTTTTGAACAGTTCATTTTCAGCTCAAGGCCCACCAATGAGCTGTTCCCCCTAGAGAAAAAAATACTATCAGTGCCTTTTCACTTGATGATCTCAACAAATGTCACCTGCTCAGTGTGGCTTCTGTGAGTGATTCATACTGAAAAGGGTCATATAACTCTCTATCATCTTCCTTTCCTGATTTTCTTTCCATGTTTTGAGTTAATTCATTCTCTATCTCTGTCTCTGTCTCTCTGTCTCTGTCTGTCTGTCTGCCTCTCTCTGTCTGCCTGCCCAAAGGACTAAAAACACAAGAGGATAATAACTTTATTTTTCTTCCTTACCACTTCTTCTTACTACTTAAAGCAGTACCTAGAACAGATATTGTAGGTGCTCAATAAATATTTGTGGAATAAACAACCAACAAACAAATGGGTCCTGGATCAGTTTAGAACTCTAAGGTAGTACTATATGAAAACATGCCTGACAAAGACTAGTCTAAGAGATAGAAATGAGGGCTCTCGAGGTAGGGACAACCCTTGGACAAAGATGTGCATTTTTTAAAACTTCAGATACAAATATGGTATCAAACTCTTCAGATACAGCCCTGGTATTTCCTCATAGCATTGAAGTGTGGTATTCAAAAATGGTCAAAGTGTCGAACATTTTGAGGCTGGGTTCTCATCTGTCTTGAAGGGAATTGTTTTGGTACAGGGCCCACTTTGGTACACAGGGCTCTTTCCTCTAACATAGCCAGTATATCATTTGACCCCCTAATTACTGAAGAGAATCTGAATCCCTATGCTTTTGAAGTACCTACAGGTAATGTGAATCATTAGAAGCATATGACATAAGAACTGAAGACATTTTTTCAAATCACTAAAATTATAATAATTAATTTAATATGATTCATATGTTTAAACTATATTTAGTTTCAAGCCATATGTTTTCTTACATGAAATGGAGTTCCAGATTTTTCTACTGCTTTTAAAATACAGTATTCAAACTGGAATTTGTCCAGCATATCAAGAGTTAACATGACTACTCTAGAGAAACAAGTCTTAGCATCTGTAATAAGTATTAATAATTTTTAAAAACTTGCTTTTCAAAAAAAAAAAGATGCACTTTGAGTAATACCATATCCTAAGTCAATTACTTCTACATTGGTGAATGCTTGCTACATCCAGCAGTCTGAGCCTTCTGTTCAAAGCCTGAGCAGCCACCCCTGCTAGGAATATTGATGTCACAGCCTAGGATATGTTGCTGTCACAGGCTTTTAGCTCTATTGATGTCTGCAAACATTTTTTATTTCCTTCCAAAGAATCTGTTTTTCAAAAGTAGTTTTAGATTTAAGTTTTCTTTCTTGTCCTTAGATCTTTCTAGTTTCTCCCCATTCTTTCAGAGGTGGGTCAGCTGTTTGAAAGTTTATTATTGCCTCTGTTTTATATTTTGCTCAGTTTACTTTTCAGCTGTTACCATCACAAAGCCATGTAACAGTAAAATCATGCCATTGTGGCTTCAGTGATGACTCAAATAAAAGGGAAAGTTTGCTGAAATTTTACACAGTAGCAAATAAAAGATTTTATGACAAATATAACTTGAAGTGGAAATATTCATCAACCAGCACTGATTTCTTTTCTTAGTCTTGAAATGCTTTTTTTTTCTAAGAGAGTATTTAGCTTGTGGCTTATCTGGCAAATGCTAAGAAGTAGGTTCGTTTCCAATTGTTTTCAACAATTATTGGGTAACTGGGATGCTGATGGGATGAAATGAAGAAAGGCTACCAACCTTATGACAGTGATGGTTATAGGTGTTAGTAATTGTTTAAAATACTACTGTGTCAGTTCTTTGACTTTCATAGAATTGTATGTAGAGAAACAATGACATCATTTTAGAAAAGTTTTTGATAGAAATGGATTTTTTTTCCCACTCACATTCAGGATTTCCAGTTGTTGTCTAGTTTAAATAAAAGAAAAGGCGTCTTTGTTTCAATTGGCATACTTTGCATTATTTCACTGATGTAACAACCTGCTCTACTGTCTGTTGTCAAACAATTATATGTAGAATTGTCCTGATATTAATAATCTAAGGAGACTCTGGAAACCAAAATGTACACCACCTGCATAGTTAAATGTTGAAAGTTCATATTCCAAATACATGTGAATACTTGTGCATGTGTGTGTACATGTGTATATTTGCCACATGTGTAAATCCCAGGGGATCTAGTCAGCAACACATGCTATTCCCTATTTTATGTTTGTAATCTCAAATTAACTCTAGGCCAGTGTGTAATGTTACTAACCAACTGCATGGACAGGGCTGGCTATCTGCTTCTGGACCTGCTTGCACTAATGTCCACTGGAACATGAGAAGACACAAAAATAATTTTTCTCTTTGCAAAGACTACTTCATTACAGGCCAGCTGTAACCTTAACAATCAACAGCTGTAAGTATACATTGGCCAAAACTGAGAATTAAAGCATAATGGAGATTTAAGAAATAGATGAATTGACAGTGTTGGAGGTATGCATTATTGTTTCAAGTAATAGATGATTTAAAGTAGAATATTCTGGTGAAACATTTATAGAAAGAATGCTCCCAATATGAAAAAACTACTAATAACCAGTACTTCAGCATTAAGAGCTGATCCTGTTCTTTAAAATTTTATTCATACTTCTAACACTCACACGGCACTTTTTCCAAATGCTATGCCAACCTGATAGTGCATGAGCATGAATTTTTATTTTACTGTTATGTTCATTTTGGGAAAAAGTATACTACTTATCACCTTTGAATTATTAAATATTTTTTGAAAAATAATTTCTGGTTCACTTTTTTTCTTAAAGTTTTATTTACTAATTAATTACATTTGCCCAGAAATTAAAATCTAAGTTAGAATTATAGCTTTAAAAGCTCTAATTATTTTTAAAGAAAAGTCAAATTAATAATTTTATGGTATCCCTCCAGATATTGAAGAGATCTGCTTCAGTAAATTTTGACTATTACTAAACATTTTTATGACACATTTAATATCTTGTTAGGCATTTTTTCCATTATACTAGTTATCTAATGAAAGGAATTGGGTCCAGAATATCAAGTAACTAGAGCATTGTTTCTAAGAATTAATTCCAAATGATTTTTTTTAGACTTTAAAAATGTGATTTACCCACAGGTTCTCCAATTCATGAATTTTTTAAAAGATAATTGTTTATGTGAACTTTCAGTATGCAAATTTGTACACTCTGAATTGTTGCTAATCAATAAATATTGGGGAGTTACTTTTTGTGTAGCCTATTAAGGTTTGTGCAATAAACAAATTATGGAGTATAACTTCAAATAGCTCTTTGAAAACAATTATGGAGAGGATAGCTTTTGGTATAAAGTATTAACATTTGGAGAGAGTCAGGAAGTGGGATGGAGGATAGCAGGGAAGGACTCACTGTCCATTTTTATTCTCAGCACTGCCAGGTGGTGATTCAAATGTGTATTATCTTGTAAGGCTACAATTCATTAACTTCCTTGAGACCTGTAGCTCTGAGAACTGAAGTACACTAAAGCTGCAGTGCCTGCTTGAACTTCTATAGGTCCTCTGCCAGTCTCTTGGTCTCTTTCTGTAGACCTTCTGCCTGTAGAAATGCCAGCACTGCCTCTGGCACTTTAGCAATGCCATGCTACCTTTCAACAGTGTATCAAAAACAAGTGTACACTCGACCTTCCAAAGCAGCCATCTGAGCAGACGGCATGACTACTCTTTTTACATTGATGGTTCCAATTATAGCATTCTACATAGCTACCGCCTCCCCAAAATATCTTTCCTTTCCTCCTCATCGACATTGTGTTATTCTATTATTGAAAAGCTTTTTCTTTTTACTGATTTTTCTAACAAAATTTTACAGTAAAATTAGAGGAGGCCCATTGGACATGCATGAACGTGCATTAAAAGCACATGCATTTACCTCCCCCCACTCTTTCTTGTCTGTATAATGAGGCACATGATGTCTTTCTTGTTCTTGCTATTAAAAAAAAGTTTACAATTTATACTGCATGCTAAAGCCACTGACAAATGCATACAGTAAATCAGCCCTGCCCTTGCCGAAGTTTTAATTTCTATGCAGGCATCTCTGAACAGTTCAGAGTCTTCTAAGAAAGCATTCCAGTGTCTGCCTCCATTAAGGGTCCATATGGCAAATGCCTCTGAGATCACAGAACTTTTCTTATCCCCTTTATGTTTGGAGTTCTCAGTAGGAGCCTTACAAGGATGCTGGGAGTTATGGGAAGAATAAAGACAAAGTGGAGTCAAGAGAATGAAGGAAGGTGCGTAGAAAGACAAAAACCTTTGTGCGCTGATTAAGCGGCATGCGTATAACGCACATCTTGGAACAAGGCACATTTCTCACTCTTTACTTCATAAAATGAAAATGGAGAGGGCATGTTTCAGATGAGGGAGTTGATTAGGTTACCAGCTCAATTAAAAATTTTAAAAGATCCCTCTGATACATACTGATTTACATTTATTTTGTTCAGGGAACACCTGTCAGGGATGTTACTTAAAATAGAAAAGCTAGGAATTTTAAGAACATTTGATTTTGTTTTTTTGAATGGGACACTTTTAAATGTCATGAGTGTGCAAACAAAACTTTCTACTTTGTGCTCACCCAGCCGATCCCTAAATGAAAAGGCAGTCAGGCCCAACTCTGGAAAAATCAATCATGGCACCAGTTCTGTCTCTAAAATGCAAAATTACAACTTAAAAATCACATTGAGGACCTTGTGCTAACAACGAAGGAACTTAAGGAAATAATAAAAGAGAAGATATTTATAAGTGAGTTTTTTCTTCTAAAGACTGATATCCATTCAGTTCACAAACGTTCCCCTACTGCTTACTCTGCACTCAGCACTCCACTGGGTGCTGGAGGAAAGAGAATGAAATTATATCATAGTTCATCGCCTTAAGAAACCCACAGTTCAGTGCAGGGTGGAACCTGCATGTCATATGGTTATAAAACCACGAGAGAAATGCATGATGGAGATGGCTATGAAGTTAAATTCCTCTTTCTACAACTACCACTAACCCGACCGAGTCAGGGGTATTGGAAAAAGCAATCACTGAACTGGATCTTAGATTAGGAGTTAGCCAAATATATTGGACTAGGATTGGGGTGGCAGGACAGAGAAACCATTAAGCATGGTTTGAAGCGAGGGAAGAAGGAGTCTGGAATGTTCTCTTAATCATGCAGTTTGGCGCAGCTAAGCTGAAAAGGTTTAAGAAAAGGAATGCTGAAGGGTGATGTTTCTGATGTGAGCAGGCATAAACCAAGTTATGTAGGTTCTTGAATGCTATTAAAGAGCTTGGATTTTTTCTTTTTACTCTAAGTCTAGGTGTCCCAGATGTCACCATTTTTGTCACAGCTGTGTATCTCCTTTAATATATTCTCAACTTATTCATTTCTTACATTAAGAAATGTATTTAAAAAAAAAAAAAAAAACACCTTTATGTATTTTGGTCCCAGAATCATGAATGCCAAGGGGAGTGGCTAGAAGTGCATTAGCTGTCAGCAGTGAGGAGGTTGGAGGTGGGACAATGCTGGGCGACATTAGCATCGAAGGGAGGTGAATAAGCTTTTGCAGTGGTGACAGGGACCCAGGACAGTGCTAACCACACATCTGGTCCTGCGACATGGCAGAAAGAAGAACCTAAACTATGTAAGACACAGGGACAATATTTTCAGGGGGAAACTAGGTTTCAATTCAGAGTAAAGGAAAAAGAGTCCTCCGGTAGCATTCGGGAGGATATAATAGAAACTGTTAAAAATAAATAAAAGGTTGCAGAGGCAAAGAAGCAAGGGAACATGGCCTACAGCGATGCGTTTCAGATGAGGATATTTATGGCAAGAACAACATGAGGGAACTAGAGAGGATGGGAGTTTTCGTGGGGCGTTGGGGGACAGGTATCATCCAGAGCCCTGAGGAGTTACCACTCTCAAATGGTCAAAGTTTTTCCCAACTGTTTCCTGGCCACACCTGGCTGAGCCATTGGAGGCCCAGGCTGGCATCAGAGTAGATTTGTGATAGCAGCGTTTGATCACCCCGTGTCCACACTTTCCTACAAGACAACCTAATTCTGTGAGCAGGTCTGCAATGTTGACTTGACTTCTTGTTGTGTGACCACGTGCCTCAGTTTCCTCAGCAGAAAAATAGGTATGATCATACTTCATAGAGCTGAGGTAGTAGTTAAATGAGATAATTCACGTAAAGTGTTTATCAGAGGAAGTGCTCCCAAATTTTAGCTAGAGTTGTACTGCATTCAAACCACTTGGAATGAAATGTTTCATTTCATACTCACTAGAGCTTAATAAGTTTTAAGGGAATATCTTTAAATAGAAATACTTAGGACATATATTATTCTTGAGTCATGTACAGAATGCTTGTACAGAATGTTGCAGGAACATTATCTTTTTTTTTTTTATCTAAGGCACTTAAAATGATCTTTATTGTAGAAAGTTCAAAACCGATGGTACAAGCTACCTTCATGATAAATAATTTAGTCTTAGGCACAGATAGGGTATTTTATAGCTGATATACACACCCATGCCTACTTGGGGAGAGCTTTTGATTAATACATGAAATTCTCCTTTTGCTACCACTACACTGTGATTACCATGATGCCTCTGGGGAAATATTCATTTTTTTTCACTGTTTGCATGGCTTCCTACATATAAAGTCTCATCCAAGACCTGTTCTCATGTTACTTATATATACACGAAAGGAATGCTTTCCATCACTCAGAAAAACAGGAAAGCCCTAAAATATTTTTCCATGAACCAGCTGCTAAAGACTTCTTAATGGGAACAAACTATTGGAAAGGGAATGGATATTACAGATAGGCAGACAGGATGAAAATTGATGATGGCTAATCTAAAGGTTAATATTAGGGAAGTTAGGGACCCAAAAATAGACAGATGGCTTCTCTAGGCTTCCATGCCCTCACACCCTACTTGCCTCACCTCTCTCGAGTTACTCTGCCATTCTTATTCCCATTATAAAATTATCTGGCCAGATGTGAAGGGATGAATAAGAGAGAAAGCAGTTTCTTGGAACCCCCGGAAGCAATGCCATTGGCTCCCTGAGTGATCACCATGTTCGAGTTACTACTGCCCTATGGATCGAGTTAAAGGAAAGGTGTAGGAACTGGAACAGTGCGCTCAATTCATCTGTGTGCCAGAAGATACCACAACACAATCTGAGTTTCCAGAAACTATTACTACTATGCAGATCTTTACTATTCTTTGAGCTGGCCCCTAAACAAATAGTGAAATTTATTGTCTTTGTTTTCATCTCTTTCTTCTCGAACTTCTGATATCAAATTCTTTTCTGCCAAGATGAAAAGTGATCTGATAAATTCATTAATATTGCAATAATTATAACTAAATGAGTTTATTCTCCCTGGAGTATATTTAAGGTGCTGTTCAAAACAAAAGAATCATTAATAATAAATATTTAGAGAAATTTGATTGAAAGAGAAATTTCAGCCATTCTTAATTTTTGTTTTCATTCTCTCAACCTACAAATAACATCTATTCCTTTTTCAATAATTTGTTCCCACACAGTCCTTTGCCTATATGTGAATAATTCTAAAGGCAATATTAGCTTTATATTTTTTTTTCATTTGATGTTTGGTTTATGTGAAAATTATACTTTAAAGCATTCTTTTCCTCATAGTTACACCACGAAAGCAGTTATGCCAGTTTGTAGGAAAATTTTAACTATTTACTTCAGCCTGATTGATCTTCATTTATTACTTCTCTTAAGTGGATTTCTCACAATTTCCTCTTGAAGTCTAATTCCATCTTACCTTACAAGGCAATAAAGGAAAAATAAAAACCAAAAAAGAAACCTCACCTGAAGTTGTATTTGAAAAATGAATAGCAAAATATGTGTACTTTAATCTCAATATTTTAAAAAGTGAACATGTGTTCAACATTCATAGAATTTTATTAGTACTTCTTGATTTTGAATATAAAAGCCATTCGTGGAGAGTTGTGGGCAATATTCTTTACAAAAAAAAAAAAAAGAGACAATAGATCTTGGGGTAAGTTTATCTCAGCTGGAGAAATTATAAGAATGTTCAGAGGAGAATAGTATGTCCAAAGCCTGTGTTTGTCAAATGATAGCTGATGTTAAATAATTCTTATTAATATTTTAAAGAAATGTGGAAATGGCATCTCGCTTTGACTTAAATGTCAGTTGAGTACCTTTCGTCTAAATTCTGGAGAGTGTGTGCACATGTACCGAAAACAAACAAAACAAAACAAAAATGGACCCATGTTGTCAGGTATTCCATCCTTCACAATGGTCTTAAAGAGGATTTTGGTGGGTTTTTAGTTTGCATCATCAGCACCTAGGGTTCATCAGTTGTAATCTTAATGTTAAATGAGTCCAAAAAAAATGTATTTCAAAGGTTTTATGAGATGTAGATCAGGTATATGTTGGGGGACAAGATGGGACACCAAGCATTTGAATTTATATGGGAGGAAAAAATGCAGATGTTTATGTTTCATAATAGTTGAACCACATCATGACTTCTGAGAGTGGGGTTTAGAACCTTCGCTATAACAAATGCTCCCCAAGTGATTTTTATGCCTTTACCTTACTTTGATATAGATCTAGAGCCTGCCACTTCTCACAACTCCCCTCTGTTCCAAACCCTTATCACTTCTCCCTGGATAATTGCAGTGGTCTTCTAATTTGTGTTCTTAGACTTTTTACTTAGTTCTCAAAACAGCAGCCAGCGTGACCATAACACAACACAAACTGGATCGTTTCGGCCTTCCATTCAACACATTCCAAAGACTGCCCATCTTGCTCAGAGTAATAATATTCTAAGATCCGCACAAGACTTGTGAGAGGCACCGCATCCTCTGGCCCCTTGTTAGCTCTCTGACCCAGTCTCCTGCTGTCCTCCCTGCTTATACTCAGTGGCACCACACTGGCCTTCTTGTTGCTTCCCTTCTTGTTCATCCCCTCTTCAGAGCTTTGTGTGGCTGTTTCTTCTGTTGGAAGCAGCCCTGTCCTCAGGAACTTTGAGCAATGATGAAAATGCCCCAATGTCTGTGCTGTCCAGTGTAGTATTCACATGAGACTAGTAGCCACTATATTTGGAGAGCACAGGTGTAGAGTCATTTTCCTTTGAGAGCCATGCTACTTTCCTCTTCTGATTTTTAATGTCACTACACCTACAAGTTCAACACCCCCCCTTTCAGCACTTTATGCCCCCTTTCCTGACTTATGTTTCTTCTTAGCATTTATCACTTTCAACTCTATGTGTTTTAATTATCTGTTTAGTGCTTGTTGGCCTCACTACCAGATAAGTTCCACAAAGGCAGGGATTCTTTTACATGTTTTTTTTTTTTTTTTTGGTTTGTTTTTCATTCACTGTTGCATTCCCAAGAAACCTAAAACAGTGTCTGGCACAAAGTATGTTGCCAAAAAGTATTTGCCAAATGAATGAGTATATGACTATTAACTAATACTTTATAAAACAGCCATCATGGCATTTGTGTTAGTAGTGATACTTGGTGAAAGTGTTGGAGAAAGCAATAAAATAATTAAATTATAATAATTCTAACATTCCCTACTTTTCTGAGTTTTGAAATACCCAAGCCCAAGAAGTAGCTACTATAATTTCGAGCACCAGATATTCCAGTAAACTACTGCACAGGTCTGTGCAATGCTAGAGTGTAAATGTCACTCTAGCTGGAAATGCTCTCTTTCTTTCTCCATTTACCTGTCAGTTAAAAAAAATAAAAACTTATGTTGGGGCAAAAAGAAATTCCTATTACAAAAAGCAAAGAAACACTCAAACACAAAGAAATTACTCCATGATCACTTACTGTTTTAAAATATCAAACTTACTCCATCAGCTGCAGCCATCTGGAAGTTTATCTAATAATATTATGTTCCCTTATGTTGGATTACATAAGAAGATAAAAATCTAATCGACAAAAGCATACTTCTCTTACAAACATGCGTAGAATTTTACTATATCTAATAAAAGCTCTAAATAACTTCCAAAGAGCCTGAAATAACATATAAGTAAAAATTTCAAAGTAAATCCTTTGACAGTAATAGTCAGCCCTTGGATGGTAGTCCTCAGAGGAATAGAAGAACAGCAACAAATTACAAATTTCTTCTGATTCTAGAAGCTATCTTGCTAAAGAAACATTTGGGGACAGAGCTTAAATTTAATTTTATTTAACTGAATATTGAATGCAGTGCCCTTTTTCTTGTGGTCTTGGGAGAAGGTGCTTAAAACTGTACTGAATGTACCCATGATTCTAATAGGATAGGAGGGCAACTGTGTGCCTGCACTTTTAACCACTCCCATCCCACCCTACTCCCATGAGGAAAAAATAAAAAGTCTGACACACATCATCAAGCTATTTCACCATGATTATCGGCGGGTTAAACCCTACCTTTAGAAGCAGATGGTCAATTGCCAGTCTAATAGAAGAAATTGTTAGCCTTCCTCTCATCCATTGAATATGCTTTTCATACTCCTCCTGCCAGTAAATTGCTACAGGTTCAAATAGTGCCCTGTGAACCATAGAGAAACTGAATAATTGAGGCTGTCAGACAGCCTCTCTTCTCTCATCTTTTTTTTTTGTATAAGAAAATTGTTCTACTTTCCGATAATTAACATTCAAGAATACAGCACATGGGAATACCATGACAAGATCTTACAACTTCATCAAAATTAAAATCATAACAATATGTAAGATAAAGAATTAGCATTAAATATAAAATTCCCAGAGTATAGAATGTCTATTGTCACACTGACCACACTCTGGCATGAAACAATATCCTTTCTTGGTTAGCCAACAACAATGACAATAACTACAACAACAAAGTTAACTTGTATGTTTGGTTTAAATATTCAGAAATGTGCACTGTCCATCAATTCTATCACAGTGCTATGTTGTGTTGAAACTTACCTTTGGAAAAGTTGTACTTACCAAGAGTGGAGATTCTTGTAGATAAGTCATTTATTTTCCTTATTGAGGTTTAAATATTCTCATATTAAATAGATAGGTATAGGATGTGGAATGAGCATAGAAAAGAAAACCGAATTCAAGTTCAACTGTGCCACTTACTGGCTATGTCATCTTTGGCAGGTTTAAATTTTAGTTTCTTCATCTTCCTACTTTAGTTGGTTAATTTAAGAATTAAATGTAATATAGATAATATATCTGGTACATTATGGATGCTAATAACTTATGAATAGCATTACTATTGTCATTGTCATTATTATACGGTGTAAGCAGTTTCAGGAATCCAGCACGTGTCTCCTCAGAATATGCCACCCTGGCATACAGACTATTTTGAGCTAAAAACAACTAAAGCCCAACAAACTGAAGAGGAAATTTTTTTTTTTACCTCCCCCTTTACCTGCCTAAATGACTTGGGAAGGAGAATCCTGCTTCAGGCCTGGAACCTTAGCATATTCACCGTAGCATATCTAAATTAAGTGTGGCAGGGAGCATTCAAGCAAGTCTCTGTTAGACAAGCTCTGTGACCCATTGTCTCTGGGTGGCCCTGAAAACATTTATTTACCACATGTTTGCTCTTTTTTCTCTACCTACGAATTGCCTGCTTTCCCTTTGAGGTCCCTGACCCCAGCCTTTTTTGTCCATAATGTCATATGAACCTCAATTGTCCAATGTGTCCTCAGGTCTGATATCCTTAAGGAATGCCCATATGTACATACAACTAAATTAGGTCATTTTCTCATCCTACTCTGTCTCACATTAACTTATTAGTCTAGCCATAATAACTTAGAAAGGTAGAAGAAAAAAATTTTTTTTCAGCCTCCACTCAGTATAATTACAATTAAAATATATTTTTAAAAAGTGAAATAATAGGCAAAAAAGAAGAGGAGCCATGCCAAAGTGTAAACAGCAGTTATGTTGACATGATAGGGATTTTTTTTTTTAGTTTTTCATTTTTCTAAATTTCTTTAATAAATTTAATTTCATTGTTAATAAATACAATTGCTTCTATTTCATACTCAAAGTTTCTCCTATGCTTACTAAGTTCTACTAGGAAAAGATAAACCAAATTATAGATCAGTTTATATAAAATATGAAAGTACTTTCTAAACTTTTCACATTACAGAAATGTCTAAACTTAATGTACCAAAATAATTTCCCCTTAATCATTTTTAAATCTCCATGAATCTGAAAAAATAGTTGTTTCACTTTATTAATTTTTATATATAAGAATTATTTGATGAAAAATGCTCTGTAATTTTTATAAATTCTTTTTTTGAAATGGGAATTTCCTTTTTAATAGGACTGAATAAATTTTTTTTCCTGAAAACCACAAGATTTGAATAGAAATGCTGGGCAAACCATTCCTTCTATTCTAGTTTCAGCCTCAAATCACAGCAATTTACACTTTTCACAGGTAGCAACTCTCTTTTTATTGAAACTATAGATTCACATACCCAGAAAAACTTCAGGCAGGGGTTAAAATCATTTCACTTTTCTGTGTTTAGGAATCAGGAGTATTATTTTGTAGTGGAAAACTGTCTATAAAGTACATATGTATTCTTAAAAGCATACTGTCTTATAGCATAACAGTTCTAGGTAACTTCCTTCTAGATTTCTTTTGTCTCTTTTTTTGTCACTTTTACTTACTTATTTCTCTACCAAATCCCTTTCTCTTCAACCTGGTTTATTTCTTTTTTACTTTGTGTTTTTGCTCTTTCCTTGTGTAAGATGTTCCAACATTTGAAAGAAAAATAATAGAAATAAGCAAGGCAGGAAAGGGAAAAAAAGGGTGGGGGGAGAAAAAATTCTAGGACCAACACTTTTTCTAGTGCTTTCTGTTCATTCTTATCTCAGACAGGGTCACATGCATACTAGAAAGCCTTAGTAAGAAGATGCAGTGAAAATTTGCTAGGAAGTGAGAAAAAAATGACTGCCTTCTTTCCCTCCACAGCTAAGAGGCAAACATGCTTTCCTCAAATGCAAATCTCCCCAATCCCACTATGAATATGAGGTAGCAGCTTTCATTTAAAAGATGTTTCCCCCTCTATGCATCATCTCTCTGTGATTTTCTGCAAATAAAAGCTTGTTTTGCCAGTTTTTCAACCTTTGCATCATGTTAAGACACCTTGTAGCCCATTCCCCAGAAGGTGGCAGGTCACTCATTAAGCACGCAGAAGGTGGTGTATATTTCCTTCACTACTCAATTTTTCATATCTTTCCTTGGGAGAGACATCTAAATGTCCCCAGTCATCTTGATTCTTCTACGAAATGGAAAGAGCTCTGTTAATATTCCCCACAGAACCCTCTGATTTCACTCACAACGTGACATAAGAGCCCAGCGTTATACTTTATCTGTCATTAACCCCACCACAACATGTAGCAGTCATTAAGGAGTTTATTACCAGCCCTCTCACTGATGAATATACAGAAAGGAGTAGAAAAGAAAGTTGGCAGAGTCCATGACAAACGATATCTGCAACTGGGAATAAAGACCCAGCTATTCTGACGATTGGGGAGTCACTTCCCCCATGTCAACACACAGCCCACAGGGCAGAGGTAATTTTACCAGTTTATGATCTACTGTACTTGGCATCTGTTCTGGCACTGGAGACTGCATCTATTTTGGGGATCAGTTGTGTATTCCCAGATTGCCATTTTCCTCTGCCTTTCACTCTGTTAAATATTCTACAGTATATTATCACTTCATTTTACTTCAGTTATTTCCTCTGACAGTGGTGCGGGGCAGTCTGGACTCAGAGTCACTTCCTCTCTCAAACTCAATCTGTCTAAATGTCAAAAAGGGAAAAAAAGTAGAACTCTTTAAAATCCCAGCAATCTGGCGTATCTGAAGAAATATTTGATAGGTGTTGCGTTTCTGAATCTCTATTTGCTAGTGGCAGGGACAGGGAGGGGGAACATTTGGGGTTGAAAATTCTGTTACATTCATGTTTAGCTTTTTCTGAAAAGTGATGTTTTGTGCTGAAAAGCCATAGTCACAAATGTAGAGGCTGTGTTGACATACGATTTATTTGTTTGTTTGTGGGACATGGAACTTCTCCCAACTTTTACTCATAGGTCTGAGATATCCGCTGACAAATTTGGACCAATGACTTGGTCAACAATTTGAAAACACTCAAAAAGCTGAGAGATTTTTTTTATTATTCTCTCATTCTCCTCTCTCCTCTCCTCTCCTCTTCTCTCTTCTCCCTTTTCTCTTCTCCTGGGTTCTTTCTTCCCCTTCCCTTTTTTTTCCCCTCCCTTTCTTTCCATGCTGAAAAACTGTCAAATCTAGTAACACAAAAGGACATATCTTAGAAAAAAAAGCCTTATTAAATGTTTTACTACTTGCCTTTCAGTATAAGCGTTGGCATTGAGTATTTTCAGGCTATTTAGACCATTCTAATTAGAGGCTATCAGTAATTAAACTAGAGATGACTTTGCTAGGCCTACAGCATTCAGTGATAACGTATTACTCTGTAGTGAAGTATCTGGAATTTACCGAAAAGTGCTTCATTGAGTGACATTTGGGAATCTCCTGAACTTGGAAGCAGTGATGGATCAAATAATAATGCTGAATAACTCATGCCACACAGAAACAGGAAGTGTCCGTTACACCACAGATTTCATAACTTTAAGAACTCAGGGTATCCTTTTATTCCTTTAGTTGTTTCAGATAAAAAAAAAAAAAAAGAGGGTGGGGAGTTAGTATAGTCTGAAAGCAAAAGCATCATGTGAAGGCAAGAAGAGGGCAAGAGGAATGATGTTGGTTGATGGCCCACAGAATGTGTTGGGTACAAGGCTAGGTGTTCGATGTACAGTAACTCATTTATTTTTAGTCCATCTCTGAGAGATGTTTTTCTCTACATTCTAAAAATGGAGAAACTGAGGCTCAGCCAAAAACAACAATTTGCCTAAGATTACAACATTAATAAATAGAAGAGCCAGGATGTTTTTTCTCTTTATTACTAAAGTTCATGCGCCCTTTATAACTCTAAAGTGGGATCTTGGATCTGTCTTAATCAGACTTTTTCTTCTTTTCCTTCTTCTTCTCTTATTAAGAGACTTTCTATGACTTGCAGCAGATTGTCAACCTTTGGAATAATTGCCCACTCATCTGGCTAGAAAGCCCACAAGGCAAAAGGAAAATTTATTTTGGATTAGAAAAATCATCACTTTCATTTTCTATATCCCAAGGACAAAGGCATGTTGGCACACACACACAAAAACTGTTGCTAGTCTAATAAATATTTTCAGTTCATTTATGCTTTGAAAAAATATGAAATATTTTTAAATTTTCAGCTACTTTTTATTTAAGGGCATTACCATCACTATTGTTGTTTATTCTTAAGCATTAAAAAAAAAGTAGCTATATAAAAATATCAGCCAAAATTATATATTGTCATAAGATTACAAGCTTTGCTCAGAAATGTCAAACTATTTTTTCTGCATTTAGTTTTAATATGTTGCCATAAAAATCCTCAGGATCACCTGAATTCAATTCTAGACAAGTATGAACCTGATTTTTAATAAGTCACTGAAATACATTTTTAAATCAATAAAATTTCCCAGACAGGATTTCATATTTTTCGTTTGGCAGAGTTTTGATAAAGAATTCAAGGACTCTTCCCACTCTTTCAATGTGGGGTCATTTTCCAGAAGAACTGCCAATAATTCAGTTATCTTCTTGGAAGTTACAGGGTTGTCTGAGACTCTCTGATTCCCTTGCTGCCTTATGAGTTATTCCATGAGTCGACAAGAGTAAGCCTTTTCCCTTAAACTTGCAGGCTGGAGGCTGGGCATTAGAGCCTGATCCTTGGCTCCTTCATCATGCTCTTTCTTTACCAGCATGCCTGTACTCCGGATGATTCCTCTTTTCTCAGAGGCATTCTCTGTCTGCATGCTCACAAGTCCAAATCTTATATTGGGAATGGTGAAGCAATGGTCAGGGGAAGATCTGACCCTTGTATATCTATGACCAAAAAATAAAAATAAAAAAATAAAAAAAATAAGAAAGCTCCAGTAACAGAAACATTTAGTTTAGTCTGGCTACAATGTGAATTACAGGAGCAATTTATTCCACATTACTTTTTCCTTTCACTTTGATTAAAGGTGTTCTCTTTGAACACTCGAGGGATAACTTCTAACAGCACACTGAATTATATTTTTTTATGAAGAGAAAAAAATGTATGAAGGAACATTAAGCCCTAGGACTTATGACAAAATAATTTCAGATAGCTGTAGGCCTGAATCGCTATTGTATAGTGAGGCTGTACAAACAGAGAAAAAAAAAAAAATGTGACTATAGAATGTTGAATTCTTCCTGACAACATGGTGTAGTGTATTTTGGATAATCTTGGAGGCAGGCCTCAGTATAGTCATGGAAACACATTGTATACACACAGACACATATTCAGTTTTAGCTGCTACAAACACATATATAAATACCATATATATGTGTGGACATTTTATATAGGCAAGACAGTATTTTATATTGTCTAGACAAATCTGTTTAGGAACTGAATAGTGAGTTTATTTAGGAAGTAGATGCACTCTCTGAAGATATCTGGCTCTGTGTCAAATGTTAAGTTGGAGTTATGTTTTCCTAAAGTCACCAGTAGGGACAATAAAACTGTTTTATCAAACCTCATTAAACAAAGAAGCTGCCTTCTTCACTATGTGCCTCTCGGCCAAAGAGTAGTAGAGAGTTTCTTGTTTGAGTTTTATCTCAGGAGTTTGGAGAAAAAAAAAAAAAAAGAAGAAGAAGAAGAAGAAAGAAAGAAAAAAAAACAAAACAGAAGGATAGAAGCATACCAACATTTCCATTTTGAAACTTTTATTTATTTATTTTTTCGATTTGCATGTTGAAGTGAGAGAACTGTATGAATAGAAATTTATGTTCCTGGTAGAAGTCTGATAGATATCATTCAAGTGGTATTTATATTTTATTTCTACCAATCCCTCAGAATTCTCTAGAAAAGTCACACTGCATTCATTAATAGCCTGTAGCAAGGAGAAAAAGAAAAAGGTCATGGTTTTTTTTTTTTCTATCGAATTCATAGAAGAGGGTTTTTTTGTTTTGTTTTTGTTTTTTCAGGGAAGAAAGATCCTTGAAGTACTTGCCAAGAATGTGAAATTCCTGGTTTATCTAGAATTCAAGTGTCTTCTTGGTGATTCTTGTGTGGAGGGGAAATCTGCAATCAAGAGTGAAAGACTAAAAAAAAAAATCTAATTGAGTTTCATTCACCTTATTTAATGCCAGTTATCTACTAGCTACCACAAACTCTGCTATGTGCTAGAGAACACAGAACCTGCTCTCAAAAGTTTATACTCTAGTTCAAGAGATAGCACCTAAATAAAACATTATGATTAGAAGAGACGAGTGATGAAAGCACTAAACACAGTGGGGTTAAGGAAATGGTCAAAGACCACTTTGTGCATATCATGACACCAATGCTGAATGTTCTAGGGTGAATGATGTAGAAGAGAACGGGTCTTCTAAACCTGATCAGAAAGAAAGATAAAAAAGCCTCAAGCCCTTTATTAGCACTAAAGTATGAAAAAAAGTGGGAGTTGATTCTATGCAGTAGAAAGATCAAGTCTATTCCTTCCATGCACTAGTATTTGGATTTTATCTTCAAAGCTTCAAGGGTCTATTGAAGGATTCTAAACAGGGGAGTGGCATGATGAGATCACCTACTTCCTCATGTGACTAGAGACAAGATGCTATGAGGACTGGAGATAAGAGTTTGTGAGATGGCATTGATTCTTCATGAGGGAAACATATTTATCTTCATATCCATTGTTCAGAGAAGATTCACTGAAGAGGTGGTGACCAACACATGGTTCTGTCAGGAGCATTTATTATCACACAGAAAAAAATCTGCTCAGAAATTATTCATGGACGGCTGTGGATGAATCACATTTATTCCACAATTTTTCAGCTTACGCTGTGGTTCAGCCTCATTGATCATTTACCTTTGACTTTTTTTTTTTTTTTTTTTTTTTTTTGGCAACAAAGACAAGTTCTGTTTCCTTGAGTCTCATGTGACTCAGGGCAAATATCTCATCTCGTGATACCTGCGTAAGTCCAAAAGTCAAAACGATTTTTCAATAAAAATAATTTTTTAATTTAAATTTCTTCTCTAGTCAAATTTATCATTTATTTAGCAGAGTGAACATAATGACTCATTTTTATCTATTTCTTTTCCTGTTTGGGGAAGTGAAGGTGGGACATATACTTAAAATGGCTTCAGAGAAAGATGTTTGCACTTTTGGCAGTCCTCCTGCTGTTCCTTTAATAGAACACACTAGCATTTCTTTTCATATCATGGCCAATCTAAGCAGCATTAGTTACTAATATAAATTAATATTTGAACTTTTTTCATATATATTTATTTTTCTAAGTCTCTACAGTGGGCTGTGCTGCTTCTTAGAATGGAAGCCTCAGTGTAATCGTTTGCCAGAATAAACCACTGCTCTTAATTCACTGAGAAACTCAGGATCATTTTAAATTTCTAAATTAATCCATGTGCTTGGAATAAATAACTGACCTTTCAAAGTGTCCCATGAATAAGAATATCACTTCTTTTTGTTACATTTAGTTTCTGTTCCAGAAAATATATTTTCTTTATTTTTTAGAAAACTTGATAAAGACATTGCAGACCAAGTCAGAATCTCTGAAAGGACATTTAAGAAAGTAATTGGGAAGATGTGATTATGTTTATAGGTTAACGCATAGCTTCTAAAAGTCAGATATTCTCAATGACCATTCTTTTTAATTAGTTATACAAGTCATCCTCATTTGGATCAGAATATAAAATATTGGTATCGTATTTGCTTAATTCATGAAATATGATGTTTTCTGATTCTTGTTTTTTTTCTTTTGACTCTCTCTTGTGCATGTATACTACCTCCATCCTACTCCAGACTATGTTCAGTTTCCTACTGATTGCCTCTTCCCCTTCTCAACCAGTTTGTAATGTCCAGCTAGTAAAAATAGCTAGAATTTAGAAGGCTCTTGAAAGTTGACACATTTATTTCATTTACGCGTTACATTAATCTTGTAAGATGAGTGCTACCTCTCCCTTTTTTACAAAAAAAAATTAAATTCAGAAAAGTTTAACACATTTCCCGTGGTCATGAATTCAAAGTTGGTGCACTGTCTGCTCCATCCCTCAGTCACCCAAAGCACAACCATTTCCAATGTTTTCATGATCAAGATAACTTCATTCATTTACCATAGCATATCCAAATCCTTCTGTTCGATTTTCAAAAACCTTTTCTACCTCATTTCAGTGCAACTCAGTCAACAGCAAATCAGTGTAGACTGTGGGCCAAGCACCATTCAGGGTACTAAGGATGAAAAGAAGAGCAATGTGTTTATACCTGCACATGCAAGTTCATTTGCTATTATCCCTAACTACTTCACCTCTGTTTTAGTCAAATCGATATCCTTGTTCTTCAATCATGCCATGTTCTTTCTCACTCTCACATATTTATCCTCCATATCCTATAGTGATTTTCCTTTTGTATTTCCAAATTATATTCTTCTTTCGATGCCTCATTTAAATCTCCCTTCTTCAGTGAGCCTTGCCTGGTCCTCGGTAAAACAGATAGCACCTCATGGTTTAACTCTGAGTGTCTTCCTGTTTTCTATCTGTTCTTTTGATCTCACTAGCAAAATTTTAAGCTATCTTGAACCTGGGCACTCCTTTTTTTTTTTTTTTCTCACATAGCAACAAGCCTGCAGTAATTGCTGAGTTAATCATTTCATCTACACATTAGCAATAGGGAGAGAAAGCAAAAGGGCCTTGTTGGAATCTGACTCATTGTTAAAATTACAGGAACTTTCTCTCCACATTGCTAAGTAGGGAGTCTTGTCCAAAATCATGAATCACAGAATATCGTCAAATTAATTCTTCCTCAATATGAGAGAATAAATTTTTCAAAATATTAAAAAGTACTATAACACGAGAGTAGATCATCATGAAATATGGACCATGTTCCTAGCTGTAACTTATCCAGGCCTGTGTAAGCCAATAAATATTGTTTTCACCTACAGAATGAAAATAGTATCTATAGCTATTGAAGTTCATAAGTGTAAGGCCAAAAATTAAAGTTCTTATAGTTTAAGTTAATTTTCTCAAAAAACTAACAAAAACTCTCGGAACCCTCACTGTAATACTGTTTTGAATCAAGCAGCGTTCTCTGTGAAATCCAGAATGAAGATGGCTTCTGAGAAAAAGCATGTCGCAATAAGATGGGAGTTTAAAAAGCAATGAATGAGTGCCCACCATGGCAAAGCCATGTACAAGGCTTGAGAGAATAAAGTTTGAATCAGACTATCTCACCATCTGGTCTCAATGCCTCCTATTGATATTAAATATTTTGCGATTAGTTGTATAGGGGTGGAAAGTGTTGTGTTGCTTGGATATTTGCCCGAGGAGACATGTATACCCACAAAAGAGATCTCCTGGGGAGAGTTTAAGAAGGTTTTAGAATATTAGATTTTTATGAAACAACTAATAGTAAAATTGTAAGACAGATAGCTTTGCTACAGACACAATTATTTTCCTATTTTCTTTCAAACATAATGGAACTCTGGTGCTTTCAAAGTGAAAGGTTACTTCTTGATACATACCGCTGTTGGCAAAAATATCAAGTTTCCGGGTAGGCAAGAGAGCATGGTTTTCTGATTTTCTGATAATGTTATCAACTGAAATCTCAGTTCTAAGTACAGAATCAAACATCATTCCAATATCCTGCCAGAGTTATCTTTCATAGAATAAGAGAGACAGCAATCACATAATTAAGCCTCAGGTTAGAGCTAGTCATATTCACCACCAGGAATTTCTATGTAGGATATGAAAAGACTGGCAAGATAATAAGCCCTTCCGCTTTTGGCAGCAGAGTTCCTGACATGCCGTGAGATTTCCCATGTTAGATGCCAATGCTTTCCACTGTCACTAAAGACACACAAGATGTCCATCCCTTGTTTCTTTACACTGCACATTAAACACAGAAGGTTTATTTCAGATTCTAGATTATTAAGAGAAGTGAATTTAATTGCCTCTATAATGGGCCAGAAATAAGCCTTTCTGTGTTTGATTTTTACTGTTTTTATTTTTTTCCTGGAAAGAGGGATTATACCCTTTTGCGTGGCTGCAAAGGATATGTTGCACTTGAGAAGTTCCAGCCATTTCAAAACATGTCTGTTTTTTTCCCAGTGACTCTTCTGCATTCTCCTGTTAAGATTCTGAAATGAGGAAGTTAACAGGCTCACCCATTCCACTGTTTCCTATTTCTACTTCCAGTAATAGCTCTCAGGGCTACTTTGTCACCAAGACCCACAGAATTGAATGTGATTGCAGCAAAAGGTACTATGAGTAGAAAATGAATTCCTTATGTTGGAAACAGAAAAATGTGTGGGTGCTTTTGGAATGAGATTGTAGACAATGGTGGACTTTTCAACAACATATTACAAAGGGATGGCTAAGCTGACAGATGATTTAGATGATTGACATAATGTTTGAAAATAATAAAGCTGAATTTTCCAATTTATTCTAGCTTTCATGCATTTTCCTTTTAAACTGCTGGATATAATGCTTACCAAAAATTTATATGTGCAATCTATTTTCATGTGTTTTGTCAGCAAAAATTCATAAGGCAATAAAAACTCATATAAAGTCAACTTACCTTATAGTTTTCTTTCAGGAAATAAAAGACCTTGGCTTAAATCTTGACAGATGATTCTTACAAACAAAAAGCACCCAGTTATCCATGGCCTCTCAATCATAATTGAAATGGAGATGTCATTTGAGATTTGGATGCTCAGTGACCTAATGTATTGAGAGAAAACTTTTGGGAATTTGGACAATTACCTATTAGTGTGTCCTATATTTTATTCCATATTATATAAATACATAGTACTTTGTTTCACCTTTCTGCCATAACCAATTTTTTCAAATTTGAGGAACATATTCAGTGGAGTTGCATCCTACACAATGTTTAGAATAGAAATTCAATAATTACATTTAGAAAAATTATCGGTTAAAACTTCTTAAATTATCATTTATTTAAACAAGATTATACAATATGTATTTATTTAATAATGTGTTTTTTTATAATTGTGGTTAAATATGCATAACATAAAATTTACCATTTTAACCATTTTTAAATGCAGAGTTCACTAACATTAAATACATTTACTGTATTGTGCAACCATCGTCTCTATCAATACCTCAGTTTTTTTTTTTCAATTTCTAAAACTGAAACTATGTACACACTCCTTACACAATAATTCCCCAGCCCCTGCAACTCCCGTCAACCACTGTTCTACCTTCTGCCTCTGTGAATTTAGTTATTCTTCGTGCCTCATATAAGTGGAATCATACAGTAGTACTTTTTGTGACTGGCTTATTTCACTTGGCATAACATCTTCAAGATTCATGTTGTAGTATATGTCAGAATTTTTTTTTTAAGGCTGAATACAATTCTGTTATGTGTATATACCATGTTGTGTTTACTTACTCATCTGTTGATGGACCTTTTGGTTGCTTTGATTTTTAGCTACTGTGAATCACACTGTGATGAACCTGGGTATACAGATATCTGCTGAATCCCTGTTTTCAATTCTGTTGGGTAAATACCCAAAAGTGAAATTGCCAGATTATATTAATCCTATTTTTAGTTTATTGAGGAATCACCTTTCTGTTTCAATGGTGGCTGCACTGTTTTACATTTTTATTAGCACTGCCCAAGAGTTCCAATTTCTCCATATCTTCATCAACACTTGTTATTTTCTGTTGTTGGTGGTTTTTTTTTTTTTTAAGTATGTAATAGCTATTGTTTACATGAAGTGGTATCTCATTATGGTTTTGATACACATTTCCTTAATGTTTGGTGATATTGAACATCTTTTCATGTGCTAATTGGCCATTTGTATATCTTCTTCAGAGAAATATCTGTTCAAGTCTTTTATCCATTTTTTATTCAAGTTGTTTGTTTTTGTTTGGTTGAATTGTAAAAAAATAAATGTATTTTTAATTGCATTGTATACTGCCTCATAAGTTGAACACATAATATGATTTCATTATAATGCATTCTGAGAAAAATTGATTCAGGAGAACTTGAGATATAATTATTCATTATAAAGCAGCCAATGTTTTGACAATATACTAGATATTATCAATAGTAGAAAACACACAATGGGTAAAAAAGGTATTTAAGTAGAAGAAGATATAGGTAGAAATCACTGGATTGCTCATTTAGGTAAATTTTGCCAAACATGCTAGTTTTGATGAGCTATTTACCAATTTAGGAAGTAAGTGATTCATTTTTCCACTCTGATGGTTGTATCACAAAAGGTATTGTGCTCACTACTCATCAGCAGTCTGCATCCAAACATAATAGGTCGGCCTGGTGAGTGTGCTTCAAAGTTGTCAAGCAGGGCTGACTTCTCCATTGCTAGCCTGTGTAGAAACAGCCACAGATTGTCTTTAGGGAGCAGGTCCCTCTGACCGCCATTGTTCTGGCTCCACTTCTGAAATCTCTCCCTCAGCTATGGAAGTCCTGCCAAACCCTCTTGACAGTAAAACCTATAATAGATTAGTCTGCCGCCACTGCTGCAGTGACTGATGCTGCTGTGGTTTCCTAGCTGTGTCCTACTCTTCTGTGTCTGGTCCCAACTTGTCTGTTCATGTGTTTCTTCTGCCCACCCTGCCTATGCTCTCCTCACTTCAGCACCCCCTACAGCAATGTTTGCAAACCCTGCTATCATCCATCCTGAGCACGTGTCGCAAGTCATGGGGACCTGTTGCAGCAAGCACTGTTGGGAGCTGGGCTGTGTTCCAGAAACTGGTTGTAAGGGCTCCTTCTTACTGTTTAAGATTAAATGAGGCTTGGGGACGATGCTGATAAGATTGTTTAGAAAGCTGGTTGTGGTACTTCTGTAGTAGGTTTAGGTCCTACCATCATTAGAAGGATTGGAGGGACTTGGCTTTCAAGTCTGGGCGGATGCACCTTTGCAGGAATGCCCTGAGGACTTTCTACTTAAAACACAGGCAGGGCAAATCCCATTTTGAAAACTCCAAGAGGTTATTTGTTTTGCCAACACTATGAGGGTTCTTCATTGATGCACAGACAGATATTTTTAACCACATGGAAGTCATACAAATTTTTTCATACTTCTCTCTATCATGTACTTGAAACACTCTTTGTCATGCATTCATTTCTTTATTCAACATGCAGCTCTTGAGCACTTAATATGTACTGGGCACTGAATTTTGGAGTCACACACACCTATATTGCATCCCAGTTCTGCCACTCACTAATGGAACCCAGAGCAAGTGTCCTAAACCTATTAGGATTTATTTACCTCACTTGTAAAATGTTGAAAGTGATAGTACCTTGCATTACATAGTGAGGATTATCTGATGTAAGTGTATGTAAACTGGCACAGAATAGAAATTCAGTGAATGTTTGAAATTATATCATTGCTATTACTTTTGAGTTGAGAGTTGGGATAAAATTTTCACCCTCAAGTAATGCATCAGTTAGCCTAGAGACAAGCATGTGATCAATTGCAAAACAGTATAAGTATAATAAAAGGAAGACAGTGAGATTGGAGTTCTAGGGGAGGGAGGGAGCTAATTAATTCTGCCTGGAAGCAGGGAGTATAGAACTTCTTGTGGATAGCATCTAAAGGAGATTTTATTTGGACTGGAATTTAACAAACAAAAAAAATTTTGCTAAATATTTTAATGTAAATTTTTAAAATATTTAATGTGTTTTTCAAATTGTCTCTTTAGCTAATAATATCCTTTTGCCCTTCCATTCCACAGTACAAATTTTATCAGTCCTCTAATTCGTTAAGGCCTTACTCAAGTGTCAGATCTTCCTTGATTCCTTCCTTGATGAATAAATAAATTAAATATTACTTGAAATTATGCTTGTATGCCTAGGCTTGAAAATAATTTTTTTATACAGAAATTTATTTTGGCAAGAGAATTGCTGTAATGAAATATAACCTGTATTAAAATGAATGCCATCAATCATTTTCTGAGATGAATATGATAAACATTTCCATTTTTGATCCAATTAAAGCTAGTGGAGCTAGAAAAAAAACCATATGGACTCCTTTGCTTTTTTTAAGTGGTGTAGATTTTCATGGCATAACTACCCAGCTGATTCAGAGACAATAATATGCCAGTAGAGTTTGGATACAATCTGCTGATATAACGTAAAGGTCTTAGAACAATAAATAAAACCCATAATACAGAGAACTGATGGCATCAGGATAATTAGATCCATCAGTACATTTAGTAACAATTAAATGAAGGAAAACCACATCACAAGTTAGACGCCTATTGCTTGTCCTTTTTTGAAAAATAGCTCCAACTAGATAATATTCAGAGATAATGAAAATAATCAGTAAAGTTTGCTGCATAAATAATCAAGGCAAATTATAACTAAAGAAATTCCAGAAAAATGAAACCTAGGAGGGAGTACACAACATACACCCAAATTTCTCTCTCCCGCGAAATATTGCCCAAGTCTCAGCACTGAGAAGTGAAATGTCAGCTACAACAAAGAAAGGATCAACATTCAGGGATAAAGTGATGAACATGTACTATAGAGTTCTAGTAAAAAGCCACGAGAATCACTATATCTAAAGTTCAACAGCAAAGAGGAAGATGTGAAAGGCGAATGGAGAGTGGGCTGTTGTAGCCATGAAATGTGGAACTGACATTTTTGCATTGAAAAATGAATAATAAATATATCATAAGTTGGATTTTACAGAAGTCACAAATGAACTATCTGACATATAAATGTGGTCTATTGACACTTTGTTTGACCCGTCAAATATTTAAAATAATTTTCAAAGAAAAGATTTCTCATAAAAACCCAGATTTTTTTAACTTTTTTTTTTTTTTAATGTACAGACATTTGCAATGAGCATACCCTCACCTCCTTTATGTTTTCACTCTGCAAGTCTTTACTTTGTGGATCAACTTATTTGGAGTCTTCCTGAATATCCATTCAAAAACTGCTCTCCACAGGCTCCCTGTTATCTTTCCCTGTTTCATTTTTCTCCATAGCACTTACGACCTTTAGTATGGTACTTAATTTACTTATTTATGAAAGTCTGGGGACCCATGGATTTGGTTGGTTTGTTCATTGTCTAAAATGTGAATATAGTATCCACTCAATAAATATTTATTAAATAAATTTGGCAATACGGGGCCTATATTTCTGCATACAATAACTGGTACAATCTAAATTGAAACCGTCTTCTTTTGACAAATCCCATCCTCTCCAGGTTACCATTAACCTCCAAATTGTCACATCTTAGTCTTCTCTTTCTTAGCACATAGCTTTACAGCACCAGCCTTATTCTAACCACACACAAATCCTACTAGAATAAATGAACATACAAAATAAGTTTTATAATATAATAGGCAAGACCTTCTGTTACATGCTTTTATATATCATCAATGTCTATTTTACAGAAGAGAATCTGAGGTTTGGATCAGTAAAGTTAGCCACCTATAAAAGGAGCCCTGAGATTCAAACCATGATTAATTTGATCTCAAAGCTGTGTTCTTAACCCCTACAGGTCATAGAATTTATTAAGGCATAACATAAGTTGCAAAAGATAGATTGAAACCTCTTTATAATACCAAGCTTTATGCACCCCAAATCTAATAAAAATAAAGATACCTGCTCTAAGAGAGAGAGGGAAAAAATTATATTTCAGGAGATTACTTAAATATCCCTTAGTAAAACCAGTTGTAATGTTTAAGATGAAGACTCCAAGATTGTTCTCTGGGGAAACGTGCAGTCAATGGAAACACCTGCAGACCCTTCTATTAGTAAGTTGTAAATCCTCTGACCAGCCCCAGTTCATGCAATGCAATGACAGACATTTTTATATTGTCCCCACCACGGAAACAGACTACAGGTAGCTGATTCAGCTGCCAGTCCTGACCTGATTGGTGCTATCACCTCAATAAACAGAGGAAACATCAATTGTTGTTTTATTTTTTATAAGTTATGTGACTTTGGACACATCTCATTTTTTATTCCTGTTTGACATAGGTTGGCTGTGGGAAAGTTGCAGTTTCCCTATGGGCTTCATCAGTTGTAAAGAAAAACAGAGGGTAATAACACATCCTGCGGTCTTTGACTATAAATCCACAGTAACAGCCCCCTCATTCCCAAACTCGGTAATGGTCCTCTCAGCTTCTGTTCACATTTACCTTCCAAAATTCCATCCCAGGTCACACAGTGCTGATCATCCAAAGGAAAATGTTGAACCATTACTCCTTTAAATCAAGAATGGCTTAAGAGGTCATAGAACAAAAACTAACAAAGTATGGCCAACCCAACATTAGTTTGCTGTGTTTCTTCCATCACTAAAAAGTTTGGCTCAAATACATTCAAATACAATAAGTTGATATTCAGAGAAAACAGTGACCCCTCGGGGTTTCCCAGTTTTCTTTTTCTTTACTTCCTCCCTCAGCATGGCCAAGGTGAGAACTACTGCCTCCATCACATTGCTTGACTTGATCGTTGGACCTTCCAATCACACCTCAGTTGCCTCTTCTCCTCTCTTACAAAAGAAATGTTCTTGTCGCTCCATCCCCATTGCTATGCATGGTGTTTGCATGAAACAAAATTAAGAAATCTCCATACAAGTAACTCCTCAAGAAGACCTTTGTTTGTTTTTTATTTCATGGATTTTTTTATTTGGTGTTTTTTATTTGGTACTTGGGGAGGAGTGATTTTATGTTTTCAATTCTTTTTCTTTTTTGGTTATATATTTTTTCTTATGTCTCTTTAGTACCATGGTGGGATATATGTTTATGACTTAAAGAGTTGCACAAGTCTGGTGAGATATGCAAAATTTGGAGGAAGCTACTTTGTTATTAAATATGTCAGGTCTTGGCATGAAATGCCGGAGGCCGGAGCCAGAGGAAGCCGGGCATGACAGAGCCTGTAACGCCCCGTGGCTGTAGAAAGGACTTCCACACCAGGCATTTTGTGCAAACAAGTGGCTCACTTCAGACAGTACTAAGATGTAAAGACGTTTTAAAATGGAATTTTAGAAAACTCATACTTTTTTTTGAGACCACTCACCTATACAGAACTTAATGTAATCCCAAGTATCCTGATTTTTACCATGAAAAATCAAAAGGGAAGGAGGAGATGATTTACTATGATTTCTTAATTGAAATGATTAATTACTTGCATGGCACCAAAAACTGTCAAACTGAGGTCAAATCTAACATTCCCTGATCTTCTGAGAACACTAAATTGTGAGACAGGCAATTCAGAAGCTAAATGAGAAGGAATCAAGTCAGCATCCACAGCACAACTGTGGATAAGACGTTCTTAAAGATGCTCTTCCATCTCCGTGGTATGGAAGGGTCACTAACTTATTAATTGCTGAAGGAGTGAATTGATTTTGATAGGCACCCTTTTCTTGTGGCGAAGAGAAAAAAATGATGACTTTCCAACAGTAATATTTTCACATGTAGTCTCAGTAGGCCTCCTCCTGCAAACTTTCCTAAATTCTGTAGTGTCTGCGCCCACGCTGTGCTTGAAGGTTGCCGCCGACTTTAGAATTTGCTTTTGCCCCTCTCTCAGCTGCCCTGCATACTGAGGTCATGAAGTACACTGCTCTTTGGAAAAGAAAAGTAAATATTAGGTTACTCTAACTGAGGTCATAGTTTCTCCATGTCTAGACACCTCAAGTAACTGGTGCCTCTGGACCCGCTTAGCTTTCCATGGATTTCTAAATGTATGAATTGCTTTGTACTTGGTACTGTGCTTCCAGACAAGTTTCAAAATTGTATTTTAGATCTTTCCAATAAATCCCCAGTCGAGCTATTTTTAATTCCACCTAGAGCAAACGCTTCTACCTAATGAATTAGTGGACAATATCATGGCCGTTTTCTGTATTTTCAAACTCACTAGGTGAATGGATTTTACTTTTTGTAAACTAGCTATATTTTTTATTCTACTGATGCTGTATCTTTCTTCAACCACTTTAAGTTTAAATTAAAAAGACAGAGAAGAAAAAGGAATATCTACTAAAATAGCATAAGAAAATAATTGCCTGTTGTAGAAAAAATGAATAAAAAATATTTTTTCCTAAAAAAATTTTTTCTCATTGTAGATAGACCATTTTGCTTTGGTTCTTTTATTGCCTTACTCTGTCACAATATATAAGAAAGGTGAAGTATGAGAAAAGACACGCTCATACACATGTGTTTTTAAAGATAGTCCAGGGAAATAAGTCTTTATGAATAGGCCTGAACAATTCTACAAACTGACTTTTGAATTCAATATAGCTATTTCTTAAATTCACCAAATAATCACGAATGCAGATCCATACATACTTCTGCAAGTAAAAAATAATATATTACTTGTTATGCCAATGTCCAAATAAAATGTAGGCTCTGTGTGTGTGCCTGCTAGAAAAAATCTGTGTCTAAAAAATATCCTGTGGACCTCTGTGAATATTTCAGAACACAATGGTTTTTTTTTCTTCAGCTTTTTTCTATTCTGAGCATAGAATACGCCATAATTTCTAAGTCTCCAATTGATCCACATTATGTTATTTAGAGAAGCACATCATAATATATTCTTTGAAATATGATTCCTAGTGATGTTTTAGCTATTTATGTCTTTTAATCGAAAATTAGCTATTAGGAGCTTATAGTAAAACCATTAAAAAAATCTACTCCTTATAGCTTTTTGTTACATTGTCTAAAGCTAGTGTTCTCTGTGGAGCTGTTTTACCAGTGATTCTGTTTTGTTGGTTTTGCTTTGAAGGAAGAGCAAAACTACCTCTGTGTCACCAGCATCATGATAGTTAATTGAATATTAGTATTATCTTTTTAATCAAACATTAATATAGTAGAGTATTACCCTTGTCTATGTTTCAAGAGGACCAAACCCTAAGAGTGAAAATACTTGAAGCTGGCTTTCTTCCTGATATATACAGTGATTTTTCTTTCAAGGAAGAACAAGGGGACGTACTGAGAATTCACGTGTTGTTTCATTTACTCTTTTCACATGCTTTTCCCTGTTGTTTAAAGTCTATTCCTACTTTCTCTTCTAGCCCCACTTCTACTTGCCTTTCAGTTTGTCACCTTATGAAGTCATCACATATCCTTCCATTTCTATTAAATAACCTCAGGTTATATTTTATACTTCTCTCTATTGCAGTACCGGCCATCTTTTATTATAGCAAGTTATTTCTGTTTCTCTTTCTTTCCCTGTGAGTTTTCTAAAAGCAGAGATCATAAGTGCCTTGCCCAGCTCATCAATAAGTGTTAATTAATTAACCAACAAATATGTATTTAATAAATGTTTTTTTTAACTGATTGTCATTTTGAAAGACAATTTATCTTTATAAGTAATGCAACAATAAATTCCAGCTGGAATAAAGGGTTGAATTTAAAAATACTGTAATGAAATATCAATGAAAGAGACAGGGAAAAAATAGTGTTTCTGTTAGCAGTTGAATTTGATCCTAAGAAATGATATTTTTTTGTTGATTAGCTACATAGGGTCATATGTGTAAGAACGTAAAAGCAAGACTGAGCAGTAATAGTTACTTATTGAATTTTAAAAAATTTAATTCAGTTACATGCAGATTTTTTGCTTTCCTAATTCAGATTAGGCATGCAAAATTGGAGCAAGCACAGTATTGTTTCAGAAAATAAAAAGAATTTTGGAAACTGTGAGAAAAATAAAAGGCAAGAAGGAGAAAGAAGAGATTTTTTGACATATACAAAGGGAATTTGGGGCAAGGGGGAATGAGGACTATCTATTAGAAATAGAAATACTTATTAAGTTTTTCTAGGCAAAATTTATGTATATGGTAATATCTATTTTTCTCCCTATGAAATTGTTAGCAAAGTCCATATTTCTTATGAACATATCATGGACTTGAATCTATATTTTGAGGAACAAAATGTAATCAAGAATATAGTTTCAAGATTGGTACAGGAGAAGATCATATAGGACAAAACCACACCATATCTGTCTTTACACTGGTCAATTCAAGATGTATGTTTAGTGGCTCTGCAGAACGATAGAATACTTTAAGTTATAAAAGAACAGATAAAATAATAATATTAGCAATTAAATTGTAAGAATTTTAAAATTTTATATCATAGAAGTAAACATATAAAAGTATGCCAGGAAAATATTAGTAGGACAGGGTTAATTCATCTGTAAGAACTCATAAAAATTCATAACATCAAGATACTAATATGGTAAAAAGACAGTGAAGAGACAGTTGATAATTAGTAAACAAACATATGGGAAAATGCTCAAACTCACTGGTTATTAAAAGAATGTAAATTGAAAAATTAACAAGTTACCCTTTTATATTGTTAAATTAGTAAAATTTTAAAGTGACATTATAACCTCATGTAAATGTATGTTTGCAAGTACTATATATTCATTCTCAGCTATTGGCAGTTTCAATTGAATGATTTGAGAAAAAAAGTTACTCTATATTTCAAAACCATAAATATATTTATATTCGTTAAGCAAATATTTCTGGAATTTATCCAAAGGAAATAGTACAAAGGAAGAAAATGTCATATAGATAAAGTTGTACAAAACAGAACAAATTCAAACCTTTGATTTTTAAGAGCAATATTTTAAATGCTTTAAAATTATTTTCTTTACAATATTCTATTGTATTTTTAATTTTTAAAAAGAATCAGCTCTTCTGAAAATTTAAGTTTTTTTAAAGGTTATTTTCTTTCTGTCAAAAATAATCAAAATCATTTTTATTGTGCAAATATTTTTTTTTATTCTGCAAATTTTTATTGTTCAAAAATAGAGTGAACAAATACTGTACCAATTAAAGTTTAGCTTATAATGGTGTTTTGATTTCAGAATTGTCATGATATTAAAAAATATTGTTATTTCCTTAGCTTAATCTCTGTATCATATTTCTCTGCTTTTAATGAAAAAAAATTTTGTTTTACAATACAGTACTCAGAAATTATTTTAGATTTCCAATAATATTAAGATTGGATGAGCTTTATATTTTGATAATCTCTTTTTTATGATCAAAGAGTAACACCTGTTCACTGTAGTAAATTTAAAAAAATAGAAACATGAAGAAAAATATAAAATCCTTAGCCTCTAACCAAGCAAAGATAACCATTATTAATATTCAACCCCTACTCATTGTATATCTGCAAACAAAAATGAAATCATAATGTGCAGAATGTCTTGTAAACCTCTTTTTGACTTTAAATAGCATGATGTATTTGTGCATTTCATTAAATGTTTTACAGCATCACGATTTTTAATCCCTGTGTCATAGCTAAACTTGCCTTCTTTCATTCAATGTCAAATGGTAAATTAGCTCTGTTCTTCTAAAAGGAGGACCAAAAAAGGAAAAGTCATGCAAATACCTCACAATGAAGGAGAAATAATAGTCCAAAAAATGTTTTAATAAAGAAAACTTCCATCAGCCCAATTCCCTATCAGACTGCTTTATGGAGCAGATGTCAAATGTTTTGTTTTATTGTGATTTTTACCCTACCTCAAAAGTCAATGTTCAGCTGTCAGATGTGAGCTTACATGTGAAGAATAGGAAAGGAACTTAACTAGGAAGCATTGAGATCAGGGAATTGAATTTGCATCTAATTCACTAAGCACACATGTTTACATGACCTTTAGAAAAAGGAATTAAACCAGTTTTTCACTAGCTCTAGGCAATCCACGTTAAAGAGGCAATTGAATCAAGAATCTAAAATACTCCTTACAAGACAGCCAGGCTAACAGAAAATTACTTTAATTAAAATATACTTCACTATTAAATTCATAGTGACATTAACATGGCATGTTGATCCTAATAAGAAACTAACTAGAAGTGTGAGTTTTAGTTCTAGCTGAGTTGTTACCTGAACCATAGACTATTTTACTAAGCACCAAAATAATCTTACCTCTCCCACAAAATTCAAATGTAATATTTTAGAATATAATTTCAAAGCATCTAGATTTTCTTTAAACAGTTTCCTGAATCAGTTCCAGATCTGTGATTGATGATAATGTCCAGTATAAAATCAATATAAAATCAGGAAGCATAGGTTAGGGACCAGCTCCATTATTAAATGTCTATATGATCACCAGCAAGTAACTTAGGCTTTCCAGAACTTACTTTTAGCACTTATAAATAAAATTATTGGCTTATATAAGCTTTGAGACTTACTCTAGCTCTAATGCTTTGGTTTTCTAGTCCATATTATCCATTCTTGTTGGGAAGATATAAAGTTGTATCAGTACGGGACCTGCTATGTATTACAACCTCAAGGATGAAATGAAACCGCTAAATCTCATCCTATTCCATGGCTTCCATACTGATCCCAAGGACAAAAACTAAATATTTGTTGAATGAAATGAATGAATATGTGAATAAACTGCTATAAATGCGTATGTAGGGCAAAAAGAGAATTGGATTAGCATGCCAATACAGTAACAACTATTGCCACAGTTGTGTAAAGAACAGCTATATTAAGTTTATGTACAGTTCTGTTATCTTTACTAATTATTAAATCTGCAACGTGTGTATATAAAAGATTCTAACTTTAAAGGAAAGGCAGCAAAAAGGGAAAGTATTAGAGTCCAAACAGGTGAGAAGGAAATAAATCTTCCAGTTGTTCAAAATTATTTTAGTGTTTATCTTTTAAAAAAATCCAATATTAATTTCTCTTAGACATATAACTGCATGTTCCTTTTCCTTTGGAACAGGAAGAAGAGGTGAGAGATATGATCAGTGGAAAGGGAAGTATCATCAGTTTGGGGAGAATTAAGAAAAGAAAAATTAAAACAATTAAAAAGCTCCAGAGATTTCAGAAGAAATAATTTAAAAAATTACATACAGGCTGACACATAGATAGAGGAGAGCAGCAGGTATTCTTCCAAAAGTACCTGAGAATTAAACAATGTTTATCTTACATAGGAGTTAAGAGTCAATATTAGGCAAAGCTTAGCAAAGGAAGTGAAATACCTTATGGAAAACAAACCAAACACAAACTTTTTTATATATATATACATATAATTAAGTGTTCATTTATATGCTCACAGAAAGAGTATAGTCCGAAAGAGTAGATTTTTTTCTGTCAAGAGAAATATATAAATGAAGACTGAGAAATTCAATAGAATTTTCTTTTAATTAGTTTTTTTAGAAGTGAGCATGAAAAGCCAACTTTCACTAGATGTTCAGTAACTATTTCAATGATTATTTACTAACTACCAAATAAGTGTAGGTAGTACTCCAGGCTCTTGGAATCCACTGATAATACTCACATTCTAAGGAAGAGATATGTAATAATCATATAGTTGTACCATATGTCAGGTGACGGTTAAGTGTACAAAGAAAATAAATGAGATTAAAAAAGAGAGTGACTGGGTGGGCATTATGTTTCATAGGAGTTTAGGGAAATTACTTTTGATAAAAGAACATTTGAACAGAGGCCTGAATGAAATGAGGAAGCAAAAAATATGAATCTCCAGAGGAAGAATATTCAAAAAAGAGTAATAAAAAATCAAGTGCAAAAACCTTGGGGCAGGAACATTTAGGCAAATTCAAGGATGAGTTAGGAGATCAGTGTGGAAGATGTAGAATGTACCAGGGTAATAAAAAGAGAAGACAAGTTGAGAAAGATCAAGGGCAGATCACACTGAGCATATAATTCAAAATAAGAATTTAAATTTTGCTCCGAGTGAGATGAAGAACTAGTGGTAAACTTTAAACTTTGCAACTTCTGTTTCAAAATATCTTTCTTATTTCTATAAGGAGATGAGAGCAACAATCAATTACTGATTAGTTCACCTAGGAAATTGTAGCTTGGTCTATAGTGGTGAAAATGGGATAGAGAGAAGTGGTTGGAATATGCATAGATATTTGAAGGGGAAAGGTAGAAGGATATGCTGATGGATCTGGATGTAAGATGTGGGGAGAAAAGGGAAAGGCAAGTAGTAAACTTATGATTGCTACTCCAATGTAAATACTGCAAAGGAAAAGATCTTCAACTGTTTTGTTTACTGATGTGTTCTACACGCATAGAACAGTGTCTGAAAAATAATAAGTGCCTCATAAATGTGTGTCAAATGGATAATGTTTGATCTGAGATAGTTGTCATTTACTTGTCATTTACTGAGTTGGAGAACACCATAATGGGAGCAGCTGGGAGATGGAAGTCAGGACTTCAGTTATGTACATATTATAAAAGGATCTCAATTACAAGCCCAAGTAAAACTGTAGAATAAGTAGTTGGACAAGAGTCAGATGTTGAAGGTATAAACAAGGCTATAAAAATTTATTTAAAAAAACTGTAGAATAAGTAGTTGGACAAGAGTCAGATGTTGAAGGTATAAACAAGGCTATAAAAATTTCTTTAAAAATTATTGTATTTTAATCCATAGAACTGGATGAGGTCACTTAGTAACTGATTGTATAGGAGAAAGTACACCTAAGAACTGAGCAGTGGGATGCTCCAACATTTAGAGGTTGAAGAGGTAAGAAAGATCCAGTCAAAAGACCAGGAGAGATGACCCATAAGACAAAAGTGAAAGTTGAAAATGCTAGAATCCATGTGCAGACAAATTTTTAAGGAGGAAGACTTAATTAATTATGTCACCTTTTGCTGAGAGATAAATTGGAATGAGGACAGAAACATCAAATTTATCATTAGTGACACTGAGAATAACAATGTAAATTAGGACAAAAAGTGATTGGAGTAAATTCAATAAAACATGAGAGAAAAAAAGTGAAGTGACAGTGATTTTAGATAATTCTTTCAAGTAATTTTACTCTAATAGGACCAGAAAACTGGAGAGAGGTGAAGAATTATAGGAGATTTTTAAAAGATTGGAGATGTTTATATATATATATATATATATATATATATATATATATATATATATATATATTGCAGCAGAGAAGAGAAAAAGCAATGATGGATTAGATATAGGATAATGGCAAGAACAAAATCCTTGAGAAGTCACAAATGGATGATATTCAAGGCATAAGAAGATACATTGGTCTTAGACAGAAGCACAGATAATTGAGAAGGAAGGAAAAATATAGGGATAAAGATACAGGTATATTTGAATTTTTTCCCTGGGAGAATCCTGTAGATGCTTGAAATAATTCTTTATGAAATAAGAGTTCACCATCTCATTTGTCAGGTAATAATGGAAAAGTCCATCAGCTAACATAAAAACTGGAGAGAAGTGATAGGGAGTTTGAAGAAGGAGAAGACGAGTGAAATGTGCTTCCACACAAATAGAAAAGTGATTAGATTAAGGTATAGTGAAGTTGCAGGTAGCACCAAGAACCACTAAAATAATATGTCTCAATAATTCTGCAACCTGTAGTCATAAATTTTAAGAGAGAGTAATCAATGTGATTGTATTTTTCCATGTTCTGCAGCTTGGGTGCAACAACTGGGTAGGAGCATAGGTAGATTTTACTGGAGTTGATGGTTTTTCCCAGAAGTTTTGACAGAAGTTGAAGATATGGCAAGAGAGTAATTATAATATTGGATCGGGAGGTATGATTCATATAAGAAGAAATGTGAGGCCATAGAGAAGGAATAAATCACAATGAAAAAGTCATAGAGTCAATGGATCAGAAAGTCCCTGTGGGGTTGTTAGATTCAAGGTACCAGTAGGTTGAACTAATGTTAGCAAAGGGTGGGGGTCAGAGAGCTGTATCTATGAACTTGAGATGATGGGGTCCAGCTCTTGTAATGACCATGCAAATGGGTAATTGACCTGGAATGAGAATAAGGACATTAGAAGCTCTAAAAGGTCTGGTGAAGAAAGAATAGTCAGACTGACATTGAAATCACAGTGATTCTAGGAAAAGTGTAGAGAGAGTAAGATGGGTGGTAAAATATTCAAATAATAAGGTAGAGATGAAAAAGTGAATTAATGGGAGGACACAGGGTGGCTCACTCGCTGAGGAAGAGCTGGATAGTCCAGACTTGAGAAGAGCATGATTTGAACAACAGGAATCTGTGGACCTTGTTTCTGAGATGTTGCCATCAAATGACTCAGCGCCTACCGCCTTCTATATCTGGTTATCTTTGCTAAACATGAAAATACTAGAGGAACCCCTGACTGACCAGTTTGGTCAAGGAGTTCATATCTTAGCTGTTAACAATGTACTATGCCCTCTCCTTCACCAAAGATGTGGGGTTCTGATGCCAAAAGAAATGTAGGAATAGATGTTAGGGTGACATAACAAACAGTTACTATAAAGGACATCAGCCAGTATGAGACTAACTAGGGATGGAAAAAATGTACTCACTGGTGCAAAATAATTCTTGTTAAGTGTTAAAGTTACAGCAGTTGCTAGGAGTTTTGAGAAAACCAACTTCTGAAATAAAATTGAAAGACGAAAATCTAACTATACTTCCAACTACAATCTCACTAAGGAAGTGTTGGTATAAATATTATTGGAATACTTAAAAGGTTCTTACTCATGTTGCATCTATCATATTCAGTATTTATCTATAGAAGAAAAAATTTAAAACTAATCTAAAAAAATTGCCACTTTTAACTTAAAGATACAAGCATTTATTGAGCGCTCATATTCCTGGTACTGAGCAGCAAATGAAATGGGAAGGTAGAGAATTGACAGCCCAGTCGGTAAGTAACCATGGAGGGAAGAGAATACCAAGGACAGTAATTGATGGCATAGATGATACAGATATAGATAGATCTGGATGTAGATCTATAGATATGGATAGATGATAGAGATCTGTCACCATCAGTTGTTGCCTTTGGTTACTTTTGTTTACTATATTAATATATGCTTATTGTAAAAAATACAGATGTTAATGGATTGATAAATAAAAAATCATTTACCACCTTCAGTTCTTCAATGTCAGACTCTCCTTGTCATTCCACCCTTCAAATCCTTCACCCTCATTATTTTATAGGATTAAAAATATTGACTCATGCAAATGTTTTACTCTTTCTTTATAGCTTTTATAGTCAGTTAATTAACAAAGACTTTAACAGCTCAATCATACAAATATTTTCTTATGTATTATTCCAATCTTTCAGCTTTGTTTCACCATTGTCATTATTATTGTTCTACTAGTTAGATACCTAATGTATTTCTGTGAGTACTATGGACTAAAACAGTTTAAGCTATGGATTAAACTTTTAAAAACATCCAATTGCCCCAACAAAGTTGTAGCTCATCTTTTCATTAATTTAAAGGTGTCTTTATTATCGTGTTGGACAGCTGCTTTTTTTATTTGGTTAGCATCACATGCAACTATCTTCTTCTATTGTCAGTAGTAGACAATGCCTTCTCTGGGAGGTACAGTCAATCCTTTCTTCAATGGAATGAGATCTCATGGGGCTGTCAAGAATAAAATTCAACCTGCTAAAGCAAGAGCAATCATCAAATCACCTAGTACAGACCAGAATGATTGTGTCTGTCTGAAATTTTAATCCTAAGAGTGACATAGTTGACTACTTGCTCCTTAAATCCTTTTCTCTAGTCCTCCACATCACCACAACCATCTAGATTGCCACTTGTCTCAGTGGCAGCCATTTCTCAGTCTTCTATGCTCACTTCCTACCCTCATTAATTCCTCTATATTTTACCTGGGGCTCTGAACTTGGCCCTTGTCCATGATCCAGCTCCTCTTTCTGAAATTATTTTACTAATGTAATTGTTCAGGGATTTATCATTTGCTTTCACTAAAATATAACTTCTTGAAAGGCGGGATTTTGTCTGTCTTGTTCACTGCTCTACTCATAACACCTTATAGAGTATGTGATATATGTTAATTGGTGGATAAATATTTGCTAAGTATTGAAAAAGAAGATTAATATAGAAAGCAATAATATTTAAGTTTTTTGCACCAAGATAAAAGGTAATATCTGAGAGGAAAGCATCATCTGAAACCATAGCCATAGATGGAAGCCTCTAATGCTAAATTCAATGACAATAATCTCACATGAACCCATTTTGGCAGTCATTAGCTAGAATGCTCCAAATGATCTAACTGGGAGGGAGAAAAAACATTTCTAAAAACACCCAAATCATGTAACACTTCATTACTCAAAGATAACATCTTTAGTCATGCTTCAAGTAGTAATTCAGCTAAGTTATAGCACCAGTCTTGTAGTGCATTCAGGAACTACAGTTCAATCTGTCTTGACTTAGGTAGTTTTATTATGAACTTCAACATTTAATATGATATTCATATATAGATATTTGGACTCAGTTCTAATAAGTCATTTTAGGGGCAATGAGAAGAGAATACAACTATGTGGTATACAAGATGCTGGCAAAGAGCTTTGCTATGTCCTTCTACAACTCAGCTTTATGTCTCTTTTTCAGTGCCAGGTCAGTTACCCTTTTCATGCTTACCTTCTTTTTAATCCAAGAGTCTCCAGCAACTCAGCCAACTTCTCTTTAATTTTTAAAACAGTTTCCATTGTATGCCAAGGTGTTTACCAATGGGATTATTTTTTGGAACCTGAAAATTCAAGTTTATCTGGAAGACTATGCAAAGAGCAAAGATAATTTTGGAAGAAAATTTTTGTAAAGAATAAAGAGGAGGAAATTGCTTTCTAACAAACAAAAACTGAAGTAAATATAGTAATGCAAATTGTATAAAATTGGTTTTTGGAATAGATAAATGGAACCAAGGAATAGACTGGAGAATAGGAAATATGACCTATATATGTAGGAAGTAGCATGTGGTTTCATAAGTTAGAGTTAATTGGTTGCAAGCAATGACCATAAATAGTGGTTAATTCAGAGGTTTTCTGAGTTGCTCATAGAATAGAGAGCATTTTAAATAAATAAGGCCCAAGAAATGCAAAGCATAAGGGAAATTCTGGGACTTTCAGTATTAAAACAAAACAAAACAAATAACAACAACAACAACAACAATAAACACCACATGGATTATCTCTAGGTGGTGCCAATATAGGTCATTGGTGACCACAATAAAGTCAGTGAAGTTGTGAGAGAAATATCAGGATGGTGTTGGTTAAAGAAAAATAGAAGATGATAAAAAAGAGAGGTAATTAATATGGGTAACAATTTGGAGGACTCCCGATTGTGTAGAGTTACAGAAAAATCAGGTAGTAGCCAATAAAAGTTGGGTCAAGGCAGGTTTTTGTTTTTGTTTTTAAGATGTGTAATATTAAGGTATGTTTGTATGCCAGTTAGAATGAGCCAATTAATAAAGAGAAACTGATAATGCTGGAAAGAAATTGTACCATTATAGAAACAAAGTCCTCAGGAAAGTAAGATAGAAGTCAAGGTTTTTAATAATACAAAAGACATTTATTCTAATAAAAAGATAGAGTATATGGATTCTGATGCAAAAGCGATGGTGGAATCAATGGTGCAAAAAATACAGTATTCTATTTTCTTCTGTAAAATGTGCAATGAAGTTATCACCTGAGAGTGAACAGGAATGGGAGCTTGGAGACATTAACAAAAAAAAGAAGGAAGAAATAATCATTTGAGACTGAAAACATGAAACCAAGTAAAAGGAGTTAAATGCAATAAGAGCTCTAGACAGTGCAGTAATGTGCAAAGTGAGCCTACTTAGTATAGATGGGTGATATTTTTTCCCCTCGATATTTAGCTTTATGGTACAGAAATAAGAACATGGATGGTTAGATTTAGCACATAAATAGTTAGGCTTGGATGGTTTCCAGACAAGATGAGAGGAGAGTGTTTAAAGGAAATCAAGGTTATTTGCAAAGAGTTGTTATGTCGAATTACAGAATTTAGACTAGGTAAATGGGGGAACAAGGACATGAAGAGAATGATGCTTGCTGAGCAAAAAAAAAATAAATAAAATAAAAAAGAGGATTGGAGGTATCAATGAGGTCCAAGACTTGCTGGAAGAGGAAGTCTAGAGAAAGTGAAATGGACAGAGTAAAGGCTAAAGGGTAGGATGTTTGACCCAGAGATTTGGGTTTGCTCCTATTTTTGGTGGTATTAGAAAAAGGGCAGGGCAATGTCAGTGGGTGGCTGAGATCATTGGAACTGAAATATCATTAATGAAAGAGGTCAGGAAGATGGGTGGGTCAGGAACTGTGAATTTCAAATCACCAATTACAGTAGCAGTGGCAGTAGTGCTGAGGACATCAGTGAGCTAGATACTAATAAAATTAATCAATGGGCAAGGTTGATGCAAGACGGCTTGATGGCAACATACTTCAAAAGTTTTGTAGGAAGAAGAAGGAAGGAGAATTGGAGAGCAGTGAAATGGAGGAAGGTCATTCATATACATGAGGCCTTGAGGGTATAAGACATGAGACGATCAAACTCTGCTTAACAGAGAAGTAGAGAAAATATCATCTTAATGCACAACTATGTTTTAGTTAATGCAACAGAATGAAGGGAATGTTCATAAAATAAATAAAAGAATAAAGTGGTTTGTTGATGATGGACCATGAATTCCAGAGGGCTAGCTGGAAGGGAACTGGCAGGAGAGAGAGACATTCCAATTAACAGAAGTATGAAGATGTGTCCATACCATGACAAGGCATGGAGGAGGAAATAAATGTCATTGACCTCAAGCACCAGGCGATGATTATCTCAGAATGGCCCTCCACCTTAGAGATAAATAATTGATCTTTAGCACTTATTAATCTGTTTAAAAATCTAATTTTTATCACAAAAATCTTCATGTTTATGGCTAAAAACATTCAAATAGCGTGGAAGGTCATCACTTGTAAAGGCCCCTTTCATTATATTTTACCTTCAGATATACTTCCTTAAAGTAACTAATATTCAGTTTCTTATGTTATTTTAGAAATATTAAATACAGAACCATAAATACAATATTATGCACATTATCCTATACTTGCTTTTTCTCCTTTAATTTAATAAGATCATGGATAATTTTCTCTAACAATATGCATACATCTACATACCTTATTTATTTAAAGGCCGCATGTCATTCCATTATGTGATGCTCTACAAAAGCAATTATTTAGTATTATTCTACTATATAATTAGTCACCATTATTTCTGAAGACTTAGAAGCATTAGGGCTAATCCTGATTAAGACTGTCAGTCAAGTATTTCAGCAAAGATCAATAAAGAATCAACTCAGGGCCAAAAAAGAAAGGAATGATGAGGGCAGAAGTATTGCCCTTCAGCAAGCAAATAACCTGGATCAGTGATTTGCTCCTGTCACATATGAAGCAGTGTGTCAAAGCCTTGCCCAAGAGCATTGGTACTGCCACTCTGAAGGAAATGTTTGAACTTATGTGAATGAAACTATTTTTTACTCAATTAAATGAGAATAGGAAACATGACACATCTGTGAACTATGATTATTCCTTCATCTCCTAGTACTGCTATCCTCTACCTATGAATAATTTCTATTTGTCTTATTTAGCTAAATTTATTTACTTTATTATGCATTCACTGCATTGAAAAGAATAACAGAAATAAAAACAGACATCATACAATGAAAGGCTCAGCGTCTGGCACATTCTAAAACCAATGTTTCTACAAAGTAGAGAAACTCTTCAATTTATACAATAGATGTACTCTTGAAAATATGGTTTTATAAGTGAAACTGCTTTTCTCATTGAATTTCATACAAAATGGAAAATATGTTGCCTCCTAAACTCCACACAGCCATTTCAATTTTTAAAGACTGTTTTTTCTGTCTGTTTGTTTAGCGCAGTTTTAGGTTCATGGAAAAATTATGAAGAAGATATAGAGATTTTATATAAGCCCCCCCCACTCTCTTACCACAGTCCTCCTTCCACCCCCAATATCAACATCCCCACCAGAGGGTACATTTGTTACAACTGAAGAACCTACACTGACACATCATAAACACCCAAGTCCATAGTTTATATTGGGGTTCACTTGTGGTGTTTTACATTCTATGGGTTTGGCCAAATGTATGATGACATGTACCTACTGTAATGGTATAATACAGAGTATTTTCATTGCCCTAAAAATTCTCTGTGCTCCATCTATTCTTTCCTCCGCTCCCCCTGCCTAAAGCCTGGCAACACTGATCTTTTTACTGTCTCCGTAGTTTTACCTTTTCCAGAATATCATATAGTTGGAATGATGCAGTATTTAGTCTTTTTCCACTTAATAATATGCACGTAAATTTCTTTCATGTCTTTTTTTGTGTCTTGATAGCTCATTTCGTTTTACGGCTGAATAATATTCTATTATTCTTATGTACCAGAGTTTATTTATTTATTTACCTACTGAAGGGCATCTTGGTTGCTTCCAAATTTTGGCAGTTATGAATAAAGCTGCTATAAACATCCATGTGCAGATTTATTTGTGACCAAAATTTTCACCTCCTTTGGGTAAATACCATGGAGAATGATTACTGGATCATATGGTAAGGGTATGTTTAATTTTGTAAGAGGCTGTCAACTGTCTTCCAAAGTGGTTGTACCATTTTGGATTTCCACCAGCAATAAATGAGAGTTTCTGGTGCTCCACATTCTCACCAACATTTGAATTTTTATAAAAATCATAAAAGTAATTAATTTTTGGTAACATTGGGAACTATTCTGCTAAGTCTTACAGCAGAGAAGATACCTCCTAATGCTAAGATATCCACTTTTTTTTTCCTTTGGGTTCTCTTGGATCTTTTTATCATTTCATAATCATTTTTTATAGCTAAGAATCTTCAAACTTCATATTTAATTCTTATGACTTGGCTTCTCTCCTTCTTATTACAGGATAATCTTTCTTGGGTTTGCCTTCCCAATATTTGTTTGTTTGTTTGTTTTTTAAAGATTCTTCAATGCCTCTTTTGAATCCCATGTATGTTCTCAGTCTGTGAACTTGACTAGGTCTCCTCTATGATGTTCGTTGGTGTGGAGCATGTGACTCTATTATGGCCCATTGGCACTCTGAGGCCCCCTAACAGTATTGACTGGTTTGGAGACAGTTATATGGTTGGTTCAATAAGCTCATCTTAGACCTTGTGTGAATTCTCCTGGGAAGAGACCTTTTCTTTTCTTTCAGTTTGGAGCAATAAAAATATTGGCTTGAAACTTCTGGAGCCATTTTCCATGAGCTATACTACATGGAATCAGATAATGGAGCCAACATGAAGTAAGAAAGTCTAAGAGATAGAGAGAAACCAGATTGAATGATATCATCTGATTGTTTGAACTGCACCTATCTTTGTCCATTTAGGCTGTTGGAACAAAATACCATAGGCTGGGTAGCATATAAACAACAGAAATTTATTTCGCACAGTTCTGGAGGCTGGAAGCCCAAGATCAGGGCACCAGCATAGTCAGGTGAGGGCTCTCTTCTGGGTGAAAGGGGATTTGTGGGGTGTCTTTTTATTAAAGCACTAATTCCATTCACGAGGGCTCTACCTCAAGACTTAAGCACCTCCCAAAGGTCTCACCTCCTAATACCATCACATGGGCATTAAGATTACACATATGAATTTGTGCAATCTTAAATGTGCCACCCATCCTGAAGACTGTATGTGTCCTTTACTGTTAGAAAAATTAAGTCTTTTTTAAAATCACTATCACCATTATTATTATTTGTTTTAAACCACTTTGAGTAGGATTTTCTGTCATTCATAACATAAGTATTCATAGCTAATAAAAAGAAAATTGAAAATTTAATATTCCTTGGCATACACCGCTAATAACTTATGGTAAAGAAGCAATGTGGTTATGCAGAACAAAGCCAGGTTTGCGGGGCCTTGCAGGCCACACTAGGCATTGAGGGTTATGTTTTTTGTATAGCAAGAATTTGTCAAAAAGTTAGGAATTGAAAAGTGATATAATTGGTATAGAGAAGAGAAGGGAGAAACAAGAATGGTTAAAGGGAGACCAGGTTCTAAGTAACCTTTGATGGATGACAAAGGCTGGAACCAAGTGGTGGTGGTGGAGATGGGGAGAAGTATAGAGGCTTAAAATATTTATAGAAAGATTTATAGGCCATAAATCATAGGCTTCTCCAGCCCTAACATTCTACCATTTATTTGACCAAAAGGCACAATTGCTAATATTAATTCAGTAAGCTTCCTTTATGTTTTTGAAGATTTTTTCCCAGTTCCATTTTTATCAAGATCTGGATATACACTTGAATATCGTAGGTCATTCTCTTTTTCCCTCCCATTATGATCCCTTGCTCTTTCCTCACCCTTCCCTTCTTCAAATTAATGAGATATAGAACATAATAATCAAGGAAATTTGTCCTAATTCTCCTAATATTCAGCCAATATTATTTAATTGTTGAAATAGTCTTATTATTCAGCAGTGTGTTTAAAGAGATAAGTTAATCTAGCTGCTCCAAAGACATGAAGAGAAACATAAAAGTTATTGCTTGGGGTGCTGCTTCAGGCAACCATCTTTCATTTTTCTTGACTGTCTCTCTGTCAGAAAGGGGAAAAATATTTTTGTGTTCACTGATCTCTTGTACTGTTACACACAACTAACCAAGAAATAATACTTTTCTAGGTAATCTACTTTCATGTTTGATTTCATGAAATTTCACGAAGTTTTGACAGGGGTTTGAAGTTCTCTTTAAAGATATGGTGGCTTTTGCATTTATTGAACTCTGCCTTACAAAATTGAGTTCTTTCCACCACCCCCCGTGCCAAATCTGCAATAGTGTTTATCGCTATACTCCTCCTAAACCTAAATAGGCGAACAGAGTAGAAGTGAATGGCTTGGTAAATTGTAAAGTATGAAAATATTGTAAATATTTGCCTCAATTTACAGAAAAATAATTTCCTGAAAGTTAAGTGGTTTAAAAATAAATCTAACCCTATTTTTAAAACTTTGGGAAGTGAACTATTTAAGGGAACTCAGTAGCTAATCTTTTGGTGTGTGTGAAGCTCTGTATCCTTTTGTAATGCAAATATTAATGACTGAATTTATCTTTTTTAATATCTAAAAGATTTGTATTTAATTTTCATGAGTAGCACATTTATATCATTATTTTTTAATGACCAGTAATTATAATGACAAGATAATGACAGTCAGAAACACAACTTAGCACCAAGGTATAATATTTAATTCCTAAGAAAAGTATATTGCATATATATTTGTTTTTAGGAAAAAAAAAAGAACATTTTAGAAAAACCATTTAGAGAAAAAAATAACATTTAGAAAAAGAAGAACATTTTTATACCAAATTATCCATGGTGGCAAAAATGTCAGTAATACTAACACCTATCAAGAATAAACAGCTTATTAGGGTATTATTTACGTATCTGTTATCAAATGAACCCACTTGTTTTCACTCTTGAGGGTCCCTAAACAAAATAATTTTTAAATTTTTAGGTTTTTAAAAAATTTTATATGCTTTATATTTGAGAGCAGGGATCCAGACTCTTGACAGTGTATCCATGCATATACACCCCAATCAAGATATCATGTCAGTATTTAGATAACAAATGTCTAGAATGGAAAGAAAACAGACATATGGAAAAGAATGTCACGTGCAGTTATATGTTATAAGAATATGTTTGTCCTATCAAAGGTTTGGACACATCTCATAGTGAGCATTTACCAAGGAACGGCTGCCTGTGGTACACAGGAGCCCAGGAGAGACATTCTTTACCATTTACAAGAGATCTCTTCAAAGAAAAGGAGGAAAAGTGGTCTCCAGGGATCAGGGAAAAGAAAATGTGTGAGCAAGGGAACATTGTATGAGCTCATAAGTTTGGAGTTATTTGGATACAAAAGAATGTGTTGGATATCATGAGTCTTAGAAGAAAAGTAAATGAAGGACTACAGAAGCACCTACATGATGAGTATGCTGCTACCATAACAAAAATTTCCATGACTTCAACAGGTGTGTGGAGGTGGCTTTCTTGAAGAGCTGAATCAAAATCCCAGAACATTAAAAGGTTGATTATTTAAGAAAATCTTTCTGAATACTATTTTCCTTTAAGACTGAAATTTCAGGGTCTTAGACTAGAATTTACATAACCAAGACAAATTTAAGGGATACTAAAAATCATTCCTGATACATATCTAATTGTCTACTAATCATGACTCTTGTACTCACCTTTATAAAATAATCATGTTTTCCTAACACAAATAATGTGAATTTTCTTTCTAACAAGAAGACAATGAGGAGATTTCAAGTAGATCCTCATTCCGAACTCCCTCTATCTTCTGTTATGAAATCAATTTCAGTCATGCTTCAGCTGTCCTAGGAATCATTTCCTTTCCCTCCACTAAGCATTTCCAAACCCCTCTGGCTCTTAGTTGGCTCCATCTCACTAAGTCTATGTAAGCCTTATGGAAATTTAACATTTCATAAATTAGAATTTAAAACAAGAATGACTATCTGTTTTTAAAAAGTTATTTTAGACTATTTACAATGTCTTATCCCAGTTAACTTAAGGGATGCGCTCCAACAATGCCAGATGTCCGGAAAGTGCTTCTGTTAATTCCCTTGAGCAAAATTTTTGACTCCGCATAAGTTGGTGCAGTTTTGAAAACTTTGTTTGCTCATATTCTTTGACCATCTACTTTAAGAGCTTAAATAGACATTCAATATATATTAGCAGGCACCGCTAATAACAGTCAATAGGCACTGAAGCCAAAGAGTAATAGAACATGGTTCTTGCTTCAAGGAGCTTTGGTCTGGTAGGGAAATAAGAAAGCAAAAGAAAAGCAAGGGAAGAGCAACAACAGACAGTATGATGGTGCAGGTGTAATGATGGCTGTCAGTGCACAGTGCAAATGGTTCTCAAAAGCAGCTGTGCCAACCCCTTTCCTGCAGAAACTGCCTTTAGACCCTAGAAGACTTTTACATATATCATCATATGTTGAACAACAATAATGTTCAACCATTAATTCATTTCCATTTAAGGCCACAAAAAAAAAAAAAAAGCAAAACTGAAAAGAGAGAGGACGGATAAACTTAATAGACACACCTATTAGAAAAAAAAAATCCTTCATTATTCTTATTCTTGCCAGTCCCCTCAGACTCAAGTGGGGTTATTTGCAGAGATTTTGACACTCAATAATTTATAGATGTAGTAAGCAATATGTGGAGTTGTTTCTAAAGGATCACATTGAGATTAGAAAATAGTAAATAATGAACTTGGGCAAAAATAAAGGTTTTACTTTCATATTTAATGGAGGAGAAGAGTTATAACATGAAGCAGATAGAGACTAGGTATTATCCTTAGTATATTCTTATTTTTTATATTTATACTATGTCTCATTCTACAAATGCTTAAAATAACTTTTTGAATTTTATAAACAGAATGAAGAATCTTGCCAATGGAATGAAAGTGGTGTGTTTGGATTAGATATATTGAAATAGATTCAATATTTGAGCATGACAGGAAAATTATTGATTATGGAATAATAGTAGACATAGAGTGAATAATCTTTATTTTGCAAATAGATTAATATGAGAATATTAGTTTAATTGGTTTATACACATACAACAAACAAAAGAAGGTGATTTTCACATTAGTCATCTCAGTAACCTAAAAATCCAGCAAATTAAATCAAATCAAATACAGAATATGTATAAAATATTCACCTGGGAGGGAAAAAAAAGTCTCTTAGTTGTTGACTCATAATAAGAATGTTAGTGAGACTGAGAACTTTCATTTGGGGAAACTCTAGAAAAACTTTTTTTAGTCATTCTAGAAAAACAGTGCTTGTAAACCAAAGTTTTATTCTTTACTCTTCATTCCATCGCCGATCATAATGTAACACATTTTGTTAATTTTTTCCTTCTATCTTCACCTTTACTATTTTCATGATCTGGATATGTAATTATTTTTCACCAGTATGAACCACCTTCTACGACAGCAGGATGAGCTGATGATACCAGCTTTGCGTATGGCCTGATTCGTTGGAGAATAATCCGCTTACTTGATTTTTTATTGCTGGGATACTGTGATCCTTGCAGACTTAACCCTCATATGCACTCACAGAATAGAAGAGTTGCTGTTCCCTCAGTGGAAGGCTCCTCTGAAGGATGTCTGCAGCTTGGCACCCCTCCCCATGGAATGCTGTAATGTTAACTCACATTTCCCTCAGAGCGAAAGCAATTCAAAGATAAACAATCAGCTACCTCTCTCAGACATCTGACACATTATGTACAAAGTACCCTCAATCCTGGAGGCTATTTTGTCAGCCTCAATCTTTAAAGTGTACAGTATAACGATTTAAAAGAGCCACCCGACAGGGCCAGGAGCTTGCCTCCGCCTTCACTTGGCCACATTTCAAAGAAACGCCGTGGCCATCTGAGCAGCTCTGCTTTCTATTTCACAGAAAAGACAAATCTTCTGAACAAGAAAAAAAGTGTACCAGACTAGAAAACATTATGGCTAGCCTTGTTGTGTAACACACGCACACTCAAGCAGTCATGAGCCTCTCTTGCGTGATGTGTAAGCGTGGTTTTGTTTCTGGTTTTGTTTAGTTTTTTTCTTAACCTGGTTTTTGCATGTGTAGGAGCAGAATCTGGTTGCAACCTATTTGGAAGCACATGGTGATGTGCCATCAAGCGATTTATCCCTTGGATTGTTTAATAAAGACCTATCCTACATAGGCTGATATATATTATTTTCTTACATTGAAATACAGTTTGTATTTTAAAATCATCCTTATTTGCGACAAATGCATTGTGAGTGTTTCTATCAGCCTGGACCAATTTACACAACTCCCAAGAAACTGGTTAAAGATTCAGCAGCTGGTTCTTCAAAATTAAAAAAAAAATGTTAATGTATCAATAGCATTTTCGGGGATCTCCACTGTGTAATTGTGAACAAATACTATAATTCTAATTTGAGTCTATTTTTTCACATAGGCATAAATGATCTCTTCTATAGGTTTTTACCTATAAAGACATATTTTGGAGTAAATGGTGCTTGACTAGGAAGAGGCACGTGAACTACACAACCTTTAGTTTTACTCTAGCTCTTCAACAAGGGAGGTCCTGACAGCCTTCAGCAAGGATCGCTGAGCATGTTTTGGCTCCTCTAGGGTCCTACTTAGTTATCATCCTATGCTGGTTGGTCTCTGTTCCAATGACAGGTTCTTACTTCAAGGCCTTACTGCAAGTTAATTTTAACACACACTTACTCAAAAAAATTTTCAAATATAAAGTCTCCATCAGTCCATAACAATGGAAAATAGTGATGTATTTTGAAAGCAAGCCATTTGATGAGTGCTTGCTTCTCTTTCTCTCTGTGAGATCAGAGATCCTTTCCTGTACTGCTGCACAGTAATCCTCTTCATTGTAGATGATGGAATAGATGCTTTATATTCCTTTTGCCCAAAGAATTATTTATGTTTTAATTTCTACATAAAAAAGAGACCCTCCATAAGCCAAACCCAGACTCCAAACCCACAAAACTAGCACAAAGACCATCACTAAAAGAAATAATAATACAACTTCTTCATTAAGTGTCAAAGAAGTGCTTTGGAAAAGATGTAAGTTTTGAAGGCTTAGACTTGGTTTAAATTGTTTACTATCCATGGCATCTTAGACAATGCATTGTTTAGATTTCTGGGCTCCTATTTAATAGAGATTGTGAGAGGCAATGCAGGACAAAGTAGCTAGCACATTTAGCAATTTTGAACTAAGCAGCATTTGTAATAGTGATGTGGGAACTGGAAAACTAGCAGTAAGTACAGCATATCTTCTAACTACGCAAAAACAAAAGACATGAAACTCCTGCCTAAATTTGCTGCCCAACTAGATTGCCTTACATGCAAGCACATATTCTAGACAAGTGCTGTCATTCAGGGGTGTTGGTCCTCAAATTCTGAAGGCTGGGTTGGAAGTAACCGTAATTCCTGGCATGCATGATCGCCTTTGGCCATTGTAGTCCAGATAGAACTTCTAGTCTGCTCTACTTCCACCTGCAGCTGGGTGGGCTCTGGCCCTATATGTCTAGAAAACAACAACAACAACAACACTGGAGAAGGAGGTAGAGTTTATCTTTTATACACTCACACAGCCAGCCCTTGGCTTCTGCCCAGTCCCATGTCACTCCCCTCTACCCTTTTCTTACCCCCCTCTAACATTTTCTCTTCAAATACTGCTTTGTTCTGTGAGTCTTCATTAATTGGTTTTAAAAAAAATATCTATTTTAGTTGCAAAAGTAAGATTATCAACTATAGTTCATTAGTTCTTTACCTCATTCCTCTCCACTTTTCCCTTTGACTGATCTTCACAATTTTTTTCTCCACTTCAATTTCTATTTTTAAACCTTTGTTGAATAGGTTAATATGCCCATTGCTAAGACACACTGAAGACCAAGATCAGACTAGTTTTCTGCTTTCAAAGAGCTCATGTTAAATATAACAACTTAAAGTTAAAATGCATTTATAAATATTATATTTGTTTATTCAAAAATATATTGAATGATTGCTTGGTGTCAGTCTCTCATTTTACCACTGGTAAGAGAAATGATTGTTTTCCATCATAGATTTACAATATAGTGTTTCCATCATGGATTTATAATAAAGTGTGGGTGGAGGGAAACATAAAAAATTATTAGACAAATAAATATATAATTGCAAACTCTGTTTAAGTGATGTAAAGAAGTAAAAAATGTATTAGAGAGAATAACAAGGGAACAGAAAGCTAGTTTTGCATGTTAGAAAGTGTTAATTAAGAATTTTATGTCTAAAAAAATTGTCTTCCAGAATCTAAAAGTGAAATAGACATTTTCAGATAAATGTAAATTGAGATGATTTGTTCCTAGCCTATCAACCTTACAAAAAGTACTAAAAGAAGTTCTTCATGCTGAAAGTAAGAGACCAGAAACAGCAGTAACTGAAATAAACCCACACACATAAACACACACAGAGTACTGGTAAAGAGAATTATGTAATTATAAAAGACAATGAGATAAATATTTCCTTTTTTATTAACTGATTAAAAGGCAATTTTATGAAATAATATTTTAATAAATATAGTGTGGTTCTATAACATAGAAATGTAACGTAGTTAACAACAGTAGTACAAAAGAGGTGAGAGAGACTATATTGAAGAAGATCATTAACACCTAAAGGTAACTCAAATCTATAGCAAGTTGAGAGAACCACAAATCATAAATAAGAGGTTGCTATAACAAAGCCTATAAATTTGTCTTGATCCTACTTCCTTCTCTTAGCTTTATAAAAAGACAAAATTAGATGAAGTAATAATTATATCATTAGATTTATAATCTGCATAATAATAATAGTACAAGAAAGGCAAAGGAAATTAGAATAACATTTCTCTATCTCACTTCAATTAAATTAGTATAAATCTGAAGTAGATTCTGATAAATTAAGGTATATATTGTAAAGCCTAGAGTAACTATTATGTAAATACCTTTAAAAATAAACTAAAAATCAAGTAATTTAAATAATAAATTATAAAATAATCAGTTAACACAAAATAATTTATCTACTTTCAAGTCATAGGCACCATTTTATGTAATGTAAGAACTTTACAAAATTATACTTATATTCCCCCATCATTTGTTATTCTTATAAATTTTAATTCTAAGTTATCAACCCCACAATGCATTGATAATATTTTACTTTAAACCATTGATTATTTTTAAATAAATTAGAAATTAAACGAGAAAAATATGTTTTGTCATCTTTACTATTTATTTTATTTGTCATTCTTTTTTATACTTACAGTTTTTGTTTGATATTTTCCTTTTGCTTTTAGAATTTCTTTTGATACATTTTTTTAGTTCAGATACATCAGCTTTTAATTATATCAATTTTAAAATCTGAATATAGTTCATTTTATTTTTGATGTTATCATTCAATCTGAAATATATTGTAAATTTATATTTTGACCCATGAATCTTTTAGAAGTATGTTATTTATTTTCCAAATAATGAAAATTTTTCTTAGATATTTTTCTAAATATTTTATTGATTTTGATTTCTAATTTAATTCTCTTGTGAGCAGAGAACATCCTGTATATGATATTTTTCTCTTACAACTTATTGAACATTTTTTATTACTCACTATATAATTCATTTTGGTGACCATATAGTATACCCTTGATATAATTTTTTTGCTGTAGTTGTTATGGGTTAGTGTAATATAAATATTAATTAGATCAAGAGGCTGTGCTATTCCTCATATCATCTATGAACTTTTCGTTTAGAGGGCCAGTTGGAGCATGTAAATATCTCTTATTCTGATTTTGGGGCTAATTTTTAATTGAATTCTGTTAATTTTTGTTTCTTATGTTTAAACTTTGTATTTAAATGCATTCATAATCTTCTTCCTCTCTGAAAACTTTCTCTTAAAATATAGTAATCTAGATATTAAATGAGCCACACTAGACTTCTAATGCTTAATGATAGCGTAGTAAATTTTTTCAATCCACATAGTTTCAAGCTATTTGTATCTTTTATTTTACATTCCAAATAACTAATTCTGCTTTCTGCTTTTCTATCTACTCTGATTAGCTCTGCCTTGAAAGATCATAATTATACTCTCTTAACATTTGATATAACTATTGATATAGTTAGGTTTTGATCAACTATTTTATTAATAGTGTTTCCTTTGTTCCTCTGTGCTTTTTAACCTGTTTTCCCTCTCATGCGTTTTTTTCTGCTTCCTGTTGTCTCTTCTCATTCTAAGACTCCAATTGCACACATATTATAACTTTTGATATTGTTCTATTGGCATTCGAGGCTCTGTTTAATTTTTTAATAATTTTCCTCCCTTTATATCAAATTACATGATTTCTACTGATTTTCATCATGTTCACTGACTCTTGCCTCTGTCATTTCCATTCCCTTATTAAAGCCACCCTATGAATGTTTTAAGATAGAGTATATTTTCTTAAATTTTAATTTGGCTCTTTTTCATACATTTAAAAAAAATTTTTAACAGAGTTCCTAAAGTTTAATTATAAACATTTTTATTCATCTAATTGATATTTAGATTAGCTGCTTTAAACCTGTGTCTAGTAATTTCCATATCTGATTTATCTTGTATGTAGCCTCTGTTATGATTACTTCTTCTTTTTAATATACTTTACATTTTCCTAGTTCTTTGTGTAAGGCATAATTTTGTATTGTTTCCCAGATGTCAGGAATGTTATGTTGTGGAGACTCAGAATTAATATTTTGTTATTCCTCTAAAAACGGTTGACATTTTTGTTTTAGCAGACAATTTACTTGTTTACACTTAAACTGCAAACTCTCACTTTAGTGAGGCAATGCATATCTCAGTAATTTCTGGTGTCCTAATTTGAGGTATTTGAAGTGTGCCTTGCACAGGTGTGGTTCAGGCTATAGTCAGAGACTTGGACAGAGTTAACAAACATTACCTGCATTACTCTTCTGGTAATCTCTCCTTTCTAGAATTTCATCTTTACATTTCTGGTGCTGTGATGAGGCTGGGATTTTGTCTTCTTGTTTTTCAGGATAGTAGAACAGAGAGGGTTTTCTATCATACCTTCAGTCACGCCTTACACAATTGAGACTGCAATATACCCTTCAGACCAAAGAAACAAATATGTTGAATTTCACCTGTTCTAGTCCCTTCCAAGTTTTTACTTCCCTCTTAAATATGTAATGTGTTTTATTCCCCTGACTTTTTATAAAATTTTCTTGTTATCACTGTTTTTCAGCACTTTAATTATATCATTGGCACAGGTTTTTTTTTTATATATACTTATTTTGGTTAAGATCACTGAGTTCTTTGAATCTATAGGTTTACATTTTAATCAATTCTTGAAAAAAATCTAGCCATTTATTTTTTAAATGTTTTTTTTTCTACCCCACCTTTTTATGGAACTCTAATTACACACATTACATGACTTTATGTCACCTCATAGATAACTGATACTCAGTTCTTGTTTTCAGTTGCTTTTCTTTCTATCTGTGTTTTATTCTTATTTCTTTAAGATCATTAATCATTTTAGATTTTCTGCAAGGCCCAATCTGATATTAAAACTATCCAGTAAATTACTCCTTTGAGCTGTTATAATTTTTATTCTTAGAAGTTCCATTTGTTTCTTTTAATATCTTCCACTTCTCTATTTACCATTTTTTTCTTTAAATACAACAGTATGATTATAATAGCTTTTTGATATTTTGTCTACTAATTGTTTTTTGCTATTATTTTTCTGATAACTGACTTTTGTCACCTAGTTATGGGTTAAATTTTCTTGCTGCTTTCAATGGCTAGTAATCTTCCCTTGGCTACTAAGCACTGTGAATTTTGATTATCATTCTGGATTTCTTTGTCTTCTTTTAATGGTTGTTGGCTTTGTTATTGTAGACAATTAAATACTCACAGATTAATTTTATCTTTTGAGGCTAATTTCTAAGCTTTGTATGGGTTTAAAGTAGCCTTTACTCTTTGAATATGTTAGTATCATTACAAGATTCAGGCTTTCTATAATTTCCACTAAATTTTATAGTTGTTCATCAAGAAATTGTCATCCTGACTAGTGGAAAAATAAATGATTCTGAGCCCTGTGTGAGCTGAGGACAATTCAACTCACAGAATACTAGTCATTATGCTGCAATCTTACAGATTTCTACCATACATATATGCACATTTGTGTTCAGGAGATTTATGGAACTTTTTTTTACCATTCTCTCCTTTCTAGAACTGTGACATGTAATTTCCCACTGGCTCAGACTTGCTGACCTATCAGTTTCCAGACTTCTCAACTCAGCAAGACTTCTACATTTTATCTTGGATTTTCCTTCCTGCTCCACAGCCTTGAATGTGTCCCTAGTCCAAAGTCTAATATGATCTTAATTAAGTTTTACCTCATTTGTTCCTTTTCAGGCAACAAAATCTTGCACTGTCTAAGTTTCAAAGTCTGAAAATAGTTGTTTCATACATATTATCCATGTTTCCAGTTTTTTAAAATGAGAGGTTAAATGTGGTCCTGTCACTCCATTATCCCTTTAGAATTTTTAACTGATATTTACTGCAGATAACAAAAGGTTTAGAAACATGATAATGTAAAAAGGATAAACAATGTTTTTTGAAACTCTACTATGTGCCAAATATCATATCTGGCTATTATCTTATCTCATTCAAATTGCAAAGCAGAAAAATGACCACTCCAATACATTTATTGACTGATTTACCGATATATTCTACTTATAAAATCATTATTAAAGAGTACAAACTCCAAGGATCTTCATGTTTATGTGATGCTGGAAGAAGAAACTTCAAGATATCAATCATTATATATAATAAATAGATGACATTCAATAAATGTCCTTGATTGCTTGATAATGATCAAGTTAAATAATAAATTAATTGTATATTCTGCCTCAGTAGATTATTGTAGCTCTAGATACTGAGGCTAATCTGGTAAAAAAAAAAAATCGAGTTTTTATCTAACATCCAATTAGAAAATCCCAGTTCCATCATGCCCACAAGAAAAAAAAAAGAAAAAAAAAAAGAAATTTCATCAGGGCTTTTTCAAGAGCCTTAACAAGTTTTATAAAAGAAACATGAGCAAATGTGAACAGTTTCAATCATATCTACAAATAAGTAGACAACATGGTAACATATTACAGTGCTTTTAAGTACTATAAATTTATTGGATAATCATACATCTACATCAAATTTAAAAGACATAACTTTAAAGTATTATTAAAATATTTTGATCTTTATATTTTACATGAACTTTGAAATTATTACTAGATACTTTTATTTTTTAAGATCAACTTATATCAGGGGTCGCCAAACCATGGCTCACAGGTCAAAGGTGGTTCACCTCCTATCTTTGTAGATAAAGTCTTATTGGAGCATAGTAACTCCCATTCATTTATGTATGTTTGGATGCTTTTCATGCTACAATGGAGATCAGTACTTGTACTGAAACTGTGTGGCCTAAAAGCCTAAAATATGTATATGGCGGTAGACAGAAGAGGTTAAAAAATGGGAAGGAAATGGTAGGTAACGAGCAGTCCAAATTGTCATTTTGGTCCCCATTGAAAAGAGATGGAAAAGAATTAAGTTCACAAATTACTATGCATACTATTCTTTGATCCTGTACCTCAATTAAGTTTATAAATTTTAAAATAATATTTTATCATCTGAAAGAGAATCTAAAGATTATTTAGATTTTTTTAGGAGAGGAAACCAAGACATATCAGATGGATTGGGCAAGATTTCACTAATCATTTCATAGTGTTTATATAAATTGATTTGTGTCTTATATTTCCTCTTTCAACATAATTTATATTATGTAGTCCCTACCTCTATTTCTTCTAGTTTCTTCTACCCGTTGCCTAACTTTGAACTGAAAAAAATTCACTCAAACTCTATTTAACCTTCTATTCAGCTCATAGGAATAAATGTATCTTCATAGAGATTAGGCTGGAATCATACTCATGGTTTGTTAGGTTTGGTTTTTTAAATTTTTACTTTTTTATTTTTTATTTATTTAACTTTTACCATATTTGGGGTTTATACTTTATTTATTTTTTGCTTTTTTAATTCTAGAGAATAAAATGGACAGGAAAAACATTCTATAACTCACTTCTTATGTAATAGCATATGTAATTAAGATTTGAAACTTGCATAAAGTCGTACTGGGTTTTAGCTGAAATATTATATATATATATGTATGTATATATGTATTATATGTATATATATCCACATGCTTATTGTTGTGTATGTGTAAATATGTATATTGAAAATAGTTGCTTAAATACTATACTGTTCTTAAAGTGACTGTAAATTGATGCAGGCCCAAAGTCAATGTCAAATCTAAATGTGACTTTGCTAAACATATAAAAGAAAGGCATAATATCACTTTCTGTTAAACTATAAAATCTATCTCCAGGTATACTTTTAACTACTAGAACTGAACCATTAGAATGGAAAAATCTGACTGAAATACACTATAATCCCTTTGCCACCCACAACCATGGGCCCTTGAAATATTCCTCCCAGTGAAGACTATATTTTGGTTGTTATAGCCTCAGTATCTATGATTCTTGTAGTGCCTGGGGCTTATGGTAGACACTCAATTGTTTAGAAATAAATATTTTTCTTCCTTGAATGATTCTCTCATTTCAACTTCCTATAGGAGAAAAATATTAGTGAACAAAGAACTTTAAAAATTATAACTTTCAAGCAAACTCTTTAAAATCTTCATGAAGTTCAAAAACATTTTAAAGCATTTTAATTTGTTTTGTTCTTTCTGTACTTGATGCCAAAGGCATGATGTTGCCTGCCTCAGCTTGCTTCCAGGTCGAGGCAACTTAACTCTGTCTGATGCAGAATTCCAGGAGGGATGAGAGAAAGCATGAGATGGAGATATCATTTCAGAACCTTACTGCACTTTTGCTTGTCGCAAATCTCTTTGGGAGTGGCATGTCAGCTCAGCTCTATCTACTCGCTCTAGTAGCAATATCATAAAAGAGAGAAATGTCCTGACAGTTTGTGGATGGGTGGACTCTACCAGACCTGAAGAACCCATAGTGTTCTCCACTTGAGCCCAGTTCTGTCTGAATCACTTTTGTTTCCAGGAGAAGCTATCTTTCTATTTGTAAAAGATGGTCATATCAATACTTATTTTAAAATGGAGGTCTGATGGTCACTCAAAAATCATTCACATTCCTATTATTGACATTCGATAGATATTTACCTGTGTAAAATAGTCAGCAGTAAACCACCTAAAGGTCTGCATATGTAGACTAATGATGACAAATCCAGTATTTGGCAGGATTTGCATGGTTTTATTTTTTAAAGTTTTAACCTCTGAAATTTAGGGCAAAAATAAAGGGCACTGATAGAATGCAGCATATGAGCAAGGCTTAGGAAATTCTTAAACGTGAACAGGGGCAAATGGTAATATCACATCCATAAACTGAATTTGTAAGCAAAAGAGTTATCTTTTCTAAGAAAAAGTAAGTCAATATACTTCTCTTAATTTGGAAGTATTTACAACAAGAAAATACATTTAAGAAATTTATTTTTGAATAAATGATATGTATTTTAAATTTTAATATTTAAAAAAATAAAATATAAATATTTGAACTTGGGAAAAATATTAGCCATCAGCCATAATCTACCAAACACATTTTCTTTTGGCATATCTCTTTATAATCCATGTCTACAAGTATGCATATGTTTGTCAGTAACAACTATAAAATGCACATATACTACAAAATTCATTTGTAAATAATTCAGTATGAATTTACATCTAAACTATTGTAATGAAAATAAACACTTTGTATTGCAATTTTTAGGGTATTGTATTTTTCAAAATTTTTGTATTTTTAGCTGTATTTTTAAAAATTTCATTAGCAATAGATTCTCCCTACCTTTCTATACTGACATCAAAATGTCTCTACACAGTCATCATTTATTTTGACTTGCTGGATATCAGGGTAAGGGGATAAATGTGTGTGCTTCTTAAGACCATCTCATAGGTAGGTGTGGCTGGCATTCCTTAGCATGGATTTGCTAGTAGATGGCATGCCAAGATCTTAAGGCTAAAAGTAATTATATCCAATGCAAGTCAGTTATTCTTTGCCAATTAAAATTGTCTTTTCAAAGAAGGATTTGAATCTACATACATATAAACTATTTCAAGGACAGAAGTACAAGATGTACAAGTTAAATGATTTATTCAGCTTTCAAACACAAACTGAAAGTCTGAAAATAGTGAATGAGAAAAAAAGAAAAATGCGTTGCAGTTATAACGGCACTTCTAGGTAAGAAAATTTACCTTGTTTACATTGGAAATAGATGGGCAACACAGTAGTTACTAAACATTGCATTTTTTTTTCTGTATTATGTTACCCTTTTTCCTCTATTGTGTTCATTATATCCTAAGGGAAAAAAGTCTCATCATGTTACAACTGTTTATTCAGCTATACCTTTTATATAAAATTAATTTACCTAAATGATAAAATTTTCTAATATGGAATAAGACATGTCTAAAACTCTGTCAGACTAGAAGATAATAAAACACATTTTCAGTAGCACGATGGTGGTATATCTTCAGTTAAAGTATATAGAGTCAGCTAATATAGAACTACATTACTGTATATGGTAAGGCATAGAAACAGATTTATTTGAAGTTAGTATTACTTTGATAGCATACAATATTTTACTAAGGACATCATAACCTTCTCAAGGGTTTTGGTTTAGTTCAACTAAAATTTAATGACAAATCTTTGAATTTTCATTTGTATTCATCTGCTTTCCAGTATTTTGTTTTATATGCCTTTGTAATATTTCTTAAATCACAACAACTATAACATAGTTTCCTAAGTGTGCTAAGCCGGCCGGTTCCTCCTCTGAGTCCTTACTTCTGTGAGTTACATTTATTACACCATTAATATGACACAATTATTGCTCTAATTAGATGCAGATGTGTCTAATAATTACGTATATAGTTTCTCTTCCTTTTAGATCTTGTTTTAACATGTCCCCTAATAGAATGCTCCCCCTACCAAAAAAAAAATCTATAACCTTTTTTGTTAGGAAATTCCTAAGTAAATGTTATAACACTGTAAGATTCTCAAAGCCAATAGGATTTAAAAGAAAGAGACAAACTGGACTCGTGAATCTAGTTCTTCTCTTTAAACCACCAAACAGTGTCCCCTTCTTTGTATTCAAATCCTTGAACAATTTGCAGGCAGTTATCATGCTCCCACTTAGTCATTGCTTAGCCAAGCTATATGTATTTTTTTTCATATTTTTTTTCAATCAATAAGTCAAACCCTTCTTTCTGATGTTCTCTGAACTCTTAACAATACATCTATATATTTTTAAATGGCACTCTAGTGTTGACAATGCAGCCATTGTTTTCTATTTTAGAAAGCTTTCATGGAGCCAGAGCAACATATTATTTTTTTTAAATTGAGTTTATTTCACAGAGGATATGTCAATAATAGTATGATTCTTACAAATTATAACGTGCTCAAGTGACAAGGGGGGGATGTAGGGAATTTTGATTTCATTTACTTTTCAAACTTTGTAGGTTAGAGGAATAATTCATTTTAAAAGTCGTTTGTTTTTTTAAAATTATTATTTTTTCTCCAAATATATATGAAAATGGGTTCTATGACATTTAATAACACCTTCCAAATCTCTCTTGGGTAAGTTTGTTTTTCATCTAATTTTGCAGATGAAAATCTAGTTCCTCAGTTACACTTCTTCATCCACTTATCTTTGCCTCCTCACATTTTATACAAATTTGACAATGTCTTGGTTCCGCAATGCAATCAGCAAACTGTACCTTGATGCATCAAGAGCATTTGCTTTGCAGAACAAAAAGGGGATTTTTACTTTACTGTACTTCACATTTTATAAAATGCAAGATACAAGTTCCTCTACTTTCTGACCCTTTCCTCCCTCATTAAATTGTAAGTTTTTCCAATAGTGCATGTGAAGCAAACCATTTCCAGTGCCATTGCAAAATATGGATTGAAGAGCTGTTGGTCTAGTATTCATGGCGGTGTTTGTTAATCATCCTCAGTAATTTGGTGTGGAGACAGATGAGTGAGGATAACAAGGAGACAGGAGTGGAATCTCTCATGTGAATACAATGTGAGTGAGTGGGAGGCTGGGAATTTCCTATTCCTATAAGAACTAATTTCACAGATATAAAAGACAGTGGCTCTACAAGCACTATGCCTGAAGATATATAATTATTATCATCATTATTACCACTCTGTATTTCCCCCAGAAAGAAGGATGAACCAAAGAGCTTAAAGCACTTGACAAAATCTCTGTTGATGAAAACAGTTGCCAAAAATCTCTGTAATAGGCATAAACGTATTAAAGACCTCATCTTCCTAACTCACTATTATTCAAAAATAGTTTAATATTATCACAATAAGATGAGGCCTACATTGCTAATGAAAGAAGTTAAAACCAAAGGGAAAAAAATAGGCAAAACAGGATTGAATAGTAAGAGAAAACAGTCTGAGACAATGTAACTAAAAACCTTAAGAAGGGAATGATGTAGCTGGTGTGTACATTATTATATTGTGTGGGTGGTGTGGCCAGAATCAGTTACCTAATGCCAGTGTCTATCAAACTCCTATATGCAGATTTTTGGTGTAGAAAAATAAAACTTTCAATTTACTATATGAAATTTTCAGTTTTTATTGAAATGTTTTGGTTTCATATATATATTCACAATCTTATTATGTTTCTGTGGCTAATATTAAAAAAGGCTCTAACATATTTTATGTAGTAAAATTCCATTCCTTCAATGAACTGAGCAAATGAACACAACTTTTTTAGAATGTCAGGCCGATTAGAGCATCCTTTCACTAGTCAACTTAAAGTTTTCGTATAAATGCATAGACATTTAATTATAAAGCTATAAGTATTTCCTCTGACTTTCTGGTGTTTTTGTGGTTGTGTCTCTTGGTGCTTTTGATAAGCAGATTATTCATGAAAACAGCTCTCACATTTTTCAGAAGAAATATTCTTAATGCAATTTATTTTTCATCTTTCCCCTTCCTTCCTTCCTTCCTTCCTTCCTTCCTTCCTTCCTTCCTTCCTTCCTTCCTTCCTTCCTCCCTCCCTTCCTTCCTCCCTCCCTCCCTCCCTACCTCCCTCCCTTATTACTTCCTTCCTTCCTTCCTTTCTTTCTTCTTCCCCTCCCTTCCTCCATGCCTTCTTCCCTCTCTCCTTTCTTCCTCCTCTCCCTCTCTCCCTTTTTTTCTTCCTCTCTGTTAAAGGAAGAAAAGGATCATTTTCTAAATTGTTACAAACTTTTCAAGATATCTGGTACACAATGTACTGACACATGGAATGGATGGACATGAGAGTTCCAAATTGTGGTTCAAAGTGGTGAAGGGTGTCCTGCCAAAGTTGTCTTTCTTTTTGCCGTTTAATTACTTGTTTTCCTTTTAAAAATATCAGAACACTGTACCCAGCCAGTTACAATCGATTTTGCAAGTGTAACTGCACATTAACAAGTATTATAAAGATATAAAGAGCAATGTAGGGGTTAGTTTTCAAACTAAATAAGTAACTATAAGAAAATATGGAAACTCGGGTATCAGAGTATAATTTTAAATACTACGTATGAAGTGTAATCTATGACTTTGACAAAAGTTAAAAAAAATGCAATTGTTCTCAGAAGCAAACATGGATCTACCAAAGATGGTAGTGATCATGTTCTTTCCTTACTGTATGTTCATGTTCTTCTCCCTAAAAATAGACCCCTTTGTGTCACTGCTTCCTAAAAGCCAAAGCATTGCTATTGAAATGAAAATAATCAATCAGATTTCTGAACTGAGAAAAGATTTGTACCTTGAAGGTGAGTACATTTCAGTGGCTTTAATTTCCTGTTTGATCTTCATTCTAGAGAGAGTTCTCTCTCTGTGTCTTTTCTTCTTCACTGGTGCCATGGCTGAAGGGGGGGAGTGTGGATCCTCCTGAACCACAAGGCAGAGAAGTATTTCCTTCTACTTTCCCATATCCTCTGAAGTCCCATAGGCCATGCCATTAAGAACTCTCTCGTTGCCATTGTCACTCAGGTGGTGAGAATTCTTTTTGATGCACTGGATATGAGTAAAGGGGAGGGATTCCAATAACACGTGGGGAAAGATGGGCAACTGAGTGAAAGGAATGATAAAGAAACAGACTTTCAGGTTTTCTTCTCAGCCACTGTCTATCATAGTCCCCAGTGAATAGATTGGCTAATATTCTCTGAGTGTCTAGAAGGGCCAGGCTCTCGGCAACACATCAGTTCTAATCAATGTATACACAGAAGACAGAAGTTGGGGGGATGCTTGTCCTTGAACTATCCTTAGGATTTGGTGTTTGGTATCCCTCATTCACCAGGGAAAATTGGATTCACTAATCTTTCACATTTAAAGGTTTATGAGGAATGAAGACACTTTCCTCTACCCTCAAGGTTCTTTTAGCTAGTCTGATAATCAAATAGACATGAGACAGATTAGCTAGAGAAAATAATAAAATTTCACACATACAGACATATGGGAAATCCTGCATACATGAGAGAATTAGAGACTCACATGCTAGAGAGGTTCAGATACCAAAAGGGAAATTGAGATATCTAAGATATTTTGACCTAAGGATGAGGTAATGCACCTTGGGGATTCAGAAGGTCATTGTAGGAAGAGCATATATTTAGAAATTATTAGTTTGCACTGCCATATATATAAGTAAAAAGTCATTTCTGGTGATAATATTTATCATGAGCCTAATTTAAATTCTTCTAATTAAGGGGGGAGCAGAAGTTTCTCTGAGTCTGCAGGGTCTTGGTTCCTTTAGCTCAAAATAATCCATGTATCACATGAAGTACACCATTCTGAACCCCCTCCAAGTCATAACATGGTAACACTGTCAAGTACAATAAAGTTCTACTTTATTTTTAAAGATGTCCTCTTTGCAAAGGTTTGCAAGAAGCCAGAGTATGTAAATCCCTTTTTTAAAATAGTTTCTCACTATCCAAAGAAGAAAATCATATTAACATTATTAGCATTCATTGTAACTCTGCTGCTCCCTGATAATAGATGAAGCATGGTTTTAAAAGAATATTAGTAAAAAGTATTTCAGTTTCTTGACCATCTTAATTCTACATGCAGTAAGTACCTAACCTCTAAATTCATAAAAAAAAAAATGTTACTTTCATGTTGGTTTTCCAAAGTTTTCCAAAGTTTTCCAAATGCAAACCATATCATTAAGTGTGAATTCGTACCCATTATATAATAATACACATATATATACACACACATTAAAAGATAAAGTGGGTTTTTTCTGGTTGTTATGGGTGTGTATGTTGTTGTATATATTCTTGACTGTAGGATTTCTCTTTGGAGCTATATCTTGGCCTTAGAAAAGTCAAGTTTATAGAAGCAGGCTAGCAAAACACCCTTTAGTTCATCTGTGCTTCTCAAAAAGATCCCTAATATATCCTTAACAATTGGCCATGAATGAGACTCTCCACCCTTTCTTAGAAATACAATTCATACGTCTCTAATCAGCAAGTTTTATTAAGAGGCTTACCTGGAGAAAGCACTTATAAAAATTCCAGCTGCTTTGAGTGTGGAAATTCTGAGGTCGCTTTGCTTTGTTCTGTGGGGGTCTGGAACAAGTCTCCCAGGGTGTGCCACCTTGGCATAACCATCATTTCCAGCTGAAAACAATTAAAGCCCCACAAAAATCAAAACGAGCTCTTTACCTCTCCTTACCTGCCTAAAGAAATTCAGACAGAAAAACCTGCTCCAGGAAAGGAGCCTTAGCATATTCACCTTAGCCTCTTTGAGTTAAGTGTGGCAGATAGGGAGCATCCAAGAAAAAATCTATGTGTCCCATTGTCTCTGGGTGGACATGTAAGAATTTGTTTACCAAATGTTTGTTCTTTCTTCTCTATCTGTGAATTGCCTATTTCCTCCACCTTAGTCTAAAATTCGTGTGTGTGTGTGTGTGTGTGTGTGTAATTTTATCTCACTGTCTTTGAAATTTTCATGTTCACATGAATTTCCTTGGGCTTGTATTAAAAACTGATTTTCTCCTGTTAATCTGTTGTATCTCATTTGAATTATTTGACCAGCTGAAAGAACGAGGGGAGAAGGGAAAAGTTTCCCCATCATTACCAGTCATTTGCAAGTATTTGAATATTATTAAATGTCAACTACCAGTGGGCTCTAGGTTACATGACCAATCTTCTTTTTGGCTCATTTTGCCATTTGAACTCAGCCCAGAAAAGACTGAAATGTCCTTATAGCATAAGACTATTTTTGAAAAGAAAAACTATATTGTAAAAGTATTTTTTCTGGTAGAAAAAAGACCATTGATACATTTATGGGATTTATATATCCAGGAAGTATGTACATGAGTATTTACAATGTACCAGACACTAATAAAAAGTCATAAGACAGTTATATAGCAAAGAGTTACACTAGGATCTGATAAATACTGTAATAGAAGTTCATAGAATGTGCTAGGGAGAGGAGAGACCTCCGTCTAAGACAGCTGGAAATAGTCTTACATACTAAGTGATATTTGCAATTAACTTTCCACAAGAAGAAATGAGCAAATGTATAGAATTCTGAAACTGTATAGTTATGAGAAATAGTTCAATTAGGCTGAAACACAGCACAGGTATGTAGACGTTAAGGGAGTTGGAACCAGAAGGTTATAACAAAGCCTAGGGATGAGGATTATGTGCCTTGCTTTATCTTTTTGGTTCAATAACATATGTATTCATTAAAAAATTGTCTTAATAAACATTTATTGAGTACCTAGTACGTATCTGGCAGTATGCTAAACACAGGAGCTATAATAGTGACTAAAACAAAAATGCTAAATGTTAAAGCATTTATATTTTATGGGTGAAGAGAGTAGCAAATCAAATAGTGAATACATTTAAAAATAATGTTAATATGCTCATAAAATATACCATGATTTTAGGCATTATAAATGTTTTACAGAAAATTAAAACACTGTAAGGTAAAAGAAAATGATATACAATGGGAATAGTGTATAGAGAAGTTTCCGTAAAGAAGGTAATATTTAAAACAGGGATCAGTTTATCAATCAGAGGGCGGCAGTGAGGCTTATAATGCAGTAGCAAATCTAGGGCCAAGGGAAAAGCAAGTTAAGTGACTTTGAGAAATGAATTTCTTAGATGATAAGAGACCATCATTTAAATTAAAATAGGATGAGCCATAAAGAATGATGGCACTAACCCACATCTCCAGAAAACCCTGTCATTAACAAGAGTTTAAATAAAAATATTTTCTCCTTTACAAGAAAAAAAGAAAAAGCTTTACATAGTAAAGTTAAAATTCACTTAAATTATTAACTTTAATTTCCTTTTTTAGACTATCATCGCCTCTTACCTGGAATGAATATTTGGGATATGGTATTTTTAGAAAGACTAATTTAAATATTGAACATCTGTCTACATTTTTAGATCCTGAAGTTGCATTGGGATCTAGGCGTAATTGGTAATGGGTGGTTTGGGTGAATGTTATCCCTTTCGACTTGGGGAAAACTAGGCTTTCATTGAAATTGTTACAGAGAACAATTGCAGCAGGATTTTTGATATGGTAAATAATGAGAAGTTAGATTCTTAGGTTCTTAGGTTTCACATTCTTTTGTTTTCCATATTAAAAAATGCTGCTCCTCTACTGTCATTGTAAGCATGTATTCCTAAATCTAGATGCTAAAATAAAAAATATTATTAAGAGATTGGGAGTTTCAAAAGGTTATTTCTGATGGCAGCTTAATTTGCTTCTGTGCTCCAAACTGGATTTAGCTTCAATTTATGGGCATGCTCATGCACCTCTGGAGACATGACAAAGACAGGTAGAGTGACTAAAGAGACATCAGGGGCCAAGATGAGTTAGCAAAGGAAGCATCGTTAATTTTCCAGGCTCACTGCAGCTTTTCAATGCCAGAAAAGAGTTTCACTTGCTTCCTTCTCAGAACTTTTTTTCTTTTTTTTTTTTCACAACAAGGACGAGTTCTTTTTCCATCCTCAGAGATTCTTTGTTGTTTTGAAATTCATGTACGGGGACAATATTTACCATGTTAAATGTCCTCAGATTGGCACTGCATTTGATTTTATGACTAACCTGCTCTTCTGTCACCTGCCGTTTGCCAATGAATTTCTGCTCATTCTAAAGCCTGAGACAAAGACTTGACAGATCTTCCTCACTGCAGCACCCTATCCTAAATAAAACAAGTGTGGTTTCCCATATGTTTTATGAAGCGGCACACAAGCTGTTTAATTACAGAATGTCTTAGTTGAAGAATTTGAAACTTAGGATTCAGAGAAAATGCCTTTCTTTCCTAGAGTAGAGCAATTCCCCAGAATTCCCATGGTCTCCTCATACATTCAAAACAGGGAAAGATGTATCCCTGTTTTCTGGTACTATCACAGGTAGATAAAGAAAAGGAAGAGACCCTGGTGTATTAGAACCCAATTCATAACCAGTGGGCAAGACAGCAGCAGCAGAGCGTGTCACGTCTTGCGTGTCAGTGCTTCAAGTAAATTTACTTCGAGTTCAGCCAAACTTTTTCTTCCTCTATTCTCACTCCAAGTGTAAGCTATAAATCTAGTTTCACTACCTTAATTCTGGATAATGCTGCAAGCACTTTATCAATAGGCCGTAGATAAATCTACATCTGTTTTATGAATTGGTTGAGTTTACACTGTCAATATTTACTCTGGAAATAGCAGAGTTTGAAGAACCCAGGTTCTCACTGATGAGGAACAGGAGAGGACAAATGGTGGATAAGCCAGAGTCACAGCGTGCTCTGCTCCACACATTTCTCTCCTTTTTATATTTCCCATGGTCCTTCAGCCTGGAAATAGGATGCCTGACCATCAGGGGGATGGAACTTGTGGTTTAAAATAGAAAGCACTGCATCAGCTATTTTATGACTCAGAGATTATTTTGAATTAATCTTTAAAGAATTTTATTTCGATAAAGAGAAAAATTAAGAGTGTTTGGCTGGATTTAACCAGTGTTGTGGGATGAAAGCATTCATAAAGAACTGCTAACCTCCTTGGCAATCACAGAGAATGAAGGAAAACTGTAAAAGTAGTCTTTAAAAAAAAAAAAAAAAACTTTCTGCTTAATTGTTCAATATTGAGATCATTTAAAAACTTGTGATGACTAGTGTAGTATTTAGGTCCCTCTTTCTTTAAAGTATATATATTTAAAACACATTATTTATTCATTCATTTCACAAATGTCATAGAGTACACAATATACTATGTGCCAAGCACTATAATAGGCATTGGGTGAATAAAAGTAAATCCTTGTAGACATTGTCTTTAACCTTCTGTAGATTACAAACAAGGGTTTAATTATTCTAAATGATCAAATACTTTCATCTTGAGACTGGAAGGAAGAGCTTCAGGGAAAAAATAAGTGTATGTAGGGGAGGGGGAAAATTAGAATGAAAATCCTAGTATAATGATGTATTTGGAAAATTATTAGATATGTAATCATAATAAATAGACCTAGAAAATAATAATAATGGTTTAAAAACTATTAGGAAAACAAAGAGCTATCTAAAAAGATATAAATACATACATGGCTGTGAAAAAAAAAGGACATTTATGTGGTCATGAGGATCTAAACACTGATTATTACTTTAATTAAAATATTTCTGTAAGTATAATGAGAATGGGAAGAAAGATGAAGGTTGGTATAAGTGATCTAAATCCTCATCTATTAAAAAGGAAGATAAAAAATGTGAAAATTTATACATTACAAAATGAGAAATGATGAGTACGTTATTTTAAAACATGGACATAAATTGCAGAAAAGTCATGTGAAGAGTTAAATGTTAAGTTGTGCTGTAGAGACAGGACTACATATAGAGTAGGGAGGTGATATTGCTTTCATTAATAAACCTTTGGAAACAAATTGATTTTTTAAATGTACTCACACATTGCTTTGATTTTAAGCTTAAACATATTAAGTTGTGAAATCTTCCAGAGACCTCTTTCATATACTTTTTCTTTAAAGAATGATTGAGTCTGTAAACTTATTGGTGTTGACCAGATGTATTGAATACAATTTATGAACTCTTTACAGAATATCCCAAGTGGTATTTACCATCTTCTGTATCCCATGCTCCTTATCAACCTATTATTTATAATAAAACTAGGAACAAGGCTGTAAGTATTTAATGGCTTTCATATTTGACAGGTGGTTGATAATTATAAATTAGTGTTTTAGAAGGAGAGTTGACATGCAGAATATCATCATATTAGAGATGATCTAAGTATGTATATGTCCTAATACTAGAGAACAGACTTTGAGAAGGAAAATCGAGCATTAATTATTTCTCCAATTCTTTTTACATAAATTTACATATATATATAATCTGCATATATATAAATATAAATATATAAGCAGATTTGAAAGCTATTCTACATTTGACTATTTAACCAAACCCATAAGATTGCTTCTTATGTCAAAAGCTGTTAAAATTATGCAATAGGAAACAAAAGAAACCTGGTAGAGAAAAAATATATACCTAAGTACAGTTAATCATCTGTATCATTTATTGAAGAAAACAATTAAGCAAAAGGTGAAGCAGTTTAGTTCAGAATGAAGTCACATTGCCCGGACTTTGAAATACAGCAGATCTAAATTCAAATCCTGGTTCCACCTGAAGCAAATTAATTCATTTAGCCTCAGTTTCCATATCTGCACAATGGGAAATAAAATTACAACATTACAGTTGGTTTGAATTACATAAAATGATTTCTATAAATCATGGTAAGTGAACCATCTATAAGTAGTGGGTTTTTCCTTAATTATTCATGCCATATCACACTATGGAATACATAGTACAATTTTCAGTAAATAACAGTAACCACCACTCATTGAGCATCCCATTTGCACTCAGTTTTTTACATGAAGGTTACTAATCCTCAGGAAACCCTGTAGGATTATCACTCATTTGACACAGGGAGAACATAGTCCCACAGAGGAAAGAAAGAACTTGCTCTGGATTACACAGTTAATGTGTGACAAAGGTGGAATTTGAATCCTGAAATGTTTGACTCCAAAACCTAGACGTTTTAACATTATTACAATACCAAAAATGTCTCGTTTATATCAGAATATCAGAATTATTAAGAGTATTGCATTCAGAATAGGTAAAAACCTTGTGGAAATAAGAACAAGCTTCTAACTATGTTTAATATCAGTAACATTAAAACAACAATGCTTTCTTACAGAAGCAATTTCAAATCTTTGTCCATTCAAATTAATTAAAGCAGCACCTGTCTACTTAAAAAGAAAAATCAGAGCCAATAACATTGAACTATGTAGGAATTACTTATTTGAGCATTAAGATAAAATTTAAGTCTACTAATATGAGTTTTTAGCAGTGTAATATATTACACAGGTATGCAGGGCTTCTGACAGCAAAGTAATTTACATATATTATTTTAATAATCCTCATAATTTTCCTGCTGGGAAAGTAAGTAGCAATTATTGCTCAGATTTTTCAGATAGTGAAACAAAAGCAAAGGTAAGAAAAATCTTTTATAGGTATCTCTCAATAGATCTCAAATTTTATTTTTAACTTTGGGAGGCTTTGCTATATTTAAGGATGATTGTAATAAAATATGTCTTTATTTTAAGTGGAAAAAATAGTAATGACTAACTTTAAAGGGACACTGAGTTATAACAAAACTTGGAAAGAAATAAATCAATTTGTGTGTTTTCTTCTACAACTAAAGAAAATATTCAGTGGTATTATGGCCACTATCTTAATAAAACTAAAAGCTACTCTTATAAAATAGGTCTTTTTTAAGCACCAACTCTTAAATCGACTTGAAACACAAGTGATAGAAACCACCACGTTATGAAAAAAAAAAGTTCACCATCAAATTCCTCATCTGCTTCATAATGTAAGATGCAATGCAAGAATATTTCCTTGGGATGTTTGTTTGTGATAGCAGGATCACAGCTCTGAAACAAAAACTCAAGGGGGCAAAAAGTTAGCATGGAACTACCACTTGTTTTATTCTAAAACTCATCATATGGTTTTTATGAGTTTTCAAACAAACTGGAAAGATGAAAACAAAATGGAAGCAAGAAAATCTGATATCCCTCATGAGTCAGTTTCTGTTTGCCTGATTGTGCCAAGTTGTGTTTTATTGCATCTGTGGTGAGCAAATGGCAGTTTAAGAGCACTAATTGGTTGCAGAATTCTCCTATCAGTAGTTTATTTAACAATAAGATTTAAATTAGTCATCTCCAAAGAGTAAATGTTACAGTTTGAAAGTACAGTTGTCCTTTTTGTTAATCTTACTTTGGTGAGTTATAGAAATTTTTAATTTTATGGGAGAAAAGCTAGAATTACTTACTGGCACATTACATATAAAAATATAGGAAGTAATGAAACTTCACACAAAAGACAAAAGGGAAATTATCTCAATTGGTTCGCCTATCCAAAAATTAAATGAGCACCTACTATGTGCAAGGCATTGTATTGTATAAAGTGATAGACAAAGACAGACATAATCCCAAAATGCATTACAGTTTAGGGGAAGAAACAGACATACATCAAATAGTTATGCAAATAAATGTAAATTTGAAATGAGGTAAATGCTATGAAGATATGATATGTGAGTATATAACAGGGGATTTAACAATTTAGGGAAGCAGTGAATGCTTCCACTGGAAAAAAGTGATGACTGCATTGTAACTTGAAGGATGAGTAGTCATTAAATAGACAATAGGAAGGAAAAACATTTTGAGTAAAAGATAGACAATGTTCAAGGGCTCTTTAGGAGTTACTTTAGTATATATAAAAGGTTGCATGGAGTTCAATGTGCCTGAAAAAGAGTCAAAGGACAAGGGTTACATTGTACAATTGGTTTTTACACGTAATTTATCTCGAAAGCTGTATGGAATATTCTCTTTCCAGTCACAATGGAGTAATGAGAACTAGATTTACCTTGTGCCTTAAACAATGATAAAATGAATGAAAATATGTAAAACAGTGATTTTTCAGGCATTGATCAACAGGCAGTTTGCTATAGAAAACATAGGCTGAGAAACAAACTACACTAGTGATATGTGCCCCACTTACTGTCTAGAAAAGGTTTCCCAGCTATAATGCAGGGAGGGAGGACCAAAATAGATCCTGAAGGATCTCTGAGTTGAGGAGAGGGCAGAGCACTGAAGAAACTAGAGCTGCACGGAAAAGGGAGAGGCATACAGAGAAATAATTTGAGAACCTACAGAAATCTGAAGAAACTACCTAAGGCCAAGAAAGAACCACCAGAAAGGACCAAGCTGAATCATACTGAAAGATCATACAGAGCCAGAAATGCCATTTAAAATAGCATGAAAAAGAAGAAGAAGAAACACTTATATATAAATTTAAAGGAACATAGTCAGAATTTCTATACTGTTAACTAAAAACAAACAAACAAACAAAAAAAACAAAAACACTGATGACAGAATTTTTTAAAGATCTAAACAAGTGGAGAGAGAAATCAGATTTATGAATTGGAAAACTCAATATTGTTAAGATGCCAACTTGATTCATTTATTCAACACCATTCAATTCAAAATCCCAGAGAAGTTTTATCTAGATATCAATAAGATGATTTTTAAATTTATATGATAAAAGAAACCAGAATAGCCCAAAAGAAAAAAAAAACCTGAAAAGGAAGGAAAAGTTAGAGAACTCATTCTCCTTGGTTTCAAGACTCATTGTAAAACTATAATAGGACCTTGTAATATTGGTGAAATGATAGACACAAAGGTCAGTGGAACAGAACGAAGGACCCAGAAATACAGCCACAAAAGTATAGCCAGCTGAAATTTAACAAAGATTCAAAGGCAATTATAATGTAGAAAGGACAGTCTTTTTAATAATAGTACTGGATTCACTGGGCATTTATTTGTAGAAAAAGTGACTTCAACACCTGTTTTATACATTATACACAAATTAACTCAAAATGTATTATAAACTTAAATATAAAGCATAAAACTATAAATCATTTTAGTTACGTCGCCAAAAGTATAATCTATAATAGGAAGTAAGACCCATTGTCAAAGGAGAAATCAAAAGGGAATTTAGAAAAGTGTTTTGGACTGAAATGAAATAAAAATGCCACATATTAAAATTCACAGGATGTTGTACTTAAGGAAAAATTTACGGCACTAGTCATCTATTAGAGAAAAGAAAAAAATGTTTCTAATTAATGACCTAATACTTTATCTTAAGAAACTAGATAAATAATAGAACTTAAAGCAAGCAGAAATAGGGAAGTAAGTACTAAAGATCAGAAGCAAAGAAATAGAAAACGTTAAACCAATGGGAGGAAAAAATCATTGAAACCAAAAGCTATTCTTGAGAAGATTAATAAAATTGATTAACTTTTAGTCAGACAGATTAAAAACAAGAGAATATACAATTACCAATATCAGGAATTAGAGGGGACATTATTTTAAATACTACAGATATAAAAAGAATAATAAACAAAATGAATTTTATGCTAATAAATTTCATGACAAGCAAAGCGAACAAATTGCTCAAAAGATACAATTTATATATACTAAATAAATTGAATTTCTTGTCTAAAACTTTTTCACAGAGAAAACTCCAGGCCAAGATGTCTTCCTAGGTGGATTCTACCAACTATTTAAGGAATCAGTAATACCAATTCTACATAAAACTTGCCAACTTTGAAGAATAAGGTGTAGGGATTATTTCCCAGTGCATTCCAGAAAGTCAGCAATATGCTATCAAAAGCAAAGCTATCGAAAGAAAACTACAGACGAATATCCCTCATGGATGTATATCCAAAAATTTCTAACATTTTTCCATATTGATTCTCATAAGAATAATACTCTAATAGGGATCTCCCTCCCCCCCAAGAATGCAAAATTAGTTTAATGTTTTAAAAAAAACAAATAATGCCATAATAACAGACAAAAAGAAAAAGAAAAAATGTAACGTATAATTACTTCAATAGATGCAGGAAAGAATATTTCTACAATTCAGTATGCCTCCATAATAAACACTGTAAGCAAACTAGGAATAAAAGGGGACTTCCTCAGCCTTATAAAGGTCATCGTCAAAAGCCTCCAGCTAACATCACCCTAAAAGGTAACAGACTAAATGCTTTCCCTGACGACCAGGAAAACTAGAGGATATCCTATCTGACCACTTCTGTTCAACATTGAAACAGAGATTTAGATGGTGACAGAAGATAATTAGAGAAGATAAAATATTATCTTTATGCTCAAAAGACACAAGGAATATAGCAAAAATAAATAAAGGCTACTAGAACTAGTAAGTTCAGCAACTTTACAGGATATAAGATTGATATCCAAAATCAATTTTATTCTATATATAGAATACATATATATATATATGTGTGTATATATACATATACGTGTACATATATACATATATGTGTGTGTGTGTTTGTGTGTGTTTATATATTTGCCAGTAAAAGTTGCTATAGATAGCAATTAAATCACAGACTCAAATATGGGAATTTATACCATTTTAAGCCATGTCTCATATGTACTATGTTTTGTATACTTATTTTATGTCTGAGTTGGATTAGGTGATTTATTTTATTTTATTTTATTTTATTTTATTTTATTATTTTATTTATTTTATTTTATTTTTACATTCACATGGCTTATTTATCCTAAAACTGGAAGTATATTGATTAGGTGATTTTAATACTGCCCTTAGACCTGGGTAAGAGAGATTTCTGCCCAGGACCTCATCTCCAGTTGTATTTCTTTCCACAATGTGGAGCCCAGAGAACATGCCCTCCTGGAGCTTGTGGTCTTGCTTCTAGGCCACACTCTGGGTACCTCTGATCTCAAAACTCCCTGTCCCAAATGGTCAGTGAGTGGGCCTCTTCCCTGGGTCTATCTTTCTAAGATAGGGAATTTGATATAAACACCCCAAAGCCAGTAGGTTAGCCATAGGACGCTCTTTGCTGTGGGCTATTTGGATGTTGGACCTACTGTTCAGGGTAGCTTCAGTCATATGCATGGCCCCTCATGATGTGAGAGGAAGACCAAGGAAAGAAAGTGTCTTTTTCACCTACACCATAATCTTAGGTTAAGTAATTCATCGTATCATAGTCTAACAGTTCATTCTTCTTTCTCTCCTTCCATCGACAACTATTATGTTTCTAAGTTATCTTCTTTAATTATGGATTATGTTACAGTAGTCAATCTAGCATATATTTATTTATTCCTCTTTATGAAGTTTTTCGTTCCATTTCTCAACAGGTGATATTCCTCATAGGACAATGGTATTTTTTTTTTTTTTTTCACATTTCAACCCTGCCTTTAGAGTCAGGTTTTTTAAGGTTAAAGAATAATATAGATTTTTTAAATAAAGAATGAAAAATAGTTCCGAATTTAAAAATAAGTACAGGCTGATCATATTCTCTATAATATTTATACCTGCTGCACTGATGCATAGTCTGGCTTCTAGAAAATCAATTATAATTTATTTTGTTTATTAAAAATGGCTTAACCAGGAATAAAAACATTTTAACACACTGACTCTAAGACGAGCCTGTTCTGTCACATATTGTAGGTGTTAACTTCTCAGAAAAGTAATTACTAATAAGTCCTCAGGGATTCATTTCAAATCTTACTTTTTCCTTGCTATTCTGTCTTCTAAATGATACTTTTGCTTAACGTTGTCTTTCCTTGGCATTGACAACAGAATAACACCATCCTAATTAAAAAGTTTGACTTTTGAGGTGAAATAGCCAATCCTTTGTATTGCATTGAGCCTTTTAATTGAAAAATATAAACATTTTGAAATGATGCACTTTGTTTCTATGTTTTTAGTATTTGCTTTAATTTGTATCTGTATATATCACAATTATTACAGTAAATAATCTGGCTTTTTAAATGTATGTTGTCTCTAAATCTACAAAATGCAGCTGTTTACCCTCATATCATTTATCTTTTTAAATTTCTCTGCTACTTGGTTTGTGTGGTGGGAAGGGTGGCAAAGACCAAATAGTTTTGACTTTCCTTACAAGCCATGCCTTGAATGTGACACAGGGCTTCTTAGTGTTTTAAAATTTGCCATTTAGAATCAATTACTTCTTCATTCATGTTTGTTTTGAGACTAATGAGTGTGTGTAAAAAATACATTTAAGAAATGCTAATAATCTTCTGCAAATTTTCTCCCACCAAGTGGAGAAGGAAAACTGATGGTCAGATATTATCTTTGTCATCATCATTAGCATATATTTGGTTTATAAGTTATTTGTAAAAGAAAACTGTTTCCTCAGACAAGAATCCCATAGGGATCAATAAGGTGGGGAGATGTGGGAAGAAAGAACAAATAAATCAAGCTGAGGGCTGTGGGATGTACAGTTTGTAAAATATTCAGCCTCCAGACATTTTTTGGAAGTGAGGAGCAGCAATCCCACTTTAAGTATCTGAAAGCCAGAAGATTGTTTTTTTAACCATAAAAATCTGTATTGTTCCACCTGGTTACAGTATATTTTTACTTAAACCGGCCAGCATTTATTTTCAGGAGAGAAAGTGATGTATTGCTGCTTCACGCTTCCATATGTGCTCGTCTGTGCCCAGGCCCAATCCAGTTGACTGGAAAAGGAGAATGTGACCACCTCTCCTACCCCACTGTTCACCCACTGGCACAGCTCAAGGCCTTTTGCCAAGGCTCTGGCAGTTTTAAAACTATTTCCTGGCAGCCATTGGCTTTGAGAGGCCATATGACTCTGCTTCTGTCCGTCTGGATTTTGTTCTGCATTTCTGAAGGGCTTGCTTCTGAGCAGCATCTCAGCAGCAGCAGGAGCTCTGGGACTCAGTGAAGCCATGTTCGCCAGGAACTTTGGATCCCTGAGCTGCCCAGGCTCCTGCCAGCATCTTGCTTCTGGGCTTCAAAGCAGGCCCCTGCGGGAGGACCCAGAAGGCTTTGCAGCGGCTGCCACAGCCCCTCTTTGGAAGCACCATGGTAGCCAACAGAGAGGATTCTGTGTTACGTACAGTATGACCCTGGAGGTGCCAGCCAGCTGCTGTGACTCAGCTAAAAACAGGGAACTCGCTGTAAGAGAGAGGGCGTAAAGGGGAGAGATGATTGAGGGGGAGGGAAGAGAGGAAAAGCAGCAGGAGTTTATGATGCCCAGAGTTTGTCAAAGGGCTCAGAGCACATTTCTGAAAGAGCTTTCTTGATGGGCCAAAGGAAGCCCATCTCTGCGAGTCTAAAATCTGCTTGGGCTACAGAACGTTTAATGGCCTTCGAAGCTAATGAAAACAAGCAGCAGAAGGATTAGGGAAAACCAGAAAAAAAAGTCTCTCTTACTTACTCCCAGGTGCCCTGAGGAAATGTGTACTAATTGGCCTTCCAGATTTCATTTGGGATCAAACACACTGATTTAAAGAAACAGAATCACTTAGGAGATGATCTTTTTTTTTTTTTTTTTTTTGCTTTTTATTGTGGTATCTTTATAATGGGAGGGGATATTGTCTGAATACACATGGAATTGATCACCTCAGAAGCAACTCTGAATCCACATTGTCATGAAAATAACCCAATATGGGAGAAATTTATTTATGAAACACTCTATTATGCCACTGTCCTTAGCTCGGGACAGTTTTTAAAGAAGAAAATCAATGCTCTGCTGAAAGTAGATCTGAAACAAACGATGTCAACCTTACTTGGTGAAGCATTTGCCAGGGTATATTGCTCAAAGATAGAGATTTATAGGCAGAACACGAGATGCAAAATGCACGTTGGCTAATAAAAATAACGACGGACTTGGGAAGAGTGCTGGAAAAGAGATATTGGGAAGAGATTAACAAGAAGATTTGATTCAATCGATATTTTAAAGCAAAGACCAAGGTACTCTTTCCTTAACAATCCATAGTTAGATGTCTCTGAGGTGATACAATGATTGGTCTGCTTAGACAGAGAAGAAAATCAAGTTTGTGTCTTTTATTCACCAGACTTGAAATAGTGAGTAAGAAAAAAGCTTAGGGTTAAGATCACTAGAATGATCAAGTTTGCTCACAACAAGCCCTTCAGCTCAGACCTGGGTGTGTCCAATCCTGGCAGAGTTTCTAAAATGATAAAACCTTGAGCAAGTGGTGACAGCCATCCTCTTTGGAAAAAAAAAAGAAAGAAAAAAGAAAAAGGAAAAGAAAGGAAGAAAGAAACAGTCTCGAGAATTTCCCCCTTTTTTTTTTCTGGTTTGTTTGGCTGTCACAAAACATGTCAAATTGATCAGCAAAGAAGGAAATGCTCAACTTCAGAAGCTCATACCAGGTCTAAGGTTTGGCTTTGCTATTTTAGTTTTTGTTTTGCCTGTCAATGGCTGCTGGATAAATAAGCAGACAGTTTTCATTAAAGAAGACTCATTTTTCTCTCAGATCCAATTTACACATAAGCTTACTCAAACTGCATCCTCAAAAGAAACTTAATGGGATTTCTCAGACACATTATTTTTTATTGCAGAATATATATTCCTGATAAGGGGCATATCCAGAGAAAGGGGAAAGAGAAGTGCATATTTTCTTTCTCACAGGGGCTCTCTTGAAATTCTGTTTCCACTTGGAAAGGAACCAGTATCTTCTTAATAGGCATTCTTGTGAGTTCTTCAAACAAACTGAGATTGTAAGAGGACAAGTTAGAGGTAAAGAGGGAGGCCTTATGTTTGCTTAATCCTAAAAGAGTATGAATAGCTTCAATAGGAAAAACATATGAATAGAAAGATATGATCAGAATATCAGAGAATAGTGTGAGGGAGGAGCTTAAGCAGTAGAATTGGGAATTCCTCTCCTTCAAAGAGTAAAGGACAGCTTCAAGTGACATTGTCTCAAATACCCACCTTCTTGCCATTGAAATAAGAAAGCTAAGAGAAAAAACAAAAATGAGGATGAAAGGCTGGATGATATGGCTAAAAAAGCTAGATGGATTGTAGCCCCAGGTGAGGAGGGGAGATCAGTTGGCTTGATTTCAGTACTTATTCATATAGTTTATGTGACTCTTTTATTCCAAGTCCCATTTGACCCCACAGTAGTCCTAGCCTGATTCTGGATATTCAGTGTGTGCTTTTCTAGGCAACCACCACTCCTTGTAATTCACTTGGAAATTTTAGGATCTTTCATTGGGTTGAATGGTAGCCCCTCAAAAGACATATCTATTTGCAACCTGCATGACCGTTTTTCGGAAAAGGTGTGTGCAGAGGTAAATGCAAAGGATGATGAGAAGAGACCATCCTGGATTAGGATGGGCCTTAAATCCAATGACAAGTGTCTTTATGAGAGAAGAAAAGGGGAGAAGACACAGAGAAGAAGTCCATGTGAAGATTGAGGCAGAGATTGGAGTTATACAGCTGTAGGCCAAGGAATGTCAAGAGTTGCCAGTAGCTACCAGAAACTGAGAAAGAGGCAGGAACAGATTCTCCTCAGAGCCCCCAGAAGCCTCGATTTTAGATGTCTGGCCACTAGAACTGTGAGAATACATTTCTCTTCTTTCAAGTCATGCAGTTTGTGGTAATTCGTATGGCAGCCCCAAGAAACTAAGACAGACTCTCTTGCAAGACAGCATTGTCATACTGGCTGTGCTGAAGATGAGACAGAGTGAAAAAGCAGAATGGATTTCGTTTAGCTGAACTGTAATGCATGGCTATGTAAATTCCTTCAGAAATTGTAAGTGGATTAGGAAATCAATTTGAGTCATGGGTCAATTGAGCACTTACTATGTGCCAAGCACCCTGCTAGGACATCAGCCAATACAATAGTTCTCCTGTCCTTAGGAGGCTGAGAGTGTCCAGTTACACACAAAAGGATTTTACAGGTCAGCAAATTTTCCTGGGGGATAGAAACTCATCTTTGGAGGCTAGTAGCATGTTGGGCATTCCCAGTTCTGTTTTTCAACATCAATGAGCCAAGGGATGGTGTCTTTTTCTTGTGCTTCTATCCTGAGCACCCTGATCAGGAAAGAGTATTCTGTCGAGAGCATTCTGGAAGAATGGCTAAATTGGATAAGTGAATAAATGGATACAACTTATCTGGCCCAGAAGGTAGGGGCCCCAGAGGGAGATAGCAACAGCAGATGGTAAACAGTAGGTGGGATTCGCCAATGCTCACAGAATGCACAGGAGGTTTTGCAGTCAAAATCAGGATCCTTTATGTGTACCTTGGTTTGTGCACTTTTAGCACTGTTTGAGTTTCTGGCTCTTCAATTGTTCTCTCAACACTTTAAAACTCCCCTAGTTCCTTTGACCCTCACTCGACTGCATCCTGAATGAGCACCTGCTCCAAGGTGCCATACAGATTCCAGTGTTGAGTTTTGGAGGGACCCGTGAGCACCATGCAGAAGGGACCACTAGAGGCTCCGCGTCTGGGAATTCTGCTCTTTTGACAGCCAGCACTTCTGCGGGTTTTGCCTGCTGGCTTACATGAATTGGCTGTTACATTTCTTAATTTAGACACTAGCAGTATGGAGACTTATTATATACATATATTTTTTTTTCTCTGTCTGAGTCGAGCAATGTTTTCCATTGCACAGATACAGTCGACTGCCAGCAGCTAGTATGCACACAGAGAAACACACAGCCCACAGATGCAGCGCTTCGTGGCATGAGGCTGGGCACCAGGAGCTCAAGATCCTTTCTGCGATCGATTTAGACCGTTCCTCGGTTTGTGTGTTTGTTAATCTGATTAGAAACCAGGATGTTTAAGTAATAATTACTCTCGTCCCAGAGAAGAGAAGGTGAACTTCTCTCTGGCATTTCCAAATGTTTGAGGAGGCATCATTTCATCAGAACTTCCAGTCCGTATAGCAAATAATACAGCAATTATGTGTTACACTATGTGCCAGGTATGTGCTAAGGACTTTGTGAACACTTAATATCTATAACAAAATTGTAAGGCTGGTGATAGTATCCATCTCATTTAATAGAGGGGAGACTGGAAGCAGAGAGATGCTAAATTACAGTAATTCCCCTTTATTCGTGGTTTCGGTACCCACTGTCAACCCCAGTCTAAAAATATTACATGAAAAATTTCAGAAATCAACAATTCATGAGTTTTAAATTGCATGCTGTCCCGAGTGGTCTGATGAAATCACTAGCCATCCCACTCCATCTGCCCATGATGTGAATCTTCTCTGTTTGTCCAGCACCCACACGTGGTACAGGCTACCTGCCTGTTACTTAGTCACCATCTTGGTTATCAGATCACCATAGTGGTATCACACGATTTGTATTCAAGTCACCCTTATTTTACTTAATAATGGCCCAAAAGCATAAGAGTGGTGAAGCTGGCAATTTGGACACACCAAATAGAAGCCATGAAGTGCTTCCTTTAAGTGAAAAGTATATGTATATATAGGGGAAAAAAAACAGTATATATACAGTCCGGTACTATCTGTGGTTGCAGACACCCACTGGGAGTCATGGGACGTATCCCTCACAGATAACTGGGGACTACTGTACTGTACTTCTCAAACTCACCTCAGGCTGGTTTCCCTAGAAGCAGAGCTGGAAGTAGCCACATATTTGGTGGGAGGCTGGGGCCTCAGCTAAAGTCCGTCTTCATCCTGATTCCATGGGGAACACCGAAGCACAAAGTGGATTTGTTCCACCTGAACCAAAGGGAAGTCTTTCACTTCCAAGAGAGATCTAGGCATTTTTGCCAAGAACAATTCTCTGAAGCAGGGGGCAGTTGTGACCTTAGTTGGCAGCTGATATTCGCAGGTGGTGACATAAGTACAAAAGCTAGGTAAAGGGGTTCTTGGCAGGGCAGTCAGGGCAGCCACTACAGGTTAACAGGTGGAGGAACTTGGCTTTAATTCCTTCTAAAATCCAAGCTCTTAATATTGTGTTATATTGTAAACATGAAATTTCTTAATAGGGTTAAAAAGTGCCATGTTTTTATCAGTCTCCGGACTCCAAGGATTATATAGTCTCCTGTTGTCACTCCCAGAGAAGGCGTTGATAAAATCTCATACATTTTCTTCCACAGTTCAAATAGCTTGACCTCAGAGCCCCTCGAGCTGCTGCAGGAATGCAGTGCCCACTCCTGGCCCCAGCGCTACTTGCCTTCCTTCTAGTTTACTCACAGCTTGTGCCTCCCACTTGCCTTTGGCCTCCAAGTTCATGATGAAGAACAGAGCCTGGGCAATAGCTGCATTTGGACATGTGTATCCCTGTTCCTTGCAACCAGCAATAAACAAGAAAGAGTAAGAAGAGAGAAAAACTTGTTAACACCATGCTGTATCTAAACAAGCAATCCCAGATGGCATCCTTTATGCCTTCTGCCTCTGATAAGAAAAGATTGAGCAGGGAAAATAAGCAGCAGCTGACAAGCCATACCCAGCATTAAGACCAACAGGAAGAACAGACACCAGCTCTGTGTTCTGTCCTCAGTCATGCCTGAGCACCCAGCCCAGAGGCCTGCCGCCTGCAAACACCTTGGGTTTTTCACCTTGGGCTGTGCACTCCTCTGTAGAACCAACAAATTGTGAAAGGTTACAGGCCAAAGGGTTTTTTTTTTTTTTTTTCCTAGTTTCCTGATGAAGACCGAAGCATGAAGCAGTAAGGTGATTTACTTAAGGACATTTTGCTGTTAAAAAGACAGAGAAGAAATACAATTTATGAGCTCTTGACTTCTGGTCAGTCTTTTCCCCAGAATCCAAGGTTGACTTCTCTTTAGACATGTAAACATGCATTATTTTAACATACAGACAACCGATTCTGAGACTGTGAGAGCAAATTCGAGCTGTCTCTCGTTATCAGAACTGAATCCTGGCTCAACTCCTTCACGGCAGTGTGTTCTCGAACAACATACCCTGCACTTCAGTTTCCCTGTTGGCAAACTGAAAATAATAATCGTACCATGGAGGTTTGGGAAAGCATTAAACAGGGTAGTTCATGTACTGAGCTTAGCACAATACCTAAAACACAGAAAATGTTCAGTGAAGTTAACACTTGCTATCATTTGTCCATCGACTTGAATAAAAAACCAAATATCTGCTCTGTGCCAGGAGGACACTGTGATTACTCTGGAAAACCCATTGCTCTGGAGATACAAACATCGATATAATGTGGCATCCTTTCTTAAAAAACAAAACAAAACAAAACACTCAGTTCAGTGTATTGAAATGGCATCTCAGAATTAAGTGTAGCTTATAGCTTATGATACTTAAATATCTGAACATGGACATTGTTTCTGTAAAGCACAATAGGACAAGAGTTTTCACAGACCACTTGAAAAACCCAAGTCAGCAATGGTGGTCATTAATAAGAGCATGATGTTGGATGAATCAAAAGATATGTTATAGAATGATATAGTAGGAGTACCCCAATGTTTCCACCGGGCAACCCATTTATTATATCCTAACTAACCAGGCTTCTAGGCCAGCTCTTATTTTCACAATTTAATAAATGTGAAGTGCTCAGAGATGGTGCTGAAATGATGAAAAAATTTCCATGAAAACCCTAGGACTGAAGGTCAAAGGCAGTAGTGTGGCTTTTCATATAGATGAGAAACCCAACTGGATTTGACTTTTTCCCCTTCCTTACAGTTTCAGGAGATGGCTGAATGTTTCAGCTCAGCTAAGAGGCATTGAGGTTAGACAAAGGAAGAATTTTCTGAGAGTCAAGTTCCAGAAAGCAAAGGTTAGGAAGTCACAGATGACACAAATGCGTCCTTTGAAAATGTAAAAAATTTTAAAAGAGCTTATGATAATGGAATGGAAATGAGTCAGAAAATATGCAAATTAAATTCACTTGAAATATATATGTCTTTAAAAATTAAGTGATAAATGGCTTTGTCAAGTGCTTTTTGTGTGTGATTTACCACCTGTACACCCCCATATTTAAATTCCAGTTTAAGATGCTTTTCATACCGTCGAGTGCATTTTCAGGAGTGACTGGGAGGGTCAAAGGAGAGGCATTCTTCAAAATGTGAAGAGGGGTGACAGAGTCTTCAGTTCTGTATAAAGGAAGAAGAAAAAATGAGGGTTATAATGTACAAGTAGAAGAAAGCATTATAATATTATAAGAATTTTAGTAAATTGGACTGAGAAAATAAGCATTTATACATAAGAATGAGCTTCATACGAGATGTTCCTTTAGAATGTCCCTGTCCAACATGCTTTTCTTAGCAATTATCATAGAGCTGAGCACATTGTCTGCTCATAAAATACATGGTGAATAAATAAATGCACGTTTTCCTGAAATCTTAATGTATATCTTTTTTGTAAACTGTCCTTTGAGATGAGCCTTAACTCTTATAGATACTAGGAGACAACTGCATTTTGGTTGAGATCCTATTTCCACTTAAAACCTACAAATTAAAACTTACAACATCTGATCATTGCTAGGAGGAGCTCTGACCAGCCTAGAACGGCAGTAGATTCAACCTAGGGTGCAGCAAAAGACGAATAGATCTAAGGTCAAGACTAATAATAGGGAGACAGAGTCAAGGAAGTAAAAGTTAAAACTTAAGCTTCTCAAATTAGGAAAACACAAGAACCCAGGGCTGAAAGAGAGCAGAGGATAGAAAAGTGGGCGTCTAAGTCAGAGACAGGTTTGGTACCAAAGAACGCATCAAATGTATACGTTAAATAGGTTCAGGCTTTTGTGTATGAATTACACTTCAATAAAGCTGTTGTAAAAAGTGAACGGGGCCATGCAGTGAATGAAAGCCAAGTGCCTAGTCAAGAAAACAGGTGAAGACTCATAGTTCCTAAAACAGAGCAACCTTGAACCTAGCGAAGACCTGACTCAGACAAGAAGCCATTTAGGGTATTCCTGCTGCGGCAAGCATGCATGATGATGAAAGGAGGGAACAACACAGGGCCCAGGGTCTTAGCGTCTGCTGAGATATGGCAACCCCCTTCTCTGGCTGCTTTTGACCCAGGATATTGAAACCTATTATGAAACCACCGTCAGCAGAGCCTGCTGTGCTCCTTGCAAAATGATACTCATGCTTCAAACTACCTGCAAGTCCTCAGGACGTTGATAACACCCTGCCACACATCTGAAATGAAAGTGACAGATGTAGGGCTTCCCAGTGCCTCTCCTCATTCTTGCCGTTTATTTCTCTCTCTGCACAATGAACTTTGGAATAAATGACATGCATTTTCTTCTGCATAATTTCTCTCTGTTTGCTTAAGTAGTGATCACACATCTTTGATTTTTCTCACTGAACTTTCAGAGGTCTCGGCATACTATGAGATCACAATGTCAGTCACAGGAACCATTTACAAACATTTTCTCACCCTTCTTGAACCAGTTGGTTAAAATAATTTCGAAAAAGAAAAAGAAAAAGAGTGTACAATAGATCCTTGGCAGATATTTCAAAGAATGTAAGACAAGGAGAAACTCTCCAGACACCCACACCAATTGCTTGTGCCATCTAAGGGCTCATTTCCTTTTACAAAATGTTGTAATTGCAATTTAGGGGAAATTCAGTACAGTTTTCCCTAAAGTCCCTCCAGGAAAATGACAAGTCATTGTACCTTGTTCCATTTGTCAGAAAGTTCTTATGATCCGAAGAAATTCGACTCCCTAGAGCTTAACGTCTTCGATGCTAGTTCTACCCTCTGTGAGAACATTTATTTGTAAAAGATCTTTAAAATATTAGAAGACATTTTCTCAATCAGTCAAACAGAAGTACCAATCCTGAATCATTTCTTCTGTGTTATCAAACCCAAATTTGTATGTGTAGTGATTTTCATGTCCTTCAAAATTCTGGTTACTCTCTTTGAGTATATTCAATTTTCCAGCATTCTTCTGAAAATGTGCCACTCAGAAATAAGCTTCATATTCCAAGCCTGACCTAATCGATGAAGGGAATTTTATGAACTTTCCTTCCAGAAATTGTCATTGATGCCACTTGTGATTGCATTAATTCTTCTGGTTGCCAGGTATAGTCCTGACTCACTGAGTTTCCAATTAACCTAACTCTCGAGGTATTTTTTTTTTTAATGTATGCTTCTGGGAAACTACGTTTGCTCTAGTTCATTGGTTTGAACAATGAATGAATGAATAAAACACAAATGCAAAGATCTTGAAAATGATATATACTTTTCTTTCTGATAGCAGCTTAGTTATTAGATGACATTCAAGCAGGAATAAAATAGAGAAAGATTATTTTTATAGTTAAAGCTGATTTTTTAAAAACGCAAGTCTAGACTAACGTTGAGTTTCAAGTTCATTTAAGAAATTATCCAGTTCACATTTATTTGTTGAATCTATAATGGATCCGACTTTTAATTTGCACCTGACCTCACTTAGATAATTATTTTAGACAAATCACTATCTTTAACTAGTAATGTAATGTTATTCAGACTACCAAATGTTTTACAAGCTGAATTTCCCATTTGCTGGTTGGCTTTAAGAGTTTTTAAGCACCATTGGGAAACTATAAGTCATTAGAAATTTGGTTAGAAATTTGGTTAGTCTTGAGTAACACAAAAAGTTTGAATCAAATTAGTATAAGGCAAATGGTTTAAAAGTAATTTTGAATTTTCTGATAGGCTCTTGCTTAAAATCAGATTGTTTCGCTTCAAAAAATAATTTTATCTTGAACTTTGAAGCAAAATTTTTGACAGACAATGATCAGGACAACAGTACCTTACATAGTTATTTTTATATCATATTACTCTTCTGATTTTAGCTCAAAAGAAGCTTGAGGATTCAAAATGTGGTCTACTTTATTGTTTGTGGGTTAAATAAAATATATTTTAAAATAAAACGACTAAAAATACCAAGTCCTTACCCATAAAATTTAGTTAGGAGAAAATTTAGAAAAGAAACCTATGGTGCCCTGAACACACAGAGAAGAGTTGACAGTCCCCCTTCCTGCATGTCAGAAGATGAATATGTGGATCCGGAGGATGAAAAAGAGACATATGAAGAAAAGAGCATGAGACTCATTCTCATGGCTGAACGTGACAACCCTCTATGCATTTTTTTTTTTACATCTCCATGTAGGTTTGTGTGCAAAATTATTCTTTTGGTTACCTTGGATATCAGGGATTTGGGAACCCCAGATGTTCCTCTTTTCCTTGGCAACAGAGTAATGCAGCTCACCTCTGTTCCTCGGAGAGGAATAATTTTATATGTTTCAACTAGACACAATCAGTCCCTTGGAGTACTGTCTGTCAGTCACTTGTAGATGACCAAGGAGATGGATCCTCAGGTGAACACTCCTAGTCATTCAGGGGGACAATAGCTGTGAGAATCATTTTAGAATGATATCATTGCAGAACATGTTAACAAATACATTTGCATCCGTATGTATGTATAAGCCAGCACACTCATATCTACACACACAGATAATTATACATCTCTAGTTTTAATTTGACAAAATAGGTCTATTGTGTGGGAACAAGCCATAGAAAATCTGCCTGACAGTTACAAGTATCAGGCAAGGCCCAGTGCTACATAATGAATCACTGTTGTTGAATGAAATAGCACAAAACGGCTATTATTTCCTAGATGAAGGTGAGGTTATTCTGGCTCTTTTGGTGATTGTAAATAAATCTTTTGCAATGTCCTGGAATCCAATCGGCCAACAAGAGAGAGAACAGTTGTGAAGACTCTGAGCTGTTTGACCACAGCCTGAGCTGAGGTGGGAAAACACTCACTCTCCTTGAAAGTCTTCTTCCTCACACCTCCCACATTTACAGGTCTTGGACCCGAAGTGTCATCCTGCCCCTACTCCCTTTTTTCTGCTTATAATGAAACAGAAGTGTTGTCCTCTTTACTGGGAAAAGTTCTCTCAAGTGCTCAAGATTTCCTTACATTTGATTGCAAGTAACAGTTTAATCTGGTGCCAGCCGGCAGAGTGATCACAGGCTCTAACAGGAAAAGGTAGTGGGCCAAGCGGTACGAAGCCTCAGGGACAGAAGAGTGCTACAATAAATGTTGAAACAGCCGCATTTGATGAATGGGCAAAGTATGTGGGGAATGCAGCTGAGCCCAGCCACACAGCCACATTTATCTCTGGTGAAGTCCTTTGTAGAAAAAGACAAGGTAGATGCTGGCTGTCCCTGGCTCAGGTATTGCATAGAAAAGTTTAAATGTCCATGTGACTCCCTTTAATTGTGGATCCAAGTATCTGGAAAAGATGGGGGAAAGCGAGCAGGAAGAAATGCCCATCCTGACATTTGCCATTTAAAAAAAAAAAGACAATTTAGTGTAACATTGGATAGAAAAATTACCCTCTACTTTAAAAAGTTTAAATTTTCATGTCTTTGTCACCTCCCAAGTCCTCTCTGAACCCCTCAGGTCACTGCAAGCCTCGGAAACACATTGGCTGCTAATCCCCCTCTGGCTGATATGTCTTATATTCTGGATCTGTGCTGTCTGATACCATAGCCATCAGCCACAGGTAGCTCTTTAAATTTAAATTAGTTAAAAGTAGGTATAAAAATTTCAGTTTCTTAGACACACTAACTACATTCAAGTGTTCAATAGCTACATGTGGCTATAGCTCTCACATTGGACAACCCGGAACATTTCCATCATGACAGAAAATTCTATCCGATGGTGCTGCTCTAGGATATTCATGAGATTTGTGAATTTCTCACAGATTTCCATCGGTAGGTATAGCAGGAGCAGGGCCACTGTGGAACCACCTGAAATGATGCTTTAAGGTTAATAATTGTGTGGAAAACTTGATGCTCTATGAGAGAAAAAAAATCACATTAAACATACTTTATTCTCTATCTCCCTCTAAGAAAACAGTAGTGCCCGTGAAAGGCTCTGAGAAGTCACGCAGTAAACAGCCTTGCTTGTCATTGATAAAACCCAAGTACTTTCAAATAATCGGAACTATTAGCCTTTATTTGCATGACATCTATTAACTTTTCCCAGATTTTAGGTTCCATGAGGCACTTCTTGAAAAATTTTGCCATGGAAGGAGCCCAAGCCAAGCCTCTCTAGCCCACCGGCCTGCTTAGCATCACAGCAGACAATGAGAACAGTTCCAAATGACAGTAAACTGACCAGAGTCTGCCTGGTCAGAATTTATGCTTTGTGACTTTAGGGACATCACGGTGGCAGGGATAAATAGGAAAGCTCAGCAGTGAACATGAATTAGAGTCCTTCTCAAGTGTCATTTCTGAAGAGGCTGACCAGAAGCACGTTGGACTTTCCAAAACAACTTGCTGATTATCTACCTGAAATCAAAACTACCAATAATCTGTCCCAGCTTTATCTCCTATAATCCTGTGGCGTGGAGTTCACTTATTTCATAAAATTTACTGAACCCAGCTTGTCAAGTGGGATTTCTAGTCGGATTTTTCTGTATACAGGAGCACTAACATTCTTAATCTACTCAGCTAAAAGACTTAAAATTTTCTGATGGGACATAGAAACACAGTTTGTACACAAGCCATGTTTTCTCAGATCACGGACCCAGCACCTGTGGGCTGGGTGGAGCGATTGGGAGCAGGGTTGTTGGAGGGAGATTTGAAGCTCTTGCCACAGAAATGCTTTGCTTTACTCCATTCAGCAGAACAAGAATCCTTTCTTACCTCCCAAGTTTCTTTACTTTTCTTCCAAACTCTTCTCTTTTCTCTTTTTTCCACTTCCCTTTCTTTCCTTCTTCCCTTGAGTCAGACAGCTCTGATGGAGTCATCACACTCCAAGGACTCTTATTACCCCTGGCGGCCCCCTTGAGGAGTATGTCAATGAAAATAAATCGCTGCCTAATCTCTCCCCTCCCCAAAACATCAGCAGTTCCCCTTAGGATTTCACAGCCTGAAATGTATGCTGTGCAGTCTAAATAGGAATTGTAAAATTAACTCTACACAGTTTTCTGTTGTTTCTCTCTCTCTCTCTCTCTCTCTCTCTCTCTCTCTCTCTCTCTCTCTCTCTCTCTCTCTTTTTTCCTCTCTCTGTGACATCTTCTCACCTGACAGATTTGCTAGAGGATTATCCGCTATAATGAGGGTTAATGCTAAAAAACAAAAAGAAAGGGAAGAAAAAAATTCTTTCCCACTTGCACTAATACCATTAACATGAGGATTTCTGTTCAGAATGGTGCTCGTCAAACCTCAGACTAAAGGCTTATTCAAGATGACAGCAGCATTTCAATTAATAAAACGATTGAGCTCTTTAACTTTAAAATATAACATGGATTATGTCTTCAAATGTAAATGGTAGGTAGTAAGAAAAAGCTAAGTTAGAAGATTTATGCTCATTGGCTAAATATGTCTTATATGTATATTTTCAAAGCAAGTTGTGAGATTAAAAAGATAATAAATTAACTTTCTATAAGAAATATTTATAAAAATATAGATTGTGTATATATTAGCCACTACTATAAATCAGTCACAACCCAAGAGAAGATGCTTGAAAATATCCAAAGTCTCACAGTGAAAAGGAATCAAAGTTTACAAATAAAAATCCCAGCAAAAATATCATTTTGGACAATATTATCTTAACGTTATTTTCTGTGTGTTTTCAAAAATATTAGACAAGTCTAAGTATATCCCGACAGTATAGTTTCTGCATCAACACACCAGTGCTTTATTCTGTGGCACTAATTCAATAGACATTCTCTTCCATGATTTGCAGATTTTTGTATTTTGGCAATATAAATAGTGCTACAGTATAACTGACTCACAAAACTTATTCATCTGTTGAAGACATGACCTGGATAGCTCTGTAATAAAAGCAAGCATAGCAAAACTGCTTTTGCTGAGAAAAAACCCCCATGAGCCAGCAAATATAAAAGAAAGCTGAAAAAGTAAATATGATATTGGTGGTAATCCAAAATTATCTGAGTAAATGTCCTCGCAATGAATATTTTTTCTGCTGTTGAGGTTCTCATGCCTGACGGTGGTGATTTGATGTGTCTTTATTCACTTAGTAACTAGAGGCAGAATGAGTTTGTTGGATCCTTTAATTAACTTATTTCAAAATAGCCTTGAATTACCATCTTTTTGCTTCTACAGATTGCACCTTTCTTTGTTTTCGATGACTCCTGGCATTTTTTCACAATACAAACCTCTGGAGGAGCATTCTTGTGAGGGTGGGTTTTTTTTACAATTTCCATGTACCTAGATTTCTAGGAGATATTTCCCCACATGCCCTTACTTTCCGTGAATCCTAGCTCTCCTCTCACTTAAAAAGCTTTCATATGAGCTTTATGTTCCATGAAAGGGATGAAATGGAAAGAAATGAAGAAATGAGAATTAGGTGTTATTTTGTCCTTTGCTTTCTAAAGTCGAAAGTACAATTATTAAAGAGGTTTTATGATTTCAACTACATGCACCTCTATTTTTATCAATATATTTAGAATCACACATACTTACTTCAGTGATTCCTCCTGTAAAAGCTTCATTTAGATCACGGAACCTCCACTCACCCTTTCACAGACATCAATCCAGCTCCATCTTTCACTTGCTCCCCATTGTTCATGTGAGAAAAACACCAAAGCATCAACCTGCATCAAATTATTGATATAATGTAAACACATGTACCTATAATATTAGCCAACAAAGAATAAAATTCAGAGAAAACACATAACTTCTAATTTCTTACCTGTGGTCAGTCTATTTTTACTGACAAGGCTCGTCAGAACAATATTCTTCTGTCAATTCCAGATTAGATATTAAGATTTATGACATCTAAAAAGTCCTTGCTTTACTGTGTCCAAGAACATATTTTTTGTTCACCAGCTATGTGTTTTTGTAATACTTTGATTACATGGCTACAATAGCTTTCTTCACACATTATTATATTTATTTGTCTTTCTCCAGATAGATTATAAATTTATTCATCTTTATCTCCAGCTTACAGAAAAGTACCTGGTACCTAGCAGCCACTTATGTTAAATACATATTAGTTTGCATTTAATTTTTCCCAGTAGAGATGTGTGTGTATGCATATGTGCCCACATACATGTATGATAGCAACATTCAGATGAATGATGATTTATTTTGAGCACATGCATGCACACACACACATATTGCTCATTTATATTCATTTTTTACTAGCATATGGGAAAATATGGCAGAGGCAATGTGATGTTTCAACACTATGTGTATATGAAAATCAAACTTGGATTTCCAGCTACCAGGAGCAGTTATGATTTATTTTCCTTTTCTAAGACACTACATACTTTGCTGCCATGTAAATTTTCTTGAATCATAATATTGATCTTTGTTTCTTATCTGCTTAGAAGTCTTCGTTGATTCCTCATTGCCTCCATGTTAAAATCGAGACACTTTAACCTTCTTCCAGGCTTATACGTTTTCCACTTCCCTTCCCATTACTCTGTCATTCAATGATCAGTGCCCTGACTTGGTTTACCCTAAAATCCCACTCAGCACCTAGCAGCACCTGAAATAATTTTTTTTTCATTTTTGCATGTCCAGCTGCTACCCATCCTGCCTGGCTCAGGTCAAATGCCATCACTACCTTCTGGAAGATGTCTTGGTCATTCAATTTAAATTTAACTACTGTCCTGTCAAAATTTATAGCATTTGCATCTTCTTTGAAGTGTCATAATGTGTGTTTCTGACTTATCTTACTAACCAGCATCATTGAATACTAGCGCAGTCAAAACGTCAAGGTGTGCTTGTCAACTGAATTTGGGCTCTCTTTAGGACAGAAACAGTGAGTGTTCATTGGGTATTTTCTAAAAGAATGTTTTTAACTTAAAGTTTTTAAGTGACTAAAGAACAACTGAAAAGAAAGTGAACCACATAACGAGACTGCAAAGTTGCCATTGATCCAATTCACATGTAACGTGTGAATCCCTGTTTGCTGGCTGTTAGCAATCCTAGACACACACAAAATCTTTAGTAAATTATGAATAGCATTGTGTGATTATAGTATAAGTTGGGTACTGACGAAGTCTTTATCCAGAAGTCGCCAGGCTAGAATTATCTCTTCACTTTATCCACCATCCCGACTTTTTATTGCCAACTTCAAATGGTTACTTGTACACCCCACAGGGATCTGCACTCTCCCTGGCATTTCTTTGTTCCATGGTAATTTTGGAATTTTCAAATGCCCACTCTAAGTTTCTCAATCTTTTTCTCTTTCTCAATATTTAAACTTGGGGTCTTTTCGTTCTGCTAACTACTCCATTTTCCTTAAGCAATTGCTAAAAGAGTAAGAGATGAGAAAATAGTAGATGGTACCTCTGAATCTCCCAGCATGTTGGCCTCTCTGACACTCCCCTTAGTGACTGTCTGGATGCCAGATTAATACTTTGACGTAACCTAGCTCCTAGGCCCACAGGGTTCCAACGTCAGCCTGGGGGTTCTATTTCTGTGAAAGGGGAGCTGCATTAGTTATCCAAAGAGTACGGGCATCCAAACTCTAGTTCAGGATCCATGTTTTCCATAAGATGTTCTTGGATATTGCATTGGTTTGTAGCCGAGGTTTCAGAGTATAGCATGTGTTGACAGGGAAGTGACAGTGGTTTGAAATGATTGCAGACGAGCCTCATCAGGGAAAAGCATGAGGTAATAACATCAAAGGACATCAGTATGAAGCAGGTAGAGCTGCTCAATCAATTTCATAGTCTTGACTTCTATGCCAGAGGAAGTAATGCTGCCCAGGAATAAACAGAGAGGGGAAACAATCAACCTTTGGTAGCTTTTAAAATGCGTGGGCTGAGGGAATGAGGTAAAAGAACATACCTGGTACATCCAAGCATTTATCCCCCAACCCACAGGAAGCTTTTTATCTTCCCACAGGGCTAACAGGATGCACCTTTGTTGACGTTGTTGATAGCTGGTACCCTGAAACAAAACTGGTGTGCAGTAAACACTTGAGACCAATTGCTTCTTTCTTGTATCTTTACTGTGCCTACTCAAGGATGACGTTTACTGAGTGACCCTTGCCTAGTTTTCTCAATTCTGGGAGGACCTTCAGTCTAGTTAGCATTTTAACTGTTGTAGATTAACTACCCTGATGTTAGGGATGACTTCATACATTATTTATCAAGCTCTATTATAAGAAACTTGACAGACATATTTGTACTCTTCATATTCTCTCATCTTTAACCCTTAATGAATAGGAGTTTAATGACTAGTTCTTAGCTACAACTATACCCATAGTATAATTCCATAAAATTCTCATTTCAGAGTGTTTTATACTTAACTGTTTTATTTTGGGCTGGCACATATGCTCTGTGTGCCAGCAATACAAAAGATGCCATACTGACACAGTGTTTCTTTAAACAGTTCTTTCATCCACCCTTTTTGTGGTCACCTCATGGCAACTCATCATATTAAATCATTATTTATGAGTCTCGAGGCTGCTTTCAACTTGGTCCAACAAGTAGAACTGTATTAAGATGAAACTTGTTTTAATGCCAGAATATTAGTTATATTCTCTGTCCTAATTAATGATCTTTTATTCTTAGGCCTTGGAGGTGTCCTGATAGGAAAGAAGGGAGGGAGGGAGAAAAGGAAGAAAAAGAAAAGGCAAAAAAGAAAAGTAAAGCAGAATGTTTATACTTCAGAGTGAGCAATTTGGTCATTGGTGTTAAATCTACTGGTGCACAACTGGATCATTGTAAAAGATTTCTCTGAATTTTGTTATTGATGTCAGCCTGGAATTAATAGTTAACAAAATTATGCCACTATTGCTTTGTATTAACTTGGGTCTTGCAGGGCCTGAATAATTAAGGTCTGTCTCTGGAAAGAAGCAGTCATTCTCATCCTTGCATATTTAACTTTTTTTTAGTACTTGGTATTTAAAGAGTTGACTTTGGCATCTCGTAAAACTTTTTAGAGTAACAACTCTACCAAATATTTTCATGCATACACAGATAGTAAAGAACACCTGTAAGTCCTGTCTCTTCTTTGTATGCTTCACATTCTAAATAGCAAATACACAAGTTTCCCTAATCAATTTCTAAGAACTTTATTATCCTGCTTTCTTGGGATTATGTGGCTTTTTAGTTAGGATTACGTTTTATGTCTAAGACTTCCTCCCCAGTGAGAGTATAAAGCTCCTGGGGAACACCTATAGATCAGCACTCTCCAATCTTTTTGGCACCAGGGACCAGTGCTCTTATGAGAATCTAATGCCTGATGATCTGAGGTGGAGCTGAGGTGGCGATACTAGTGCTGGAGAGGGGCTGCAAATACAGACAAATCTTCTTTTGCTTGCTCACCACTAACCTCGTGTTGTGCAACTCAGTTCCTAATAGGCCACAGACAGGTACTAGTCCATGGCCCAGGGGTTGGGGACCCTTGCTATAGATGACATTTGACTATAAAGTTATAGAAATGATTTTTCTCATAAATATACTTGAACTTAAATATCCTAGTAAGAGCCCTCACCTCCCAAGCACTCACTGTGCTATGATATTCTTGCATTGTAAGGAAGTTGTCACCGCTCAAACATATCTATGGGCCTGCCCTAAGAATCTTTGTCCCAGCAGATTCTTTGGAATATTCCCTAGGATGACGAATCTTTGACTTTTGAAGATGGATTTGGGTTTTGGAAATGGCCAGGGGCCACCCAGAGCCTGGAATTACGCATTGTTCCATGATTAAAAAGGGTGTCATAGTTTCAAGTGAAGAATAAAGTGGAACTCTAAAATATGGGCACCGATTTTTTTGTGCTATTTATAAACCAGCTGTGATGGCAACAGTGAGGGGGCATAGTGACACATTTTAAATAGTGACACTTCATTAGTCTAAGAATATTTTTTCCAAAGGTGACTAATTTGAAGGAAATGGTTCTAACTTTAAATAAAATAACTGGTCATCTTGTTAATAATGTGGTCTACTGCTTCATACACATGCATCCTAGTTCTTCTGTATCTGTATCCAGCACAGTGGTACATCATAAATTGTAAACAGAAGACAGTAAAACACACTGGAACCAGAGCACCTGGGCTACAAGGATGCCTTTGCTCCTTTCCAGCTGAGTGACCTTGGATTAACCTAACCCCTATATGTGCCAGTTTCCCCAGCTCTAAAATGGATGGGTGTCTGAGAAGATTAAACAAATTAATGTATGTGAAGTACCTAAAAATGTGCCTGGCACAAATTATTCACTATAGTATTAGTTACTAAATTAGAGTTAATTAAATAGTACAGTTCTTATTATATTTATTGTTCTTTTTAAATTATAATCATCATTTTAACTCAAAATTATTAGAGTCACATTTTAGATCTGTGACCTTTTTTGACTTAAATACTGGAGGATATACAAATTGTTTTATCTTCATGGTGCCATTACTTATTAACTGTGCCTCTGGGTCTGCCCTAGCATTCTAAAGCAAAGGGGCCATCAGTGTGAGAACACCATGAGCCAGAAAGTCCTCACATCACACTGGGTGATGTCTGGTCTTAATATAAAGCAGCACACTACGCAAAGCAGTAGGTAGAAAGGAGCTTGGAAAGAGGAAAAATAAAATTTTTAGGTTCTGGAAGAAGGTGCCATACGTGTCAAATAGCTTTGAAATATCTGGCTGCCTTTTTAATATTCCTCCCAACATTCTGTCATTTAAGGCCACAGCCATTAATTATCCTACTAAGTAGAAGTACCCTTCTATCCCTTAGCTTAGCAAGTGAACTAGAAGCCGTGAGAAAGACAGACCTCAGCTCTCCAGTGCAGGAGCAAATTTCTTTTCCTCATGAATCCTGAAACACTGAGGACGATCAAACCCACTCTCTTTGCCATGGCCTCAGATCTCGGACCATGTGAGTAGGAAGCCCCTCTGACTCTCCAGAGATGGGGCAGCTGCCCTCGTTTCCCACCACCTGGAAGTGGGTGGCCTTGAAATGATGACCATTAGTGTTGCAAACATGTATTGTGTTGAGTCCATCATCCTGTTTAACTTGGCATCACCTACAACCACTCCAGCATTTTGTGAATGAGATTACTGCCAAATCGGTATGTTTCTGATTCAGTTGCACTTAACCCACTCTCCTTACGTGCTTCTTTTTTATGCTTTTACTAATGTCGAACCCTGCCTTCAATCTTTTTTTTTTATCTTTTTTTTTTTTTTAAGTAAGACTGTCTAAGTTTTCTTTCTGTCGAGGAGATTGAAAGCCATGAAACACTTTCCAAAAACTTTTCAGGATCTGCAGTGGCATTTTCAGTGGGAAATTGGCAAGGACTTATGTGTGAATGAAGACAAAGAAAGCCAGTGAGCAGCCGAAGCCCAGCAATTGAGCGTCTGCTTGTCCACATGTCAGAGAGGAAATGTGCAAATCTTCCTTCAGCTCCTAACAGAGTATGTCTGCCTGAAACTCATGAGGTCTGTTGCACTTTAGGAATTTAAACAGAAGAGAGAGAGAGAAAAAAAAAAAAACACCTAAAGCATGAATGCAGGCTTGCCTGGAAATATTATTTCTTTAACAACTGTGTATAGTCACACCCTTCCCCTGCTGCCTCCAACAGAAAATGGAAGAAATGACATAGGTTGTATCTATACAGTGCCAAGCATCTGGGTTAAATTCAGTCTTGGTGTTTTGATCTCATATAGACATAGGGTTATTTTTTTTAGCACCATCTGCAGGGCTGACATAATCTATGTCAGCTAGGATAGTACAATCACCAGCCTGCAGAGATTTTTTTACCAGATCATAAAATTTTCACCAGCCTTCAGTGACTACTGTTTTATCAACATTTTAAAAGTAAAATTAATCAATCACTTCCTTGAGTATGAAGCTGCTAACTATTCTTGTTGGGGTGGTTATTTTAGGAGCAACATCTCTAATAATCTTAATCAGAAGAATCAATTTTTAACAATGTTGAAATGGCTAAATGGTAATTAGCGAAGCTTTCAATTATCAGCAATGCTTTAGATTTCTTGGGATTTTTTTTTTCTTTTTGCCACAACAAAACCCAAGAGTACGAAAGTAGTAATGATATGTAGTAGAAAGAATATGGACTCTGGATGCAAATCAGCTTCTATCTGAATCCTAGCTCTTGTGTAACATTGCACAAGGTATTGAATCTTCTGAGCCACAGTTTTCCTGTCTGCAAAATGGGGTTATCATAAGACTACATAACAATTTGGAGTTGTTATACGATCATCAGATTATATGGTAGATGCTCAGAAACCTATAGTAGCCTGTATTCTTTTTATTATTATTAAAAATGATAATATGAGCAAAAAATACATTCTTAAATCCCTTGATTTGTTATTACAGGTTGGCTCAAGAGACGCAGATAAGATATGAAAGAAAGAGTAATGGACCAGGGATGAAATTTTAGCCAGTTCTTTCAGAACTTGTTGTGGTGATCCTCAACAAGTCAGTTTCCTTATCTGCACTTCATATTATTTATCCTTAATCACGAACAAGTTAGACCTGCTGTCTAAGGTCTCTTTAAGCTCTCTTATCAATGTTTCAGTGGTTTCAATACAGCTAGAGCTAAAATGGATACGCGAGTACAATTCCTCCTACATCTCGTTTTTAGAATTTGATTGTGCTTAATCAGTGTCAGTTACTGAAACAAGGAAAGGTAAATCACGTAAGCCTTTGACACAAGTCACCATTACTCCTGTATTTAATAATGTATCACGTTGGTATTTTTATTCAGGGACTTTTGTTTGCACCAGTGGCATTACTTTAAAACTCTTTACTATGACTTCCTGTCTTCACACTGGCTTTTACAATCTGATTTTAATTCAGCAGTGTCACTGGTAGCTTGTGTGGAAAAGCCAACACCTTACTCTTATACAGATCTTACTTGGTCCCTTGAAAAGATTGGGGAATGAGGTTGCAACTCATTTATACCAGAAGTTTATATTGATGTATATGTGAGAGTTATGTGGAATTTCATTATTTCTCTTCATGCATGTGTGTTTTTTCTAATGCTTCATCTCATGTGTGTTCACAGAGGGCAGAAATGATTAGCTTTCATAGTTTTTTAACAAGGGAGGACATTTCCAATGGGAATCTGTTTTGTTATTAAAGGCAAGTGATTTACTACATCTGAGTGGCAGAACTTAACGTCGGTTGTGTATATTTCCTATCAACTGCTTCCATGGCTTCAGTCACCAAGTAGTTGATTCTTTTGTTTTGGTACCTGTATTTTGGGATTTCTCTTTCCTCCAGTGAATTAGTGGTGTTTTTATTCTATGTTTAGAAATGTCCAAACAAGTTTTCTCTGACTGATTTCCATAAGAAAAGTCATATTTTTGACTATTTGAACACTTCATTTTGACCCACTTTGTAGAAACCATATTTCTCCTCCTTATCTTAATCATGTTTAAAATGCATGTAAGATACCAAATTGAAGTGATGAGAAATAGGCCACAGAAATCTGGCTAATATTGAAATGACTTATTCTTACAGATGTGTTTATATTTATATGCATGATTAGGATTGAGTTTTCTAAGTGCCAATTCAGCAAAAGTCATTTATATGGATCAAGTAGAGAAGCCATGTTAAGATCGAAGAATCACTAACAATCAAATACAAATGTATATAAATGAAAGTTGGGAGGACTATTTCAAGAGTATCACAAATGATTCTTGAATATCTTTATGTAAAGAATATCAGTATTCATTATCAATCCCTAAATAATACATTTAAAAAAGTAATAGTTGAAAAAAAATTGAAGGAATATTAAGGCCTCCAGATAAGACTTAGAAGAATTCTGTGCCTCTGAAGAGAAGGTAGTCTGTTAGCCTAGAGCGAGGAAGTAAGGCAAAAGAGAGTTCTTCTCAATGGACTAGAATTGGAGATACTTGGCGAATGAAAGGTTAACCAATTCTTAGAGTTAGCAATGTGTATTATCCCTCCATTTCCCTTTCAAATGTTACTGTCATCTTTTTTTGTGATCATTGGAAGTTTCTAAGATACTGTTATAACCATTTGACTCGTGTCTACATTATTGTACCATATATTTTAATTTGAATTCTTCATCATTAGTTTTTTTTTCTTCAAATGTGCCAAGAGGATAAAAAAGCATCCAACAATTTTTCTGTGCTTTATTATAAATATTCTACTTTCTAATACCATATCTTTATCCTGTGCCTTTCATTTTCTCTGAACTAATAACATAAACTATATGAATTAGAGTAGACTAAGCTTCTGAGGCCATTAAACTCCCCAAAATTGGAAAAGTAACAGAGCAGAAATTTACTTTTTTCTTGTGAACCAGGCCTGAGCAGTGGCTTTAAGTCATTCATAGTCATTTAAGTCACACATAGTCATTCATGGAAACAGGCTAAGATAGGCAGCCCCATTTTCAAAACAGGGCTTCCAAGACTGTCATGGTTTTCAATATTATAGTCTCCAGGAAGCATAAGGAACATGGTAGCACCCATCACATCTATTATATTCCATTAGAATGACGTCAATCATATGGTAACCTCTGAATTCAAGGAAGGCTGAGAAATATGGTCCGTTCTGAGCCCAGAGAGAAGGGGAAAGCATGTTTGGTTCTCCATCTCCCTGTATGGAGCCACCATGTCATGCCCTATCCCCATACTTCTCTTTGATGGAATGAATTGCTATTCCTCTCAATCTTCCTTCACTTTATGTCATTTCTGTTTTTCTCTTTCATGTCCTGTTCTTGGTGCTGAGATCCCATTTAATTAGCATGGGTGAAAACAGAAAAATTCAACATAGGAAACAATAGGACACTGATCTTGACATGGTTCTTCAGGTGAATCTTTTGTTTGCCATTAATAAATGGAACTAAAAGGACAACTGGATTGAATTGCATAGTTTATATCCATAAAATTTATGTGAGAAAAAGTTTAATACAATTCAATAATAACAAATACTAAACCTTGCTATTCAGTGAATTGATTGCTCAGTAGGAGCAGCAAGTGGAACTATCAAAACAATTTCCATTTATATTTAGTGAAAAATCTAGGGATTATCCAATACTCATTAAATTTTATTTTTAATTTCTAAGTATATTCAAATTCAGTAATATGATAACATAAATTTTTTATATTTAATATATTTAAATTTTTATTATAATCTTTTATTTAAGTACCTTGATAATGGCACACTGAGGCCAGAGTAAAGCAGGGGAAACTGTGCATCATAGACTAAGCACTCAATAAACCAGGGCCATTATTACTGGTTAATAATCAGACAATTATTTTTCCTACCCTAGTACTTGTCTCTTTTATTAATGGCCACCAACTAACTTAATTGAAATTAATGTAGCAGGGGGAAAGCAAGCTTTAAATCAAGAGGCAAGTACTTGGCTTTTTGTTCAAAGTCTGGGAGTGGGCATCTCTGAGATTTAGTTATCTTACTTTTTACGTGAAAGAAAACACCTCTTGCACCTGTCTGGCAGGGATCCTTAGAAATCAAACAAGGTTTTTATGGTGAAACAACCCAAACCCGGAATCTATTTGACTTTTTAATTTAGTCATTTGTAACTGACCCCAGAGGTTTTTAAGAAACATGGCTAATTTCATTTAAACACAAATTTAAATCTATATGTTTCCCAAGTAAAAAAATATTTTACTTTTTTAGAAAAGCATATTTAATATATACTTATTTTATTTATAATATAAATAAGGGCTTTGTGAGGAAGGTGTACCAAAATCACAGAGCAAGTAGATATTTTTGAAGGCAGGATGGAATCGGTGTGGAGGAGAGGAGAAAGGAGACTAACTCAGTGTACCCCTCTTGCATTTCGCCAGCGATCACAAATACTGACAGCTTTGCATGAGGATAGTGAAAAGAGACCTTCGGGGGGAATTAAAATCCCATGGTCATGAATAAGCACCGTAGCCTGTGGTTCAGAGTTGGGAAGGCACAGCGCTGGGATGGGTCAGTCGGAAGGGCTGAAGGAAAGGGAGAGCTGCTCTGGCATGGCATTAGGTGGCTGGTGGTCACATATAGAAACCTGGAGACATCATTTAGAATATTCAGTAACTGCCTACTGCTCTTTACAGGTAAATTATGGCTATAGAGGTATCTTTGAATTTAAGAATTTAAGATTCCTCCGAAGAAATCTTTTGCAAATATAAAGGGCTACATGGTCATCTTGAAGCTTCAAATGGGCCCACACTTCTCATATTTTGAGCAAACTTTAAAAATAACATAGAATAAGTAGTCATATACCTATTAAAATATAAATCTTCATGTCATTTATCACATGTTAATTGGTTTGGAGAAATATTTTCCTCCTCCATTCTGGCAGCTGCCTTTTTTTTTCCCACCTTGTATTACAGAGCATTGTCTGTTGGGTTTCTCCTTAGTTATACGGCTTGTATGATAGCTGGCCTCTTGAGAAGGTGAGATTGGACACTTACCGATGATATTACAAAGACACTCAGAGGCTTATATGGCATTGCCCAATTCACTCTTTATTAGTGGGTGTGTTCCAATCAGAGCTGGTAGAGCCTTTGTTTCTATGGCATTTGCTGTTCACATACTGAAGCGAACACAAGACTTAAAAGAAATACATAATAGGTTAATAAAAAATTTACTGGATAAATTGATGGTTCTATTTTATAATTCTGATGCTCAGATTCCCATCTGGTTTCTACACATTGGCACAATAATCAAGTTTATGTCACTAGCAATTGCCCATAAAAACCTGAATTGCCAATGAATTTATATAAATTTATGGTATAATTACAGTCCTTTTCTTCAAGCATTGATAAATGACTTTATTTTTGTAGACTCGACTTTGTTTCAAGTTATTCACTTACTTAGAAGAACTTCAGGGCTACCAAAATTCAAGCCCCCACACTCTGCTTTTGAAAACTGTTTGCTCCTGACTAGTAACCATAAAGTTAAAGTATAGTATATGTGACTTCTTATGAGACGGCTGCACATTTCATTAAAATAGTCATCAATTAACTAAGCTGGCCCACAGTAATGTGAGACGAGCTGGTAAGAATGGAAATGGCTTGAATTGTACCAAAAACAGAAAGAAATGAATTGGTAGTGAAGAGAAAGTTACAAGGGCTTTTGACCATTATGCTTGAGTTGTTTTTTCCAACCCAGTGAGAATTTTGAAAAAGACATGATGTACTTTGGCAAAACCCTACCTGTTCCAGTGCTTTGCCTACCACTTCATACTCATCTTGCGTTCAGCCTAAGCCATCTCTTGCTTGGTCATATTGTTGGTTTCTCTAGCACACTAAGCTAACGTGCCTTTAACCTGACATTCCCTTTCCTGAAAAGCCTTAATTTGTTCTTCTGGCTTGCTGCTCACTTTACTTAGGTCTCTAGTCTAATATCTCACCTTGAAAGATCCTGCCTCTTCACTCTTTCTAAAATACCCCTTTCCTGTTCCTCTCTCTCTCTCTTCTTGATTTTTCCTGGCACTGCTTATCTTTATCTAATATTAACTTTTATTTTTAATAGTTCATTTGTTTATCATTCATCTCCCCACTAGAATACGAGGTCCATAAAGACAGACAGCTTGTCATATTCTCCACTGTTTCCTCATTGTGCAGAGAAGTTCCTAGTGTAGAAGATATGCTCAGTAAGTTTGTGTTAAATTAAAGAATGAATTAATAAGCAAATGACATTTTGAAGCCATAAAGCTCAAGTCCTAAATTATCTTACTATCTGAGATTATTCTCTGATTCTTAAAGAGAAGACAAAATGTTTTCTGCTTCCAAAATATTATGAGAATCAAGTAAAATTATGGATGCAGGACTAATAAGCCATAAAACACTAGATAAAAGTTAGTACATGTCACTGCTCAGTTACTGTGGTATAGTGCAAAATCAGCTGAACCTGAGTTCAAGGTCAGACTTCTAGTGGTTTTGCCTTTGAACAAGTGTGTTATCCTGTGCTTCATTTTCTTTCTTTGCCATGTGATAATAAAGTGAGATAATGTACATGCACACACTGGATGATCCATAATGTGATACAGCAATATATAATATTGTCTGTATAGAGCAGAACTACTCCCCTCACTGCTCTAATCTCATCTCCGGTGTTCATGTGTATACAGAGAGGAGCAGCTAAGTAACTTACTTTTCTATTGCTAGTCTGATGCTTCCCCAGAGCTAGAAAGGAAACTTGTTAAATGGGTGAAGGTATAACCCCTAAATAAGTAAGCTGAATAATCAGATAAGTTTATAGGAGACTGATGTCAGCATAGTGCCAAATCTTAACCTATTTCTTAATGACACTTTGCCTCTAAATTTATTTTTGGCGAGGTTCTCAGGTTAACCAATCCCCTGGAATTCTTCAGCTGCACAGGGCCTGTGAACATCCTTGACCACTTTGGTTTAGGTGAAGCCATGCATGAATTTAACCTTCTTCAGATTATTTGCTTGTGCTCAAAGCACTGCATTTATCAAAGAAGGAGGCTTCAGTCTTGGGCCTGTTCTCAGAGACTCTGCTGCATTGCATTGCTTTTGATGAAAAAGCTTAAAAGACAGAGAACAGGAAATCCACTCTGATTTCATTGTTCTCTTTGAACAGTTCTTTCTTCTTAGGAACAATGCTGGTTTGCCTAAAATGACTAATAATCACTACCATTATTGAACATTAATTCTGTGCCAGGCATTGCGCAAAGTAGTTTCTATGCATCTTTATATTTCGTTCTCACACCAGTGCTCCAAAAGAGATTTTATTATCCCCACTCTACAGAAGAAGAAACTGAGATAGCACAAAGATAGTGAAAAAAGTTCTATCATGGTCATCTCATGAGAGGAGAAAAGCTGAGGGAACCATATCTATTTGGCTCCAAGGCTTATATTCTTAACCACTAAACTAGAACTAATAGATGCTGAAGCCTAAAAGAAGTTTGGGAAAAAATAAAGGAATAATCTTATTTTTCCTATAACAATTTTGACGCAAAGTATGGACCACCAACTCTATCCATTGCCCTCAAAAAACCAACACTTCTATTTCCCATTTGGTGTCTTTGTATATCATTGGTTATTTCTTTCTCAGAATTTTGATTACCTGTTTTGTTTGTTTGTTTGTTTGTTTACAATGGAAATATGTTTGTTATTTGGAATAATAGATTCAAACAGAGGAATCATTTTGAAGTATCAACATAGTGCCTAGCACTGGCCTGGGTTTGAGACAGTATATTTTCTATACAGTTAATTAGAGTTATCTATATTTTAAACTAGCCTTTTGGTTTCAATGTGGACTTTGGAATCAAGTTTGAACAGCCCCAAGCCCTTGATCTATGATTTTGATCAGTTGCAGAATACTTCTGATGCTCAGTTTCTTCAACCATTAAGTGAGGATAATAATAGCTCCTTTTTCACAGGTTTGTTTTGAGAGTTAAGTAAGATAATGCATCTTGGATGTGAAGATTAGTTGAAATAAAGTATGTAAAGTATATAATACAGAATCTAGGAAATAGTGCTTTTTTGATAAATGTCAACAAATTAATGTTTCATAAAATTGAAATGTCTTTCAGAGAGTCAGGATTATAAAATATGTTCTCATGTATAAATAAGTATATATAAGTTGTTTATAACCCACATGTTTCCAAACAGGATTTGAGGTTGCAAGATCAATATTTTACCCAGTGGCTGACCTCTAAGTAGATTATTGCCTTTTAATGTTTGGAAAGGAAAAGTAATCTCTGTAGCCTGAAATCAACCTACAGTTCCTACTGGCATTTTCCCATTACTCTCAAAAATATAAAACAGACTTTCTTCCCACCTTAACTAATTACCCTCCCTCTCTCAAGCATATTAGCATTTTTTAGCGCTGCCCTCTTACTCAAAATACCATCTCCCTCATCTATTTATTCTTTAAATCATGAGCAGCCTGACCTATATCTCTCTTTTCTCATTTTCTCTACTCACCCAATAAGTCACTGGTCTTATTACTCAATTGGAATTTTTCATTTTTCATCTGGTTTTATTAATTAGATTGTCATGTGCTTTTATGTATTTTAGCTGACCAAGTAGCAGTAAGCAAATAGTCCTACAATTCCTTTGTATCAGTCATATTGTGGAATTTCAGTTCTATAACAATTTCTTAATTATTAAATCTTCTTATAAAATAGCTGACAAGCACTAGGTAAGAAGTGAATTCTCCTTTCCATCATGGCTTGTACTAAAACCTAGGCACTTGGTTTCTCTTTCCGTATTTTAAAAAGTAAAATTTTACTTAAATAGATTTCTCGATTGCACTGCTATCTAAATGATTTTATCTCTATTTATTTACTTACTTATGGACATTATTTTTTTTTAAATCAGCAATGAACTTAATTTACCAAATTAGACAATTCCTTAGGCTGTTACATAGACAGTACTAACAAGAAGCTCAAATGCTAATATGCCCTTTTTGGCTTATAGGATAATAATTTAGTAACGAAGGAAAATATTTAAGCTTATTCTATTCAGCTAGCACATCACTTTGCCCCAGACTGATTATGCTTTAAAAAAAAAAGTTTTAGAATCTTGATAAACCTGTTTTTTACACACCCACAGCTGATTCATGAAAAGCTGTAAACTAATATTCATTTTGTCAAGTTTGAGCTTCCAAGAATTACTTCAGTTATGTTGAGGTTTGTAAAAGTGACCAAGTGATATTCTTGGTTGGTTTGGTAATGCTGAGAGTACTGTTTACATTTTGATCATGGTGTTTTCAGTTAACTTAATAGAAAAGATAATTCAAAATTGGATTCCATATATTTACATAAATTTGTCCTTATTCTCACCTCTAAAGAGAAATTTAGTATTGGGGGAGGGCAGTTCCTGAGATGAAATATTTTGATGTGTTCAAGCCAAGCATTTTAATTACATGAGAGATTTTGACACACTCTCAGTCAATGAACAATGGTTGAGTCTAGACAGATATTGAAGAAACTGTAGAGGAGACAGCACATTTCAATCATTAGAAGAGTTGTTTACATAACTCCAATCCTCTACAAAGACACGAGAACTTTTTCAAGGACCCCTATTCAAACTAGTACTACCTGAATACAAAACTTTGAACAGCTATCCACAAAATCAAAGAAATTTTGGAAACCAAGTTAGATATTTCTAATATGTTCCCACAATTCTGAAAATCCCCCTTTGATAGAATTAATTACAATTCATGTCATTACTTATTGTATTATTGGGCTTTCATGCTTCTGTGAAGAAATAGTTGTGTTTGTTTTGCTCTCTATGCTACTCCTTGCATCTCCAAGGTAGTTGGCATAGGACAAGTCCTTAGTAAATATTTGTAGAAGAAAGGACACAGGAAGAGTAAGAAGAAAATAGTGATCTATTGAGTTAGCAGAGTCTGTTTTAGGCAAAAGCGGTAAAGTCTGGTTCAGTGGTTTGCGGCCACTGTCTCTGTGTTTATCCTATTTTGGATTTACTGTCCCCATTTCTCAACCCTGACCTCCCATTCCCTCATGACACTGTAATTAATGGGACCTGCCCTATACTCACAAATAAAATAGTCAGATAAATTTATTAACCATGATCATTCAGTATTATACCATTCCTGCAGCTTTTTTCTTAATCCTTAATCCTCAGTCATCAATGATGACATAGAAAAAAAGGAAGCAGAGCAGTGGTTTTCCAGGACCAGATAATAATCTATTCTCTTACTATAAAACCAGCTATACCATAAAGGCAAAACTTCTACATTTATTAATTCATTCAATGAGTCATTTGTTTAACCAATATTTATTTAACCAGAATTTATTGAGCCTCTGTTGTATGCTAGGTTTAGTGCTTGTCAATGTAATAATCTGAGAAAAGAAAATAGCAAACTTATAAGGCCATGACCAACTTCTCTTTAGGGTCCTCTTTTGTCTTTTTGAAACAGTTTTCAGAAGGTGAGACTATAAGGGACATCAATATTCATCCCTAGTCATTGAAAAGATAAGAGCAAGTCAGAGGCCATTTTAAACCTTCAGGTAAATAAGAATCACTTGAGGGAGGAAGCTGGTTTTCTTGGCAACGTTTGGAAATCTCTGTCTCTTTCACTGAGTCATCCAACAAAGCTGTACGAACAATGTCTGTGGGGCACTGTGCTGGGCCCCGGGACATGCAGATGAAATAGAGTCCCCTCCCTGAAGAAGGTCACAGTCTAGAGACAGACAAGAACAGGCAAATTAACACTTATAATACGGTGAGATAAGTACAGGGTAGACGTCAGCAGATGGTACTATGGCAACCCAAAGGAGGGGCACACAACTAAGCCTGCGGCAGTGGGTAAGGCTTCCCAGAGAAGATGACACTGGGTGAATGAGAGTGAGCCAGATGAGAGGGTGTGGAGCTGATGGGCTTTTAAAACAAAGAAAACAGCAAATAGGAAAACTCAGAGGTGAGAGAGTGCAAAACACTTGTGGGAATCCGTAAAGTAGGGGCTTACACTGTGGGAAGGAAAAGGGCTAAAATGAGATAATGCAGCAGGGGCAGACAATGAAAGTATGAGAAAATGTGTGATATGACGGAAGTGGCCTTTTAGGCAGCTGCTTCTGGAAAGGTGGATTTAAAAGAGGGAAATGGTGTCTGGGGTGGGGTAGTACATAAAGAAGCAAGCATTTTTATTTATTTATTCTTATGCTTTTATGTCTTATACTCAATGTTGCTCTTTAAAAAGATTTTAGACTCTTAAAAAGACATGCAGCACACTCACATAACAAATTATTAAGTAGTTCTCGGAATAAGGCAAAGGAAAACTAAAGGCAGAGACATGAAATAGAACCTGAAATAAGATAGAACACGAAAAACATACCATGCATTTACAATTGACCTTTAAGGAAGGCAAATTTGGCTCCAGGTTTTCTATGAGCCAATGGTTTATTATGTCCATAAGATAAACAAGCTGATCAGGATTGTCCTGGCACTAAGATTTGAATGAATATCTACTAAAGAGTCTATTGTATTAAGAACGTCAGAAGCAATCTTACCCTTTGTTAGAACATAAGATCATGAGTATAGGGACTTTTTCACTGCTATATCTTGAATAGCTTGAAGATTAACAAGCATATAGGGAGGGTTCAGTAAATGCTTCCTGAATAAATGGATGAACAAATGGATGAACAGGTAAGTAGTTATGAACTTGAGTATTCTCCATCCAAAAGTGAGATACAATCTGTGCAAAAGTAGACTGGCATAGAATAGATTCATGAGGTCCCTAACCATTTAGTTTATATGAGAGATCAAGGTTTCAAACCACAGTCATTCCCTGAAAAGAGAATACTAAAACCAAAATTTCTGATTATTCTGAAGCCTATCAAATTCTGCCCACCTTGAGAAGAAAGAGACTCTAGAAAACTCCTAGTCTAATTAGTGAGCAGCATTTTCATGAGCATCCTTAGTATGAACCAAGTAAGAATTTTTATAAAGGTATTTCTAATAATGCTCTAGATTTTAGACAAAAAAAAATATGTCATGCCAAAAAACAACTTAATAAATGTGAATGGTGTGTTATGTACTCAGGTCTCTATTACTCTGGCGTAATCTAAGTACACCTTTTAGAAATCTTCACAGGTTTCTTTGTTAAAACTTCAAAAATTTCTCTAGAAATATTATTTCTCCCAGTCAAGCCATTGCCGAGTATCGGCGGCAGTGAATTCAGAATTATTCTCTATGATGTGTCTGCAGGACAGCTATTCGGTGTTTCCAGTTCAGATTAAAGTGCTAAACCAAACTGTTGATGAGGCTGATAAACTTTGAGAATATTGGAAAGCTTAACTAGAACAGTAGTTGGATATAAGGAAATGCCTTTTCTACCCATAAATAAGCAAAAAGAATAATATCAGGTAAACTCAATACGTGGCTGAGAAAAAACTCACATATGTGTTCCAACACAAAATTCTATGTTATATGACATGAATAGAATCATAATCTGAAAAATTTTAAAGGTGCTTTGTTCAGTCACTTTCCTAGGACCTTAAAGTGTAATTACTAAAGCACCATGGAACACTTAGATTTAAATGACGCAACTTCCAATGTATGCCCTTGACATTAAGTTAACCGTATAAGATGACTTGTTCAATGGATTTATTAGTAACAAAAAGTCAAAACTTGGAAAATATTACTAAAAACAATAGCTTTTATTATAAAATAGTGACCCATAGTCTCTGTTTAGGGCAAATGTTATTCAGCAGGGCCAGTTTTCTATTAAAGCCACCCTAGGTTATGATAATACAATTCTATCATATGCTTAAAAAAGAATGCTCTCCTTTATTGATATAGAAAACAGGCATGCTTCCTAATTATGAAAAATAATATGAGAATACAAGATTAAAACATTAGAAGAAACCCAGTCAAGTACAGGATCTAGAGGTTTAGGTTTCATTAGCTTCATGGAAAATCTACTTTTTGTGGAGGGTCCATTCACCAAGATAGAGAATATATATAGATTGAGAAGATTTTCAGGGTTGGTGATAAAATAAATTTTAGAGGTGTTGGGTTCTGGTGAGTCATCAAAATGAAAATATCTTGTAACTAATTGGAGATATGAATCTTGCCTTTTAAATAAAGTATGAGTTGAAAATGGATAATTTAAGAGTCACCACTTAGAATTAAATCTATGTCAATGACTTAGAGGGAAATCTGAACCCAGCTATTATACATGGAATACAATTTTGCTGTGTGAAAGAGTAATAGGTCTTCTTTTTAACGACTGCTTAGCTCTAAATTGATATCACAAACATTAGTAATTTATAAGATATAAGTAATCTCAACTATTGATACTGTGTCAAGCAAAATTTGAAGTGACATTTTCCAACTCTGGTGTCATCATTTATCAATATGAAGTGGGAAAAAATCAAAGGAGAAAAAAACATTTCTGAGAATCAGTAATTGGTACAATAAAATTTGTAGGTTAAAGGAGGATTCACTAATGTGAAAATTGAGTTAACAATAAGTTTAAGCAATAAAATGATATATCATGGCATCTTTCTTATATTTTGCATATTTTAGAAAGGCTGATAAACTTGAATACCTTGATTTGGGAATTATGAGAGTCAGAGAGGAGCCAAAAAAAACCATGAAGTGAGCAGAGTTTGGTTTTCATATTCTCTTCCAGCAGCCCTTGGAGCTTCCCCTTTCACATTTCCCTCATGCAAGTTTTTGGTAGTCTTATTGCTGGTCAATATGCCTCTAGTTTCAAAACAAAATAAGCTAATAACCTTATTCATATCAGTGGATTTATTTATACATTTATTTATTCACCAAATACTTATTGAGTGTCTGCTCTTTCTTAGACATTGTCCTGTGTCTCAGAACAGATAGATATATGAATAAATAAGAAGATATAGATATATTGATCAATGATAGATGGATAGATAGATGATAGATAAACTTAAATTCCTGCAGAGATAAAAGAAGCTGAGAGATGAGAATACTATTTTAGATGTAATTTTCAATAGGTAGTTATATTTATACTTATATTTATACTGGCATGACTTAAAGGGGCATAGAACAGAAGAAAATATTTAGAGCAAATATCAAGTATGTGGCAGATCATATTTTCCAAAGATGGCCAAGACAATATACCCTATCCAATATGCTCTATTTACAATGTGCCATTGATACTCCTTTCTTGAACTTTTGTGATGCCTCAACCAGTGAAATCTGGTGGAAGTGATGCTAAGTGACTGGGAGGATAGATATATAAAATTGCTATGCAATTCCCTCCCGTTCTCTTGGAATGTTTGCTTTTATTACCCAGTTTCCATGCTGTGAGAAACCCCAGGTCACATGAAAAAAATAGCAAGTGTCCTAGCTAAGAGCCACAAATGAGTCCCAAGCCAATAGCTAGCATCAACCATCGTACAGGTAGAAATGTCTCCAGATGATACCAGTCAGCCCCAGCCTTTGAGTCTTTCCAGCTGAACACCCATAAACAGGCTGTCCCTGCTGTGTCCTGTACAAATTTGTGATCTGTGGAGCCCATGAACATAATAAAATTGTTGCTTTGTGCTAGTAACTTTGGAAGTGATTTTTAATACAACAATAGCTAACTGGAACTAAGGGCTAAAGCCCTTAGTTGGGAATGAGCTTTGGATAGCCAATAAACACGCCGTGGCTATGGTGACTGTGCAGACTAGCCTAGGAATGAGTGTAGGGGTGGATGAGGACAGAAAGCCTGGTAGGACAGATCACCCTTTTCAAGCCATAGGGTGGAGTTTAAATCTTTTTTTTTTTTTTAAGTATGATGGAACCCCATCACCCTATTCTTATGGGACAAAAACCTCAAAGTGTAGTGTAGAATGCATTTCAACCCTGGAACATGTGAGTTCAAGTGACAGTTTTATTATATATGTTTTCTTGGAAAATTTGTTACTTTTTTGAATGCCCAGTTTCAGCAGTAGCTTCAGAAAGCAAACACAATCAGAGAGAAAGAGCAGTGGTTAGAGATTATCCCACAGGTGGACAGCTGAGGATACCTCACCACTCTCCCTAGGTTTTTAGCAATAAGAAAACTTTTGTCAGTAATGACAACTGCAGTAATAAAAACATTTCTTTAATACTTACTGCTATACATGCATTAACACTCTTAATATTCACAACAATTCACAGATATTCAGGTAATCGCTGAGAATACTATTATCGTCATTTTACAGGTAAGGGAAAATGAGGTATAAAGTGGTTAAGTGTTATCTAAATGGGTTTAGCCTGTTGGTATTAGGGCTGAGATTTGAAGCCTGGTTTGTTCTGACACCAAAGCTCATGGTCTAACATCTAAGATGTACTTTGTTGCTAATTTCCCAATGGAAACCACACTCACTACACTTTAGATACTGGAAAAACTCTTTCCCATGAGACAGTCTGGATAGCTGCTCCTCTCCCTTTTGGGGACATGGGGAGTTGAGAAGTTGGGCAAAGAACTTTAACCAATGGCATTCAAAGACAGAAAAGTTAAAGTTGTCAAATTGATCAACATGACACTATTTCAGTTTCATTATTGTTGATGAGTCGATAGTCATAGAAATTCCAAAAGAATAATCTGCTTTTGGGAAAAAAAAAATAAGTTATTTCAGCACAATTTTATCTGTATATTTATTCAAGCCAGAAACAGTATAGGCAGTTGTCTATGAGAGATGATTTTATACCTTCTTTAAAATAGTTTCCCCTACTCGGTGCCTAGCGTCTGCAATCCTATCATTAGCTGCTCGTGCCTTGTGTTTGAGCATTGTCCACATAATGTCAGACATTCAGATGATGGAATTTTTTATTTTTCTACTGGAAGTTTAACTTTGAAGACACAGGCTTCATGAGTCATCTAATTCATTATTTGCGATAATAATGGACATTCTAACTAGTGCATGTTCCAACGCAGAACCGGGTGCAGAGATCAGATAAAAGGCAAGCAGACAGACAGGCACAAAAGAGCTTTCAAAACCCATTTAATGATCAGTTTCTAAATATTTTACAGCTTCAGGTAGTGCCAAGTTGGGCAAAAAAGAAGGCAGTCCCAAGACACTGTCATGGAGATGTCTATCCTTTCAGCTATGCATATTACCATGAGCGCTCTTTTTTGCTTCAAACAGTATCAGTGGATTATATTTAAGTAGGAGACAATGGATTATATTTTAAGTAGGAGTCTTTTTTAATTCCTTCCTTCCTTAATTCTTTCCTACTTTCTTTTTTTTATTTTCTAATATTGAGTAATTTCTCTGTGAAACACTTCCTTCTTTTGACATTTGTGACATGATACACTCCCAAGGTTCACTATTCACTTTCTTTGTCAACACCTTCTTCTCTCTGTGTATTCCATCGGCCTCAGCCCTAGGTCCTCATTATTCTTACTCTCTATGTATTTCCTAGGTACTTTCATCCACTCCCGTCTCTTTGAATACCATCCACAAAGGAAAAACTCCACATTTTTATTTCCAGACTGTAGTTCTCCTTGGAACTTCAGAGCTGTTTATATGACAGACAACTTGAAATATCTACTTGCATAGTTTAAACTAACATGTTTAAAAACTAACTCCTTGATCTTCTACATGCCTCTCCCCTAAAAGTTCTTTCTCTAGTGTTAACTTTCTCGGTAAATGACCCAAGATGTTTATGCCAGAGGTCTGCCTCGAAGCTTCCCTTTCCTTCACCACTACATAAAAAACAATTATCGATTCCTTTTGTTTCTGCACATGAAATATATTTGTAATTCATCTGTTTCAATGTGTCTTTAATGCCTGTCTCCTAGTCCCAATACATCATCTCTGTCCTAGATTACAGATTCCTAACTGGTCTACCCAGTTGGGTGACTAGCTGTTTATAATCACTTTCTTAATATAACCCTTTACACTGAATTTAGAAGTAAACAAACAATCTATATAGAAGGAAATGAAAATCTATAGAGTAACACATGGTCTGCCAGAGGTCTTCTCACTGGAGTTTCCTCATCCCTAAGAAAGAAATGAAGGGAAGAAATTGTTGTTGTTGTTATTGTTTTCTCCCTCTAGACACTTTCAAGTGTGCATGTGACACATGGACCCATGGGCAGCCTATCTAACAAATGTAAAGGAAACAGGCAAAGAACAAAGCTGAAACACTAAATCTGGCAGAGTCAAGAGCTGGAAAGAACCTGGAGCCATGACAATAATATTGAGCTCTAATGAAACACATAGCCTTGTACCCTGATGAAGCTCATTCTATCTCTAGAATCCTGTTTGTGTGAGATAATAAATATCTTATTGTTTAAACCATTTTGAGAGTGGGATTTCACTGTGATAGCTGAAAGCATCCTAACTGATTGCTAGAATATAGATCAAGAAGTCATTTTAAACCTAGATTGTAATTACTCTAAATAAGAGGTCACAGAACACAGGAAAGATGGACTCTGTGTTTAAGACATTGAATCAATGGGACTGAGAAATAGAGGAGGAAACTAGCTTGGGGAAAAACATGAACATAAGTAAGTGAAAGGGAAAATGTGAATATTTCAACTAGGTGAAAAAAATAAAAACTATCCCGAAGTTTGAATGGAGAAGCCGAATGTACTATCCACTGTGCAACAGGCTTCAAATTTTGAGTTTAATGTAGTGGACAATTATACCTCCTGAGAGGTATAATTATATTTGCTGCTAAAAAAAATATTTTTAAAACATTTCAAAAAAAATTCTCTTTTAAGGGGCTACTTCTGGGTTTTATTCTGAATTTGATGGCCTCATAAAGCAGAATTTATTAATAATAAACTAACATTAAGTTAGTAATTTTTTTAATAGACCTTCATTTTCTTGGTAGATGAGACACTTATTTTAAGTAATGTTTTTAATGATTTCCAAGTATAAGCTGACAATAAATACTATTAATTTTCCCTTTCTTTTGGTGTTAATTTTCTGAAAAATTGTGATGCAAAAAGTTAGAATATTTTCTTTTTAAAAAATAAAATTAATAGAACCAAAATTATGAAAAAATAGTCCCTTTATGAATCTTTAAGTTAATTAAAATTAAATAATAAAAGTGGTATATTAAAGAGATTATTGAAATCTTGCATTTACTAGGTTAATAGCAATGGATTTAATACACATTAAACCTTATGAAATTACCAATATTTGATTATTTTTGACTTACAAATTAGACATTTTGAATAGTTTAAACTGATATTTGATTACTTAATCCTTGTTTTTAGCAAGAATATTGCAATTTTAAATTACATTTGTGAATTTATTCTGGTTTATAGTAAATAATTTTCATTATAAGAGACATAAATACTAGTGATTAAGAACATGAACTTTGAAGCTAGATTGCCTGGATTAAACCCTGGCTCCAACTCCCGCACATGGTAATTTTGAGCAAATAATTTGACTTCTCTGTGCCTTAGTTGCCTATAGTATGAAAATAATACCTACTTCACAGGATAATTTATGAGAAATAAATATGTACTTTCATATAAAGTATACGGAGCAATGCCTGGCACAGAGTAAACCCTCAACAACTATTATTATTATTATTATTACAACTGTTTATTATCATTATTATTATTATTATTATTATTATTCAATATTTGATATTGAAATATTCAAAGATAATTAAAAACATTAGTCATTTGTATTTATTAAATATTGCTGCAGTGAGATTTTTTCATCTCTTTTCGCAAAGAAGAGCTTTAAGTAATTTTATTTCACCATAGTGACAAAATGACAAAGCTCTGTTCTCTTTAAACAGTCTCAGGTATCACAGTTGAAAAAGGAAATTATATTCTCCTTCTGCTCTTTGGATTCCTTTCACTTTCAATTCATCTTTTCAAATTCAACTTTTTCTAATGAGCCTGACCAAGGAATCGCTTGCAATTCATATAATGAAACTCTACATTCACATCTGCTATAAAGTTTTGCAAAAATAAATTAGCATATGCTAGTTAATTGTGAAAGAAATAAAAGTTTGGATTGGGAAAGGATTATGTATTTTTATCAAATATCTTTTCTTAAAGTTTTAAATAATAGAACCCTCAGGAGTTCATAATAATCATATAATCTAATGCACTCAAGGCTGAAAATAAGTGGACTTTGTTCTATTCAAGGCTTTACTGATTAGAAGCCCACCCACATTATAGAGGGCAATCTGCTTTACTCAAAGGTCACAGATTTAAATGTAATTTTTATCCAAATTGACTACCGTATTCATCCGGATATACGCATTTACGTGTTTAAGGCAACTGACACCTGGTCAGTTCCTCTACAAAGTGACTTTTACCATGGCTAATTCACTTTTTTCAGGGTTTTGAACCTACCTGGTCTGACAAGAAACCTATAATTATGGGCACAATCAACCTGGATTCAATTCTTTGACTCAAGTTCACATTAAACAAGTTCACAGGTTGTGTAAATATGGTTATATTTGTATACACAAAACTCCGATGTGTTCCTTGATAATGAAGGAAAAATATGAAGCCAAGGAAAATGAGTGAGTCCACAAATATTTATTGAGGGCTGCCAATTTTCTGATATTATGTGAATGTTGAGGAAAATTTTAATGAATACCACAAACTTGACTTCAACCCAAGGGGAAGTTTCAGTCTAACTGGGTATATTAAAATGTGCCAGACTATTATATCTGTCCTTTACACATTGTATTAGTTTTCTATTGATGTGTCACAATTTACCACATACTTACTGGCTCAAAACAGTGCCTATTTATTAGCTCGCATTCTTGTGGGCCAGAAATGTGGCATGGTGCAGCTGGATTCTCTGTTCAGAGAATCACAAGACAGAGTCAGTTGTCACTCAAGCTGAGTTCTTTTCTGTAGGCTCTGAGGGAAAATCTGCTTTCAAACTCATTCTCATTGGTAGAATTTAGCTCCTTGAGGTTGCAGGACTGAAGTTCTTGCCATCTTGCTCAGTCAGACAAGGACCACTCTCAGCCCTTATAGAACTCCATCTAGGAACAGTTGTATACTGAAAGTATAGCCTAGACTCATTGGTTTCTCTCTCTCTTCCTTCCCTCTCTCCCTCCCTTCCTTCCTCCCTCCCTCTCTCCTTCCCTCCCACCCTCCCTTCCTCTGTCTGTCTGCTTATCTGTCTATTGGTGCTGAAAGTCCTTCTTACAATTGAGCAGGATTTCTCAACTTCTGTATTATTGACATTTTGGGCCAGATAATTGTCATTGGGTGTTATACTATGAATTGTGAGATATTTAGCAGCATTTCTATGATTTCTTCCCACCAAATGCCACTTGCTTCAGTCCTGTCAACCAAAACTGTCTCCTACCACTGTCTCCTGGAAGATTTAGTGTCCTCATTGAGAACCACAGCCTCAGGGCAAGCCAATGATCAGATGGCTACTAAACAAAGAGAGTTATGTGAACTTAAAAAGTTTCTCTCAGATGAGGCAGCTCGTAGTTTTTTCACCCTGTACTATGGGTATAGCTTTGACAAGAAAGCTATAATTCTCAAACCTCCTTAACTGAGATAGCTTTCTTTCCTGAACAGCATCTGGTTATGTTTCTTGTCCTTTGAATTCACTGTGTCTATCTCCCAGTCCATTCCATTGAATATATTTCTGCTTATTCAAGTAAAACTATGTCCTCCCTTTCTAGGATTACTTCATGATCACCTTGATTGAAGCATTAAATGTCTCCTACTTCTTTAATTATACCCTAAGAGATCCAGACTTGGTTTACTTTGATTTACTTCCACTGAGCCAATCACAGTCATTGTACATGGATTTATTTTAATTCAAGTTTAAACATTTTCAACATTATATAACATGAAAGGACAGATTTCTCATATCTCATGTTTAGCATCCATTTCTATTTCTATCTTTTTTCTATAACTTATAATTATGCTTTTTAAATGTATTTTTCTTTTTCTTCCGTTAGATAAAGGGCTCTCTGGGAGCAAGGACTCTGCATATTTTATTCTGTGTTGAATGTATGCAGATCTACATAGTGCCTGGCTTGCAGTAAATATTTATGGAATGAAAAGAGTGTTTATATGTCTGTAAACACTCACATATACATATTTACACACACGCACATAAAGCATTCTAGATATTTTTAACATTTCTATTAGCACAGAATATTCTTGCTTCACCCTCAAACAAAGCAAAATGCCTAAAAATTTACACTTAATATGTATTGCTGTTGTTTTTCTTTTATGGGGAGAAAAAAAGCACATCTAATGGAGACTTACATTTATTAGCATGGGTGAGGAATGCTGTACTGACTTGAATGTCTGAATCCATAGCAATGGACTTTGAATATTGGGTTAAATCAGGGAGCCAAGGATATGTATCATAGTTTTTATCTGCAGTACCTAGCAGGAAATTATCTTTTAATTTTCTAATGAAAACATAATACAATTTAGAAGTACATGTTTATAACAAGTGACACAAATAGCTTGAATATCTTACTTGTAACAATTAAGTATAGTTGCTATAGCTGAATTGTTATAACTCAATTATTGTGATTCACAAGTATTATAAATGATAACCATAATATAAACCTGTAGAATTGAAGTAAAAACTCACAATATCTTCACTCCACTTTCAAAAGTCAAACAATCTGTTCTCCAAAAGGCAGAACATGTGGTGCCAGCTGGGATCTTAAGTCAAGTTTCTTATTCTCTCTGTATACCTCAGGGAGCTCATCTATAAAATAATGATCACATTATCTACTGAACAAGAAAGTGATTAACAAGTCATAGCTTTTGCTCTCTGTAGGCAGTCACCTCTTATAAGAAAAACACTTTTTTATGTGACATAAAAAATAAAGAAGGGTTACAACCTTAAAGATGAGGCAGTGCTATCTTATAGAGATTGTAAGACACTCTCATTTCTGAAACATTAAAACATGAAAAAGTGTGTTTTATAATCAAATATCTATGTTTGATTATATTTAGAAAAGACATAATTCACACATTCATTCATTTAGCAAACTTCTCCTGAGCACTATTACAAATGGTTATCATAAAAGTTAGGTTTACTTTCTTTTAGATTGCATAATTTAACAAAATGCTAAAATAACAGCTTAAAATTTAACACGGTAGCAAGTCTTAATAAGCTATTTTTAAAAGATTTTACTTATTTTTCCTTTCTATGAAAAAGCATCTGATCCAGGCACTTAGATGTTTAGGACAGAAAGATGATAAAGAAAAGTAACCATGTGCTAAAGGCATTTACAATCTGTGGGGAAGACAGACAAGAAAACAAATAATTATAATACAATGGAATCACTCACTGTCATGAGACCACAGAGAAAGGAGCAGATATCATCTATGTCCCAATATGTGGTGACTCATCATTTTCCCCTGTTGACTCATCAAATTGATTTATAGAGCATGCCATCTTCATTCATGAGGTAGAGCACTCATTTAATCTAAGTATTCTCATTGAAAATTTTATCCAAAATCTCATGCCTATGTAAATGAAATGGGAATTAGTTTTTTTTAAATTACTCCTTTACAAATATATTTGTGATCTCCACATTATAACTACTTTCTGCATTACATTTTAAGTGATCATTAAAAGACTGATTCTCAATAATGTTTTTTTTTGGGGGGGGGGTATGACATTACACTGGAAAAAAATAATTTAAAAATCTCAATGTATTTGCTAGATTTAATTGCCAATTTTATCAGAGACATCTTTAAGTACCAATAGCAATCATTTCTGCTTTAAAAACTTACCCCAAATTGTTATTCAAAAGAGAAATGGAAAGAATTCCCATAATATAAGATATTTCATAAAGAATTAAGGTGCCACTTCTCTTTTTTGAAAGACAGTTGTGAGAGGGAAGCTCATTTTATACTCAGTCATGTATAATAATCTTGAGAAAGTTAAGAAAAGTTTTATCTGTGGAGATTAAACCAAATCAGAACTTGAAGGATTAGTTGGATGTTCCCAAGGGCAGAGTGAAGGAAAGAGAAAGAAATAAGAGTGTTCAGTGTAGAAAGAGAATACAGTCTCAAAAATATAGTATTTCAGGGAAACATACTTTTATTCAGCTGGAGCACACAGTGTAGTTGTGAAATGGGGTGTAAAACTAGAGAAGTATGTTTAGGTACAATAACATAGAGCTAATAAATTTAGATTTTATCTTTCAGGCAATAGGGAAACTTCTAAGGTTTTTAAACAGACAAATGATAATATCAGAAATTTTTAAAAGCTACATAAAATAGCTAAATACCAGTGACATAAACCAAAATAAATATAATGCAATAGATAAGATGAAAGCTAGCCTTATGCAAAATGAATTTGTTATCCACATTTGTTTCCCACACTCATCTTGTTTCTGTACCTTTCACCCCTCTATAGTACATTCATTTCATTCCATACTACTACTTATCTAGTATCCTCACTCTTCTTAATCCTTCTCTATCAAAAATGTCTCTTAGAGAAAAATAAGAAGCTGTTATAGACATATTATTTAATCCACCAGCAACCATAAATTAGGTCCCATTATCAAGATTTTACAGACAAGTTTTAGAGCTAGAATTTCAGAAGCAGGTCTATGGGAACACACATTTTTGCTCTTAAACATGATATAATATAAGAGTCTAAAACTGTGCTGAATTTGACGTGCAATATCAAGGAATTTTCAATCCAACCAAGAAGGAAAGACTAACAGATGGGCAACAAAGAGAGAAGTCATCGTGTGGATAATTTAGCGGTAAAGTCATGTACAGAATAAAGAGATCTTTGGGAGACTGAAGATTGACGAAAGAAGGACCTTGAGAGCTGCTTGGAAAATAGTCATGGAGCAGGGGTGGTGGCAGGTATGGGTAGTGGGAAGTGCAAGGAGAGACACATGGAGGTAGAATGTTTAGGACTGTAAAGAATAATTAAAACAGGGAGAAGTTCCAGTTAAAGGCAATAAGACTGGATATGAGTTAGAGATTTATATATGAAGGACTCTGATGTCAGAAATTACACCACATGTGCTACGCCTTGTAACTTATGATACGCTGTAGGTTTTGATATGATAAAAAGATAAATATCATAAGACTCATCTGGCAGCCATATACAAGATGAATTAAGTTTGCAAAGGGACAGAAGAGAAGCAAACTAACAGGCTGTTACAGTAATCCAGGTGTAGAATGATGATGGCCTGAACTTTTATTCCCCCCTTACATAAAACTCATGGTAACAGCCATGGCTATGAAGCCTTTCAGATAATAATACAAAAACACCAACTTGGAGATTAGCTGTTTAACTGGACAGAGGCCATGGACCAGTGAGTCATTGGAGACATTTTAAACAATGCGTCCAGACAGACTCGCTTTGTATTCAGCTGCAGTATACCTGGAAGGTAGGGTAAGGTTATCATCAAAAACTGTGCTGAATAAGTCTGTGATGCCATAGACCAGCCATTCAACCTATAAAACTGCAGCCTTATGACCCACCTAGTGAAATAGAATTATATGTTGAAAAAAAATATACTGTTATACATTGACGTCAGTAGGTTTCACTAATTGAAAAGAAAAAAGGGGTAACTTTATCAAAATTTAGAGAAAACAACAGTTTCTGTGGTCACTCTCAAATTATAGGGGAAATCCCTCAATTTGGTGTCATGCATTACTTCTTCCACTTAGGAAAATGGAAGGAAAAATATTCAATGTTTGTTAAGCACTCCAAATGTTTTTGGATCCACATTCTTTTTCTATCTGCTTTTTCAGAATGTTTCTGCTTATGTGCTCTGCTTACTAATGTGGACAGTGTAATAAAGGCTTTCAGAAGAGAGGTACGGCTTCCTATTTGTATTCTACAGGGTAGACAGGCTCTACTTTAGGAGCCTATATGGATAAGCACCTAAATTTATCTAGATGCTCCTGGAATTTCAGAGAGCCTAGTGCTTCTCTCCTTGCTATCCCTTTGGATCTTATAGAAGTGGCAGGATTTACATTTACCTAAAATAATTCACTGAGGAGTGAGATCAGTTCTAGGGGTGATGCCTATGGTCTACTGAGCGTTGCCTCCTAAACCATCATCTCAACAGAAATGGAACTTGTGCTGTGCTGTCAGGCTGCAGGCGTTCTGTGAGAAAGAAAATCAAGCCATGTGTGTGATCTCCGAGGAAAGCGATGGGGAGAACTCGGGGAGGAAGTGGAGAACCTGAGTACTTCAGCCACAGTGCTTGTTCCATAAGTCCAGCGCAGTCCAACAGAAACATAATGAGAGCTGAAATGTGAGCTGCAGAACATAATTTCAAATTGTCTCGAACCCACATGAAGAAAGTAAAAATAGACAGGCAAAATCCATTTTCATCATATATTTAATATAATCTAATACATTCAAATTATCAACATTTCAACAAGCAATCAATACAGACATTATACATGTATATTTTGTGTTCTGTTTTGTACAGAATCCGGTATCTATTTTATGTCTTCAGCACGTTCCAATTAGAATGAGCTGCATCCGATTGCATAATCACTACATGTGGCTTGTGGCTCCCCTCATGTAACTTAATGTCACAGAACTACTTAAGTCAGAAAAGGTGTTTTCATTCAGTTTTAAGAATGTCATATCACTGGGATAAGCTCATTGAGTTAAATAAGGAAAAGAGAAGGAGGTGAAGAAAACTCAGTTTTAACAATCTCTTAAACTTTAAGGTTTAATTTTATTTTCACAAGGAAATTGTCTCCTTATGTGAAATGGAGACAGAGAGCTTAAAAATAAGGACACAATAGTAAGGATAAATACTGATCTATAATGGTGTTTACTGGCCTACAACAAAATGAGCAAACAAAGACAATGTAGTGAGATTTCCATAAAGTCAAATTTATTTAATTGAGAACACTCCATGTTATTTTTATTGTATGCTCTTCCCCTTTGTGTGTCAAAATGCCATTGCTTCTATTAAATAATAGCAGTAGTAAATTTGATGGATGTGTTTTTAATGTCTCCCCTGACAAAATAAATTTTGGCAGATGTATATTGATTCTGAACTTTAAATATATTTCTCTGAAACATAAAAGTCATGAAAATGCATCTAGGGACAACTATTAAAGGTAACAGAGACCTATTTTGGGAATGAAAAGCCCAGCATTCAAGTTCTGTGTTTGCTGACAAACAAGTTAAGAGGCCTGAATCCACTTGTTGAGCTTTTCTGGTCTTTACATATTCACCTGTAAAATGAGGGATTTGGACCAGATTACCAATGAAATGAATTATACTTATGAAATTCAGCTTTTATGACTCAACTAAGATCTTTTAATAAGACAGTGACAATTTCAAGATACCGAAGGCAGACGGTAGCTTCTGACACGGAGCTAGTGTGTATTTCCACCAGAGTAAATTATGTGATCCTGTTTTCAGAAACTCCTCCTTGAAAGCCTATGAAAGGAAATGTGCTACATAAATAAATGATCATCAAAGGAAAGACTTGCTTCTAAAATACAACCTGTATGTACATGGTGATGTAGGCATGTAATACCATCTGAGTCATGCCCACAAAGCTGCTCCATCTCCTGACATGACTAATACACCTTTCTCCAATTCTTATGTGAAGCTACATTATGGTTTTGGCAGTTAAACTGATTGATATTTGGCTTTATCATTTTAATACTTCTATAAAATACTTGTTTAACCTGTTTTAATCTGTTGGTAAGTAGGAGTTGAAATGGTTTCCAATAAGCAAACAAAAATACTTCTCTTGATTTACTACCTAGGGTTGGGGAAAAAAAAGGAAGAAAGTTCAAGATATAATAGTATATGTTTGAATATATAATAAGAAAGAGAAAACCTGAAAAGTATTCAATATACGAGTATTGATATTTCACTCAAGTTCATGATTTTAAATATTAAGTTCCCATAGAAAATTAATCTTCTGTTGTTGATTCTCTTGAAATGTGCTAGTGTCCAATTTTCACAAGCAGAATTGGCTTTATAATGTATGAGTGTTGTGGACTTGCTGCTTTTTTGTTAAAAGTTTACAAGTGGATATGATTTATGACTCCAGTTTCTTTCAAAATGTACCCTACTCTTTATCTAAGAAAAAAAAATTATCTCGAAATATATTTAGGGTCCATACCCCTCCCCCAGAAAAATTCAAATTGCTTCAAACTTCTGTGAAAAATATAGAAATGGAAAATTTAAATATTAAAAGTGAGATTTTTTCCAATAAATCTCTCTAAACTCTAACCTTCCTATTCTGATGTTTACCTATCATAGAGCATACTTCCAAATATAGACCTTTAGCTACCAAAGAGATAAATTTAGCTTGATTTCTATTTACCTTATATATATTTAGATCTCAAATGACTCAGGTTGAACAATTTTTAAATAAAAAGTTTCTATGATTTCAGACAGTGTGAAAGTTCTGTGTAATAGTTGAGAAATGTTATTTACTAAAAAAACAGGCTGATCACATTACCTCTTTTCTCTTTTCATAGGAAAAATAAATGAGCTAGCCTAATCTTATTTCTCAATAAGAATCTTGTTACTTGAGAGTTACATGTATGCTTATTATTGGAGAAAAATATAACTAAATTTTAACCATTTAAAAAAAAAGATGAATAAAATACATAGACAAATCATTTCATATAAATCATTTTTCTATGCCACCCTAAATGTTTGGTTGATAAATATAATAGGTAATATTTATGCACACATGGATATATACTATAGAAAAAATACAATTTTCTGAAATTCTAATAAAGCAAAGAAATAAACCAGATTTTTTTCAGGGTTACTTAAAACAATTTCTCTTAATATATTTAGATTAGAACTAATGTACATTCTAATGTTTCTTTTTAGATTGGAACAGATGAAATTTTTTATCTGAAGTTGAAGGTAATGAAGTCATTTTTGCAGTAATAAATCTCTTCTTCACAAGTATTTGTCCACCAGTAGTGAACAAGTTAGATTATCTTAGCATTTGTTTAAAAATTTCTACTTTTTTTTAAGCATATAAGTTATGCTATTGAATCTGGAATTTTAGTATTACTGAAGTAGTCACATTAAATCCTTTGTGGAAACAAAAATAAGGATAAAATATAATTGATTATTTCCTTGGCTCTTCCAGAACTATATTGGTAATACACTTAAAAACTGAGTTGCCTAATAGATAGTGGAGAGCATAACTGTTCATGCAATAAATGTTTCTTGAACAACTCCTGTTCATGCTTTTGTTTCTTCACTTGTCCTGCAAATATATTTTGAGCACTTACTATGTAGCTATCAGTTATTGTGTTGGACACACAAAATGCACCAAAGAAAACCTGGATGGCCTCTGCCTGCAGGGAGCTTACTGGAGAGAGTCATTTCAATTAGATATAAATGTTTGTGTGATGAATATTATAAAAAATGAGGAAATACCAGGAACATTATAAAAGATAAGGGAAATTGAAATAACAGTTTATCACAGGTCTACCTGATCTGAAAAGCAAAGATGAAAGATTTTCATGAGGAAACTGACCTGTAGGCTAAGAAGTGAAAAATGAGGAAGAGTTAATGTTAGGCTAAAAGAGGGCAAGAGGAAGGAGATAGAGCTTTTTAGATAAGAAACCAATAATGGGTTTAAAGTCTTGAATTCTGGGAGATCTTGGAGCATTTGAGGAATAGGAAGAGCAGAGTGAGGAACAGCATAGGATGAGGTCTTCTAGAGGTGGTGAAGAGGCCAGTAGTGCAGGGATTTATCGGTCATGATATGGACATTGTATTTTATCCCAAGTGTGGTGGGAAGCAAGAGAAAGCTGTTAAGCAGGAGTTTCTCAGAAAACTGATCTCAAGATGAAGTGTGGAGAACAATTGGATAGAAAGCAAAAGCAGAAACAGAGGGACTGTTATGAAGTTATTGCAGTATTTTTAAGCAATAACTTGGATTAGGGACATGGCTGTGAAGATTGAACGATGTGGATAGATTCTAGACAATTAGAATATAGATTCAGTAGGACCTGGCTATTGGCTTAAATATGAAGATAAAAATAAACTCCTGCATTTCTGGCTTAGGCAACTGGATGGATGGTAAATTTTTGAGGAAGCTGGATCAGGAAGACAAATTCTGAGAAAGTCAGACAAACTCACTTTGAACATGTTTCTTTTAAGGTGCCTGTGAGACACTCAATTGTTGGTGACAAGTAAGCATTTGAAAACATGATCTGGGGCTCAGAAAAGAGGTCTGAACTGCAGATATAAATTTCAGATTTGCTTTTACGGATGGTAATTGAAGACATGTGAGTACATGAGACTGCCTGAGGAGAATGTGTGTGGAGCGAGCAGGAGAGAAGTTATAGGACAGAGCTCTGAGGAACTCCACTACCTAAAGGTCAGAAGATGGAGAGGAGCAAGAAGAGACTGAGAAAGAGTAGACTGAGTCATAGAAAGAAAATCGAGAGGGGAGCCCACAGAAAAGAGGATTTGGAAGAGAAATTTGACCCAAAGTGTTGAATTCTGCTGAGGGGTCAATTCAGGTATGTGCTGTATAAAAGAAATTGTGCTGAGTACTCTGAGGACCACAGAGATGACAAGGCATAGACCTTACCTTCAAAAAGCTAACTAACCAGTGAGGGAAATAGGTATGTAATTAACTTCCAAACAGAGTAGAATAAATAAGCACTTGCTAGGTTAAATGCAGACACTTGGACATAAGGAAAATTGTATGGTATTGTCTAAATGATTTTGTAAGACCGATTCTAAAAAGCTTAGACAAAATTCACGTTTGAATGCATTTTCAAATGTTCACTTTAACAATGGCATTAAGAAAAATACTATTCTACTTTATGTATGTATTATATGACTGGTATGGAACAACCATGTATAACAAAGAAAAAAGAAATATTTTCCTGTTCAGGAATTTGAGAGTTTTGACCCTGGCCCAATAATTTGTTTTTTCTGGAGCTGGCTTTGTCCCATTGCGGCCACTTCATAGAGATCCAGGAATTTGGCCTAAAGACGATTGGACCTTAAGGCAAAAGAAGATATTGTTCTTTCTTCTTCAGGGTGACAAAATGGCCCATCTGTTGAAATGCTCAATAATAGCTGGGACAAATGTCATAGACACTTAGTAATTCAAAATTGAAGATAATTTGGACCCACCATAATTTTTTTATTACTTCAATTATAATTAATTATTTTAAAGCTGTTTTAAAATATTAACACATTTTATATGTATGTTTCTTATATCAGTATAATTTTACAGTTCAAAATTTAAACTTTCAAGAGAAACAAATCAAAAAGTTATTTTTAGTAAAGTATTATACTAGTAATTTTTTTTAAATACTCCTTTATCTCATGCATTTAATTTTTTTAATTTGTTTTCACATTTGTCTTACCACATTTCTTTAATTAAGCATGATTTAGTTTGTTTATTTATTTTTGTTGTTTTAGGAATACCTTGCTATGTGAATGAGGTATTTTTTTAATTTTCTTTTTAATACTCTTTAATATCATACTAGGAAGTGCCTCATTTTTAAAAGCAATAATTACATTTCATTAAAATGATTTAATTTAAAATATTCACTAATTAAGCATAATTTCTCTTTATTTATATGATAAATTGATGAAACTCTACAGATTATAATTAAAATTCCCAAATTAATTTAAATATCTTAAGAGACTTTGTCTTAGACATATTTTAATGTTATCTTATAATAGGAATAGTAGGCAAAAGGCCCTTTGTTCACGTTGGTGGATAAGTTCCTCTCTTCATCCATAGTCTTTCTCTTCAACTCCTTAAGCTTATGTCTCTAAAGAGTTATTATTATTGTTGTTTGAGAAATTTAACATTTTGAAAGGAACATAAAAAGATACTGATTTCCTTGAGCATAGTGAATTACTTCATATAAATTGTACAAATTTCAAACAAATTGAACAAGCCTTTATATTTATAGATATATATATATTGAATCAAGCTGTAGTTAGTTTTGTATGTTTTGAAGAGTTCGTACATTAGGTGGCATTTAATTAAGTCTCTTTTGACATGAACAAGCCAGGAATTACAATTTATTTTCTTTCTAGTGTATTCTAGAAGAACATTCTTTTTGTTTCTCTGAAAAATTTTTTATTGACATTTTAGAGTATCTGTCACAAGAGTTTGTATTTATCAGCTTGCTTAGTGCTTTTAAATTTAATCCCCAGCCATTTTGTCATCAGAAAATAGCCATATTCATAACAATCCACTTTGGGTTAAATTTACATGTCAGAGATTCAACACAGAGAAACAATTGGAAGGAATGGAAAGAAATTTAGGTTATACAATTGAACTTGAGTCATGTCTCTTCCACTTAACAAGCAAATGACCTTGAGTATCAATTAACTTTTCTTGTAATTGTCCCAGCTTCCTCATCTGCAAAGCAGGGATAATAGCACTCGCTTTAGCTACCTCAGTGCCTAGTTGTAAGGATCAAATTATAGGATATATGTACATTATAAAGCGGTGAACAAAATAAAAGTGTTACTGTGATTACTAACATCAGTTTTAGTAGGTAAAGGAAGGCTGTAAAAAATCATGTTATCCTTTGGCTGTCTTTATCTCAGAACAGAGAAGATAAAGCATTGAGAAATTTTGAAATAAAGGTTTTAGGAACATCGACAGTCACAAGTGGACAATAAAGTAACAAAAAGTTTGGAGAGAAATATGAAATATAAATGCATGTGCATGTAGGTATAAAAAATTGAATTGCATGATAAATGAATCCATGTATTTTCCCTGTTGGCTATAGCAATTACAAAGACAAGTTTTATTTAGTTTATATCAAAAGTCCTATATTACCTAATTTATTTTTTTCTCTGTCTTTATTTGTAAAATGAAGTTAATATCTAACTCCAGGATATTATGTCAGTAATGCTCTGTGGTATTAAAGAAGGACTTTGACCTAACCATTTCAATAAATTGAACCCAACAAATGTCAATTGATTAGTGTCTGTGCAAGACACTGTACTGGGGAGTTACAGAAATGACTAAAACACGTAAGATGTAAGCCCTGGAAAAACATACATTCTGAAAGGTAGGTGATAAAAATATACAAATAAATAAGACATAAGAAAAAAAAGTTAATAATGGGGTTAAGAATAAAATACCATGGGATTCAAAGAAGAAAAGTATCAAATTTTGTTGAGTCAATGTTCCCAAGCTTTATAGGAAAGTGGAGAAAGTGTGAGATATTGATGTGAGTATTTTGGCTTGGCTGCCAGACATAGGGTCATTACAGAGGCACTTGACCTGGGCCCCAAAAGACTGCGATAAGGAGAAAGAAAGGAAGAATTCATTCAAGCACTTATTTGAAATCCATTGTGAGCATTCTGTTGACCTGACATTGTGCAAGGAGCAGAGGAAATGGTGGCAAATAACATATTTGTTGTCATTATGGAGTAAGATCAGAGGGAGGCCAACCCCAAGACAGCCCATTCAAGTTGGTGGGAGATGCATGGAGGGAAGATTGTACTCAAGTGCCCTAGGAATAGTGACATGCTGAAGAAGATGTAGGCACAAAGTTATTCATTGAGGTTTTATGCATAATACAAAATTTTTAAACAAACTAAGTACTTAATATCATAGAGACAATTCAGCCAATTGTATTGCTTCAATATGAATGTGAAATATATATATATACACACATATATATAGATATATAGATATATATGATAGTGATATTTAATTGGTATATTCAAGAGCATCAATCCTAATTATTCATGGATTTCATATTTTCAAACCACCCTACTCACTAACAATTATATGAATTATTTGTAACCCCGAACCAATACTTCTGGCACTTTGCAGTCATTCATAGATATATGGAGAGCAGCAAAAATTTTGAGTCACTGGAGACACACATTCTCACAGGTGTCCTTTATACTTAACTCCACAATTTTTATATTTTTGTGCTTTTTGTGTGATTTAGCTATTTTAAATGGTCCTCAAGAGTAGGGCCAAGGTGCTTTCTAGAGTTCTTTAGCACAAGAAGGCTGTGATGGGCCTTACACAGAATATTTATGTGTTAGATATGATTTTTTCAGGCTTGAATCTCGGTGCTGTTGACTATGAGTTAAGTGTTAATAAGTTAAATAAGAAGTCTCTAAGCAGACTTCTTATTTACACACCTAAAACACAAGTGTATATGGATAGGTTGATGAAAACGTTGTGACAAGAGGCTCATGAGAATCTAACCTTGTATTTCCCCCAGGAGTAATGCTTTACTGTTCTCTAATTTCGTATTAACAGTAACTTTACAGAACTTAAGTAGCTCAAGTATTGACTGTAAATATACACACATACAGTCAGGTGTGTGTGTGTGTGTGTGTGTGTGTGTACACATACATCTGTGTATATTTATATACAGATACACATTACCTAAATATTAACTAATTATATATATATATATATATATATATATATATATATATATATATACACACACACACACATATGTGTATACATATATATATTTATTTATTGCATTATAGGATAATTTCCTAACCATTTTTTATAATAATCTACATGCCCATACCCCCATTACAAATAAAATAAGATTAAAAACAAAGGTGGGATCTTCTTTGTTTTAATGACATATTAATTTCATAATGAAAGAATAAAACAACTATGTAGCAGTTAATTTAGGTTTTAATTCACTTGAGATGAATGGGGTAGGTAGAGCTAGAAAGTTCTTGTTCGCTATAGTGTTTGGGAGAAGCCAAGGGCTGGAGTCAATACTCTTAACTCTCCCCTGTGAAGAAAGCTGAGACTTAGGTCACCTCACAAGATCTTCTGCTTTATCCTCTCACTCCTCCATAAATTATCTCAGCCTTTACTGACGTCACAAAGCTGACTTGATGAATATCTCAACTACCTAATTGTTTATATCTCTTGGACAAAGTCCATATGGGAAGAGTGATTTATGGAAGGGATAATTTTGAATACTTTAAGCTAACCAAGAGAAAAATCTTTTTTTTTTTTGTCTTGGTGCGTGCATATAGAAGGCCTCTGAGAGATGGACTGGAAAATAAAAATCAGCTGCCTGGGATAAAGCCGAGAAAACACACACATACACACAGTTCATGATGGCTGCACGTAATACCCTGTAGTAGCAGCATTAATCAAAAAAATCTTTCAAGGTCCAACCACATGAGCATAGGCAGTAGAAGGAGACTCAATAAGTTCTTCTATCTACTTGGAATTCTTTATTCTTGTTTATCTAGGTTACAGATATTGTGATGGTGGTTGAATGACTAGAATCAGGATGGCCTGGTTTGGATTATCAATGGGGAATCTTGACAATGAAACCGCACAGTTTAAGAGAAACCTTTACTGTGGTCTGTGCATGATACAGCTCATAGGAAGAAAATAAATTGACTTCCTCCGTATTCCCCCTTTTGGGGGAGTGTGTCATTTGGAGGCGGAATTGGGGAAGCGTGCTCCTGGGAGCAGATATCTAAGAGGGGATTCCCTCTGTCATTTCTATTCAAATTATTAGCATCATTCCTCAAACACAGACTCTCTAAGATACCTTGAGTTATTTATTAATATTTAAAGAGGTTATTTGGCATGAAGCATGGAGTATAACTCTTAAAGGGAGCTGACAGCAGAATGCATTTGTTAACTAGAAAGACATGTCTAAACTTTGCCAAAAGAAATACTGTGTGCAACAAGCACTTTTTGAGGAGAGGATTGTTTTTCTCTGGACGTTGTGTGTGTGTGTGTGTGTGTGTGTGTGTGTGTGTGTGTGTGTGTGTGTGTGAGAGAGAGAGAGAGAGAGAGAGAGAGAGAGAGAGAGTTTTTGTTTTTCCTCAGTTTTCACTTACACACCCCACCCCGTGTCTTAAACTCATTTCTGAATGAAATACTAATGATAAAGGAAAGAAAACCTTGCAATAGTTATGAAGACGTATCCTCTCTGCTCCTGGGGCAATCTTTTCTTCTAGCTTAGAATTTAATAGAAGACCACCCCTACTGTCCTCCCATCTAACTTGTTTATATTTTGTTCATTTTCTTCATTTTAACGAGGTGATGAATAAATGTGATTTACAAGGAAAATGGGACTGTCAGGGCTAGAGACTGAAGTCCTCTGTTCATTCATACACTAGGTAACGTACAAACAGGCAAAATGCAAATCTGTCTGTCAGTAATCACAAATTTGGCCTGGGGGGCAGAACCCAGTTAAGTGGAGGTAGTTAATTTTTCCTCCCTGCTGCTTCATTCCTGAGCCTCTTTAGCAGAGGAGTTAGAATGCTAGTTACTGATTTCTTTCTTTCTCCAGACCACTGACTAACACGCTTTAATGTATTTCTGCTGCAAGTTTCAGAATGCCACACAGGGTTTTCATCACACAGGGTACACTTAAAGTGTGGCAATAGCAAATAAATACAAATCAATATTCTATATATTTGTTTGATTAACCATGATCTCAAAGCTATCGGAGCTATCAACATTATATATTTAATTTTATATATTTAAATTTAAAGTATAAGGTCTAGGGATTTATCTTGGGAGACAAAACAATAAAAATAAAAGCAAGGAAATGATTACTATAAAAATCAGGAAGGTGGTTTCATTTGAAAGGAAGGAATGGCTGCAATTAGGATTGGACACATGGAGAGGCTTTTGGGTAGTTGTCGAAGTTTGGTTTCTTGACCTACCTGGGTGGTGAGCATGCAGTAGATGTTCACTTTATAATGATTTGCTAAGTTCTGTTAAAAAGTTAAGTAAAATTCAAGGTGATTGCTGCCATCGATAGAGGGAAGGGACTAGCATGAGTGATAACTTCTCAGAGGCTGTCAGTGTCCGTTTGCTGGCCCAGAGTTCTGGCTAGGTGAGTTTGTTCAGTTTGTGAAACGTCTTCCAACAGACTGCTTATGTACACTACTGTCTAGAGAAATTACATTCCAATCGAATTGTAAAAACTCAAAATTAGACTTCTTAAAAGACTTTAGCACATTTATTAAGATTTCACCCCAACTCTCTTTCTACCTCTGAGAAATTTCAGTGATTAAAAAAAAAAAAATCCCTCCAATTATTCTGAACTTTTTAGTGAAGTTTCACCAGCTACCACAATACAAACTTTGCTCACGTGGGAGAATAGGAGTGGAGGGAGGGATTTAGAAGGTAGATTTAGAGGAAAACAGTTTGTCTAGGGAATGCCACAAGTCTTCCTGAGGCTATGACTTTCTATAAATAGAAAACAACATTGAACAACTCAAGGCAGCAGGTCAAAATAAATACATAGTAGCTCCTCCAACTTTGACCTTATATGTGTTAGAATAACCAAACAGCACTCAATAAAAGTATTTTGATTTGTTTTTCAGTTTGCTGAAAAAAAAAAAAAAAAAAACGTTTCTTTCTGCTGGGCTGTAAAGTCCTGTTAGAACTAAAGCCAGCAGAGACATTTTGGTAGCTGCATTAATTTTTTTTTTTTTTTCCAGCTATTAAGGATGCTCCTCACTGAAAGTCAGAGTCCATTTGGGAAGTAATCTAATCTTTTTAATAGCTGATAAACGGAAATGAATAGCTTCTTGGATGCAACAGAGGTGGAGCAGGTTTGAACAGCTGGTACTCTCCTTTTTTTACATGTTCATGCAAAGCAAACCGGCTCTTCTAAAATATGATATCGCTAGAGAATCAAGCGACCAGATTAGAAATCATTTTCTGATTGTTCCCCCAGCATTGTGCACGATGTTTTCTGAACCTAGGTTTGTAAAAACATGGGGACGGTTTTAAAAATCCGAGTTAAAAATAAAAAAGAAGACAGCATTAGAATGCTCTGCTAAAGGTGAAGTTTATGGACGCAAAGGCCATCAGAATGATAACAATAAAGGGTGTGGGAAGACTTTCCCTGGCGTCATGAAAATTAACGTGGGCAGGTTGCCTTTAATCATCACCTAAACTGGCAAAAAGAAAGGGCAAGGATTTCTGAGTGACTAGAAAAAGGTGCTCTTTTTTTGAACCAGGATTACCATGTAGCTCCTCAAGAGAAGCCGGGTGAAGGTAAAGGAAATACAGTTTAGTGTAACATCCCTTAATTATTTACAGATGTTTATGGAACTCCTAGTCGTATCATCTGTTCAGCAGGGGGGAGAACATAAATGGAAAAGCAGGGATCGGATCCCTCTTTCTGCTATCAATTAAATCATCAAAACAAAATTATCATTCAAATTACAATGTATCATTTCACTTTTAGAATGTATGGGGGACAGCCATCGATGAAACAGAAATCTGTAAACCATCAAAGCAACAAAGCAACATTAAAGTTCAATGAGCAGTTTGTTCATGCATGTTTTAATCTAGTTAAAAAATGGAAACCATGCTCACGTGGTCAAAATAACACTTGCGTCAAAGGAGTCTTTGAGGTTCAATCCAATGAGACAGGCAAACGACTTTTGTGAAACCCCAAAATATTTTCAAGAGGAGAAAGGGCTCCTTAGGGACCTGAATACGGTGGCATTAGTGGAATTTTAATGTGGGAAAGTATCTAGCAATAAGGCAAGCTTGTTAGAGGGAGAAAATATCAAATGTTTAACTTCTAAATGCGTTCTCTTTAATGATTATGTAATTGAGAACTGTTTTCTATTTTCTATTAATACTTACATTCTATTGTTTCCTATCATGCATATGCTAAGCTTCCTTTGTATTAAGTCCTGTGTTATTGTGTCTTGCCATGTTAAAGTAATTATCTGTCTCTACAAAAGAGATTTATTACCTTCATGAATCTGACCATACACACATCTTAAATAAATTAATGAACTGACAAACAAAGAGTGCCCCGTCATTCTAAGTAGCTGACAACATTTAAAAAGCAGTCACATTGCAGTGGCAAATGTTTTAAAGAAATGTGCACTCTTGGAAGAGTAAGAGAAATTATTTTGTGAATCGTCATTTCGGCAAGTATCCTAAGCATATCAAATAGTCAAGGATCAATGCTACTACTATGTTTTTCTAGAATCCTTATTGTTAGAGTATCTTGAGTTATTTTCTACCAAAAGACCATGTTAGCCTGGTGTTTCTCAAGAAGCCGTTCTCTGGATTGGCTCAGTAACTTTATCCAAAACATACTGACCAGATTGATTTAGTAATTTGAGACCAGGTGTGTGGATTTTATTAAAGATGAAAAAAGATTATTTATTTATGGAAGTGTGTAAAGTATAGGCAAAGAAAACAAACATTAGATACCTTCAAGCAAAAGGAGTTTTCTCCAATAAAAACTAAAAAGCAAACAAAAAAAGATTATATTTCTTTTAAAAAGACAGTGTTGTTGTAGTTTTTAATTTGAAATTTAAATGTCAGCTAATAGTTTGGACTGCCAAATTATCTTTCACTCCCCTAAAGGACAAAAATAGGGTCCATTTTTTCTTGTTTATCTATATTATTGTTTTGAAGTTTAAAAAATGATTGCAAGAGGAAAATAAAACTGAAAGTTCTTGACTGAAGAATTATTTTGACCTAATTTTATCATAATTGGAAAGTAGACAGAGATACACAAAATTTTCTATAAGCCAGATTATTACTATACTACTTTTTCTTCACATAGCTAGTAAAGAGTATTATTTTCTTATCAATATTAGGTCAACAAAATAAATACAACAAACATTCAGCCCATAAAAAGTCAGGGATGTCTCATTTCTGCGTTAAAGGATCAGCCCAGGAAACAGGAACAGCATTCACTGCTAGGCCTCAGGGATCACACATATTAAAAAAATTATTGAGATAACCGTTCTCTGCTAGGTTTTATATCTGAGCATTTCCCAAACCTTTATTTTTACAGTTTGACAATGTTTTCCCCCTCATGAACAAGGCTCTTAGGAAAGATTTGGAAACTTGATTCCAAGAGAACTTCTAAGGAAAATGTCACTAAAAACAGTCATTCCTCCAGCACACACACGCCTTCGCAGTTGTGATTTCCTGAGGGTCGTAGGTGGGTTTTTAACCTGCTAGATTATGTTCAAGAATTTAAAAATGTATTTTCTTAACTAGTTAATATATGAGACCCACATTTCAGAGACAAGCTTTCCAGTTACCAAATTGTTCAACTCCCCCTACTGAAGTATATGTCATATTTCTCCCTGAGCCACTTTATACAATTTAATAATTTTTGCTTCAATAGATTGTCCAGACATTTCATTCACTAAGAATAAACTTATATTAGTTTTTACTTAAAATTCTAAACTAAATACTTAATCATTAACTTCAAAAAAATAGAATACCAAATTTCTATATATTTAAAAGTATAATTTGCCTAATGATATCAAAAATATTCACTGCTAAAATATACCTGTTACATCTTTTTATAAGTTCTTGACACTAGATCTTGAAGAGTAAATTTGTAATGTTTTTTTATAGATTAAAATGTAAGCAAATATTGCTTGCAATTAAGCTACACTCCTGTAGTTACTAAATGCTCTGTGTATGTTTGTATTTTGTCATTATCATCACATCATCATCGTCATTATCATAACCACCATCATCATTAGTAAAATTTTTCAAGTGCTTGTTGTGTGTGATGCCCTGTGTTAAGTGCTCGATGTGCACCATTTCATTTCTCTGTCTAGTTCTTACTTCCAAGAAAAATCTCATAAGATCAGCAATTGATCAGAAATGTCATAATGTAAAGGTGGCTTTTGGTGGGTGGATCTCACCTAACAACATTCGTCAGCAGGTTTAATGTTGCTGCTCAAATCAGTGGAGAAAATACTTTCATAATTGTGTTTCCTTCTTTCTAGGGCCCAGTAGAAAAAGAAATATTAGTGGAGGGAGGGGTTAGGGGTGGAGAGGAGGGTGAAGGTAACAGCATTTGGAGAAGGTAGAAGAGCAGTCTCTATTTAGAATGAAGGAAATAGCATGATTTTCAAAAATGTTTATTACTTATTAAAACTTTCTCTTTACATGTACAAAAATGAAATTTATTGTGAATGTTATTTTAAAGGAACATTCAACAACTGTACTACTCACAATAATTTAAACATACACAAAACTGGGTATTCTGAGGTTCTGAGGTACGTTTTAGAATTGCATTTCTTTCCAACTAAAAGTTATTTCTTTAGAAAAAAATACCGAGATGTCAGAAATGTTTTCTTTAAAGTGCGTACATTTCCATTTTGATTCTGTTGTATAACTTTAGGAGAAAGACAGCACCTGAAAAACATTCAAATCTCATTTTATCTTCGTCATTTGGTACCGTTCCATACTTCTAGGAATTCACTTTTGTTTTTATGTTCTTTCATAGATGAAATAATTTTTACTTGAGTGTGCCTAATTTTAACCCTTCCGCAGAAAAATAGAACTTTTAAATCCCTCGACTCAACTTTTTAAAAATGTTGATTTAATATTTCTTAGGTAATTAAAAGTGGAAACCTATAGATAAAATTTTATTACTGAGGATAGTTTTTCTGTTAACAAAAATTTGCTGATATAAATCTCAGTACAAATAGTTTTCTAAGAATCCCTTTTTTCCTTCTTCCCTGTTTCATTTTTATTGACTATTTTGTCTCATATGATACTTCATAGGTATTCTTAAATGAAAGGTACCATGTAGATGCAAACCATGTAGATGCAAATAGGCTTTAATTAAACTCTCCTCCACCAAAGCGAAGTGGGTGAACATTAATTATTTCACATGTCGTGGCAGAGGATCATTTCTAGAAGTTAGTTGCTAGTGGTGCGAGTGCATGAAAATATTCTTGTCTCTCTCATGCACTTACTATTTCAACACTCCACGAAAAATGCTTTCCAAAAAGTCCAGCTTTGCCAGTGCCTTTCAATATGTAACTTGATTTTAATGTCCTTTGGATAGAAAGTAGCATTGTTTTCAACTTCCAAGGCGCTCAGAGTAAATATAAATACTCTGTTGAGTGTCTTCCAACATTATAATCCTGTCATGTATCAGAATCTGAATTCTACCTGAACGACTTAAGACTTAAAGGGGTTGTCATTAAAAAGATGTTTTTCTTTTGTAAAAGTTTAAAGTGGGTCAGTCGTGCTTATTTGAATTCTGCAAAGCAGTAAGAATCTTAAAGAAAACATGCCATCTGCAGAAGAAAAGAGAAAGGAAAATAAAAGCTGTTTCTTTAAGATAAAGAAGATCCTTGGGGGGGAGGCAGTGCTCACTGTTCCAAAGAATGTAGGTGTAGAGAATTAAAGACTGTTTCACCTGGAAAATTAGAGAAGTTAAATCCTTAAATTGTAAGAGCAAATTATATAATCATGTATTTTTCTATTGCAAAAAAAAAAAGCTTACACAGGTCAGAAAATAATGTAAACTGCTATTCAATAGAAACTGGTTCTGTTTATGTTTGTGACATATTTAATAGTTTTGCTAAGAGTATCACCTATTTTTAAAAACAACTAAAAATGTCCAGAAATACATAACGTAGGGGGAAAATTAGACATCACGGTTACTTAGTAAGTAAGGGTCATTTTCTATAAACTAAATCATTTAACTTTATGGTTTCTCACAGAAAGCTTTTAACCCAGCTGAATTTGCCTACATGCAAACAGCTTTGAGAATAAAATAGTTATTTTACAAAGGGGGAAATTCAGTCTGCCTGTAGAGAAACAAGTGTAGCATATTTTTTTCCTTCTTCTAAGCTTTCCACAGGTCATCAATCACGAATTTTCCCTGGTATTTTGCCGAAGCGTGGAGTGAAATGTGTGGCTGTGGGCGTACCGATAGGAGGGTTTTTGTACCTGCACATTTTAATAAGTCATCCAAACACAGTCAGAAGGAAACCCAAACTTTGCGTATTTACCTCATCTGTGATTGTAGCTGACATCAGAGTGTTTTGGCTGCGTGTGTCATATATTTCAAATAGGACTCATGCATATTAAAAATGAGATGACATAGTTTAAAGTTAATGCTCTTAATATATTAGTAAATTAACAAATTTAGTTTATATTCTGGAAATTGCTATGTTATATTTTTTATTTTTTTTTATATATATCTCTGTCCAATATTAGTGACTCTGTGCCTTTAGTGTACTTTCCATGTGTTTCTGCCTTCTCTTTTCATACTATTTGACATATATAATTTTAATAAGGTCATCAAAGCAGTGTCACTGGCAGGTAATGTAATATACTTTTTTGTATTTTTAGATAAAGAAATTAGGATATTTACCTAAGGTCCATGAGCAAAATCTGCTACAAAAACAAAGACAAGATTAAAAGCAACCAGTTTTTAATTAATTTCTTGAATCATTCTCTGCCACTGTTTCTGAAAGTGGTCCAATACTTCAAGCTTATGCTGTAGTTTTCCACTAAAAATCTGATGGCATATTTATATTTTGCCTGTAAGAAGTTGATGCACTTTTAAAAGTGGAAAGTGGAAAATTTAAATATGTCTAGTTTAACTCAGGAAATAATTACCAAGTACCTATTATGCTCAAGCACTGTACTAGACACAGTGGATCATGAAGATGACCAAGATATGGTCCTTCACCTTACAAAACTTGTGATATAGAAACAGGAAATAAACACATGGGAAGAAATACCCAAACACATTTGGGAAATACCAATATAAAGAGTAAAGATGCGACAGATGTGAGAAGGCTTCCTGGAGGAAGAATTAGCTAAGATGAGTCTTATTGTATTATTGATACATTACAACCTGTCAGATGTTGTGGGATGGGTCTGGAGAAGAAAATAGGTGCCAAGTCTTTAGAGGATGTGCTCCACTCTATGAAGGAGCCTAGATTTTCTCCAGTGCTTGAGAGACTTTAATCAGCAGAAATGGTTAATTTTCCAGCTTATTCTGCAGTCAACAGAAAGGGATGCTGCCACAAGAGGACAAATATAGAGGCAACAAGATGAGTGAGGAGATGGTTTCAGAGGTGGTCTGTAGACAGGACCAGGGGCACAATGTGGGGGAGGAGTCTCAGGCCCACCTAACCCCTGTGCAGTCAGAATCTGTTTTTTCAGTATCCTTGGTTTTCATGCGCCCATTAAAGTTTAAGAAGCCATGATCTAGATTGAATGAGACTAGACCATGGCAACAATTTTGAAAGTTATTGAGAAGGGGGAGCAGGCCCAAGGTGTTGGGAGGCATTGCCAGGGTCTTGCAGGTCTTCTATTCAAGGCCAACATGCCAACAAACCACTGGCTTTAATGTAAAAAATGTCATTTGTATTCCAAGACTGGAGAAACTCGAGCTCAAACACATTATTATAAAGTGAATAAAGATCAGTTGACAAAGAAGATGAGGAGATGATATTATTAATTTTAAGCAAAGTGAAAATGTGAAATAACTGGGAAATTCAAAGAGAAATGTCCATTAGTAATCTGGGTTTACCTACCCATAGACCTGTGGAAAGGTCAGGGTGGAGATAAAGACGTGAACGTCATCAGTCTATTTTTGGCCGTTAAAATCATGATGGAACATGGTCACAAGGGGAGAATAGGTTGGCTCCAAAGACCCAAGGGATGCAGAATTTCTGTGAACACACAGACTGAGAGAAAGAAACCAAGAGAGATCAGTGGAAGATACGGAGGGCATCCAGGAGCCGAGGGAAGGGAGTGTTTCGGGAAAGTGTTCAACAAATTCCAGTGCAGCAGGGTTCCAGAAGATTTATGTCCACCGGATTTGGCAAACATTTTGGTTTGAAAGCTGGAATATTAATTTCTTAAGGAGACTCAGATTCACTGTCTTCTGCTAGCTAGCTCGTATTACTTTTATAAGTGAAATAGAAATCATCATTGAGTCTGAGTCAGAAATGCAGTCTCTGTTGGTGGTTTTATCTATTATTTCATTTTCTCTCTGCCATTGAAAACTGTATCCCTCATTCAGTGGGATTCTCTAGGATGAGCACCTGAGGATTCCAGGGGCAATGAAGCCCTGTAGCCATGAAATCTCTTGGGGAGTAAGTCACACACACACACTGAAGGTTAATTTCCTGGCAGGTCAGCTGAAAGTGCAGGATTTGTTGTAGGTAGTGCTGTCCTGAGTATGGGATTTGGAATCAGGCGATTCTGTAGTCAAAACCCATTTATGTCAACTACGAGCTATGCTTTTTCTTAATCTCATTTTGCTCATCTGTAAAATGGGACTAAATATGCCTGTGGAGTCAATGAATTGTTTAAGTGAGATTTTACACACGCGCGCGTGCACACACACACACACACCCCACACACACATAGGGAGAAAGATTTTACATATATGGAGAAAGATTTTATGTATAAAAAGATTATATATATGTGTGTGTGTATGTGTGTGTGTGTGTATGTATATATGTATCAGAGAGAGAGAAAAAGAGAGAAAGAGATCCTGGAATATGACACAAGCAATAATCCTCCCCTTCTATAGGATAATACTTATTTTGTTACTATTACTAAAAAGTAAGTATAATTAAAAAGTTATTTATCTCACCTTGAAATTATTTAGAAAATTATAGATTGGATGAGTATAGGGAGGCAACATAGTGCTTCGGAAAAATTACAGATATTAAGAATTTAGAAACCTGGATGAAAATCAGCTTCATAACTAATTAGGTGAGCAATAGTCATTTGTCCCACAGATATGTAGCACACCCACCATAGATATAATTCTTTGGTAGGAATAAGAATGTAAATTACACATGGGAAGAGATTTTTTTGTTTTAATTTATTGCTATAGCTTAGCAAGTAGTAAGAACACTCAAAAATTTATATGTACCTAGGTCTTTAAGAGTATTAAATTTTAGCTGTAGATTCGAATAATTGTAGATGTCAATTTTTTTCTTTTTTGCTCTGAGGCTCTGCAATTTTACAGTTACAAACAGAATATGAGAGATAGGAAAGTGTATATATACATCAGAGTAGTAAAAATTAATTGCCCATGTAGTGCATATAATAACTTACTGAATATTTAACATTTATTTTGTATACCTACTGTGTGCTAAGCACTGAGAAATGGAGAACAAAGTTGATTTAGGTTTTGCCCTCACGGGATATATAGTTTATCTCTTTTATTTCCCTGTACTCCATGCGTCTGTATGTGAGATGTCGGCAGGGAGTTAGCCTGCAGTTTGTAGCCACGAGAGAATAAATTAAACTAGTTGACACTAGAGTTAGTCCCATACCCACTGAATGCTACCTAAAGACAGTAGTTTGCCAAAGATAAGTTAATACTAGAATAATTTCTTCCTAACTACAGTTGTTTGAGATAAAATAAAGTCTACCATTGTAGCATCGGCAACTTGACCAAGTAGGGAGAAAGTATGCAGGCCACCGAAGAAGGAAAAAGAGAAGTAAATAGAACCACACAGAGGTGGAATTACAAGGGCTGTGAAAGAGCAGGGGTGACATAAGTCACGTTGACAACCTACGTGGACTGAGCCTGATCCAGAAGAATGTCTTTGCAAGCAATGGGTTTAAATCCCACAAGCTGTTGACAGATGTTTAGATGTATTTCCTGGTATCTGCTGATAACCCCTCACATACACCAGAAAGGTATTCATCACTATGTATATAAGTCTTTCCATAATTTATCTGCCCTCCCTTAATTTTGTGGGCGGTATTTTATTATATGTTTAGAAATACCACCTCATAACTAATTCCTACTGGTTGTGTTACTATTTATTTAATTTTTGTCAAACTATGATAATATTTAAAGTGTTCTTTAAAACCTGTTTAACTTTGAAATGTGATTTCATTCTCCTATTTCTACACATTTTTCATTTTTAGAATAATAATTATTGCATATATGTCACTTAATTTATATAGATTTCTCCTTAAAAGATGTTAACAGAAATTATCTAACTGAGAAATTTGTATTAATGATATGACTTCTGTTTTTGATAACTAATAGGTATGTATTTTTAATTCATCTTTAATAAGTCCAAGTTTTTTTTTTTTAAATTTGGTATGAAAATACACTGGGCAGATGTTGATACACAAAAATAAAGTCACAGTTCTCTGAAACATTAGCACTTTTACAGTGTTTTATATCTATGGTTAAAAGTGATGTGGTAAAAGTGCCTATTTGTATGCATAGCTGCTAATTAATGTTTCCCTAGACTGAAAGTATTGCATAAATGTGTACATATTGATATGTATTTAATATAGGCAAACCTATGTAAATAAATCTATTTAACCATATGTCAAGCAATCAATATATATCATCTCCTAAATACTAAAAAGAGAAACCCAAAGTGCCCTGTCACATGCTTACAGCGTATTTTAAAGATATTAAATAAGTGGTTCTTTATTCTGTGGTCATTAAACCTGAGGGCCAGATAGAGCCCCATCTTTAGAAGACCATGGGTCCATATCATCTTCATAGAACTTCCACTAAATCATTATAAAATCTGCAAAAAGTTTAGATAAAAAATTTTTTCTGACTTGTAAAAATTTTTGAAAAGGATTTTCTTTTGGTATTTCTAATTGAATTTTTAAATATACAAAGTGCAAATGACAAAAATTAATATATTTGCTAATAAAGCTTGAAAACTTGATTTTGAGTCAAGTTTTATTCTTCTATTTGAAAACAAACTTGTATCCCGATTTCACAGCAATTTATTCAACTTTAGAAGTAAAATATAAGAAAACTGTTTTTAGAGATTTTCTCATTACTTAGAAGAAGCAATGTGGAATTTAGATTTCATCATGGATTTGTCCCATATGCTAGCTCTTTCAGTCATTTCTACTTTAGGAATTTCCCAATTGCCACAGCATGAAAAAATTTCTATATGCTAATTAATATTATTAAGGCTTTTAATTATTAGTGATTATAATGCTAAAAATAAAAATAAGTTTTTGTTGTTTTTGTTAATATTATTTTTTGTTTTTAGAACAAGAACAAGGAAAAGTTATATTGATTGTTTGGGGAAAATGTTGTAATGTTAATAGACAACAAAAATAAGCAGAACCACTCAACTTCTTTTTTTCCACTTTTCTATCGAGGAGTATGATCTTCAAACTGGAAAGGTTAGAACTAACATCGTTAAGAGGGCACTGAATTCCAGAATAGATGAGGAGATAATAGAAAGTACCTAGCACTTCAAATGAGTTTCAAGTCTCCTTATGAATAACATCTCATGTTGCTGAAGGAACTTGCAGATGTGATGATGAAACCAGTTTCAGTAATTTTTAAGAAATCATGGACAACAGGAGAGGTGCCAAAAGACTGGAGAAGTGAAAAATATTTCAAATCTCTAAAAGGGATAAAAAGCGGAATGCATCAACTGCAGGGTAGCAAACCCGTCAGCCTCCCCCAACCCATCAAAGTCAAGATTATGTTATCAAATAAATGGTTTATATGTAAATAAGGGGAAAAAACAGAGTAGTTACTAGAATTCTTTAATGGTAACCTAAAAAATATTGTGGCAAACTAACCTCATTGCTGAGTTTTATTACCAATCACTATTAACTAAAGCCATGGTCGAAAATCATAACACGAACACAAAGCAGTATGGTATTCCAGGTGTTATATTGATTTACTACTTCAGGATAGGTGAAAATTTTTATATCAAGAGCAGTGTGAAAAGGACTTGTGTTTTTTAATTGCCAACATGCTCATGTTAGCCAGCTGTGTGACAACTGTGCTAAAACAGTACCAACATTGTATGGTCTGTTCATTTCAGGTGAAGGAGAACGGTATTACTATTGCACCTACGATTAATCAGAGCTCATCTTGACAATTCTTGTTTTCAATTTTTGAGCACCAAACATTGGGAGGATATTGTCAAACTGGAGCTCACACAAACAAGAATGAACAGGCAGATGAAGGGCATTTCAGTCACAGTAGCAAAACCACTGAGAGACGTAAAAAAACTGCAAGTGTTGTTTTCAATGATGTAAGGAGAAGTACATGGTCGTGAATAGATTGTTTCGAGCAGATCCAGAGGCTGTGGCCAGGAACAATTGTTGGATGTTGCAGGAAACCAGAGGAGAGGTTTCTTTCAATTAGATTCACCAAAAAAAAAAAAAAAAGAATCTGCCTATCTTATGAATCAATCATTTTCCCATCTCTGGAAGTATGCAGGGAGAGATGGAATAGAACAAAGGAATTTCTACATTGCTTGGCAATTGGTTAAATTTTCAGATTCTTTTCAATTCTGATTATTTGATTCTAAGTATTTCTAGCTATCACTTAGTATTCTTTGGAGATCAAAAAAAAGATAAAAGAAATAAAGAAAATATCTTGAACTGTTTCTAAATATTTAGAAAAAGTTATAGAATGTAATAGTTTTCACTGCCATGAAGAAATGCATTCAGATGTCATCATACAATATATCCCAGAAGCAAAAGCTTTATTTGAGCTTTCTTCTTTGGCACAGGCACAACTTTTATGTCATCTTAATGATGAATGCATATTTTGCCATTTTATCTGATTTGTTGTTATAAAAGAAACATGTTTAAATTGTATACTTACACAAGCTCAGCATCATTTTCTCTTTACTGATTTAGCTAAATATAGATTGTGAGACTCAGAAGGGAGTAAATGGTTGATGATTCTCAGTGTCTTTTGTACTATAAATGTATGATCAAGAAAGTAAAAATTCCCAACCAAAGAAGACTAACTATATCCACAGCTCCTGACAAGATGGACATAATTTGATAATGTGAAAAATATAACCAATTTACCCTCAGTTTCAGTGAGCTAATTCAGCCTATAGAGTAAGGTGTGTCTTCACAAGTGGCATACCAATAAAATTTGGACTCCTAACTCTGAAGATTTGCATGTCAGTTAGAGATGAAATCTTTGAGATATATATTCAAATCAATGAACCATGTACAAAAAAATGAAACAGCCTCTAAAATAAAACACTCCCTTAAAAAATACTCGTATCTCAGTGCATATTTCATAGGGAATGGAAACTTTTAAGATACAGAGGAAAATTAATTTAACAGAAAGATGTGAAAGCTTTCTTTCAAAATTAAAGAGAAGGCATTTCTATTGTGTATCACAAATCTTGTTCACTACGCCATAAATATTTAATAAACCTGACTATGGACTGATAACATCAAGGAATGTTTTTGAACATATGCAAAATATAAGTGAGTTAGCTAACATGACTTTACATATTCATTATATAAATTTCAATGCTTGCTAAAGTTGCGGAGAAGTAATTTAATTATCATAATGCAGTGCTTATAGGAGGATTACACTATTGGGAAAAGTTGCTATATGTAGTTGGATTCTTTAAAAATGTAGTATAGCAAACCTCATGTATAATACATGTTATTATAACAAGGCCTCAAATATGCCAAAGGAGAAGTTGATACCCACCCACCCCTCCCAACCCCCACACCTGAAAGAACTCTGTATTTCCCTTTAGTTCTTGTTTTAGATGTTACTCCTGAATCCTATATCTAACATTGTAAAAGCATTCAAGGTATTTCACAAATGATAAAAGTTACTGAAGGTTTCACTTTATAATCAAAATAAACAGTTCAAGAGAAAAACAAAAATCTGAAGATCTAAAGACTTAGAAAACAGCATAATAATGTAAGAGCAAGTTAGTTTTAGGAAGCATAGCATTGCTCAATAGAATGTTAAATGAGATAAAACATGAAGTAATACATTTACATTTAATTAAGCATTAATTTTCCTTTTTCAGATAACACTCGCTGAGTTAGTTAAGCATCAAAAAACATTAAATGGAAGAAAAAGAGGCCAAAGTACAAAGAACATGCTCAGTAACCACATATATTGTTATAGAAAGATATTTAAAGTAGATTACAAGTGTGTTTTCCCTCAGCTTCTTAAAGATTGGAGAAGGACATCTATATTAATGGAGTTTGTAGATTGGATGCCAACATTATATTAAATTGTCAACACGAAGAAATATGTTAAAACATGAGTACTCCTAAAGAACTAGAAGTGGTTACAGCAATAATGATATAAATTAAGGAAGTATAAAGCAAAACATCTATGGAAAATAATTGAAAATATGCTCTTCTGTGGTGAACCTAAAAGACACTTAAGAATTGTTACAGAACATCGATTCCCTTTCTTGGGTTGTGACCCAGATTAAGGTTGCTGAGCATCTACAGAAGGGTCAGGAAAAATCCTCAGGGGAAAAATGTGTTCTCTGACCTCCTGGGTAAACTCAGGGGAAAGAGGTATGTTTTGTTTTTATTCCCTCTCCTCCCACTCTTCCTCAGTAGAAAGGAAATAGCAGGGAGAGAATTTGGGTGCTGAGGAGTCTCTACCTGGACTGTGGTCACAGGACAGGCCAGTAGTATTTCGGATCAACATGGCATAACTATCTTCCTCTACAGAACTAGCTGTCATCTATAGTCCTCACCGGCTACCTTTGATTTAGGGGAAGCAGTAACCCCCAAAAGGTTTTTTTTTTGCAATAATTCTTGTTATATATTCATTCTGATAAACCAAATAAGTGGAACTTTTTTAGTAACTTCTTTTGTCTGGCCACTAAAACCATAATGATGATCAATTTATACTTTCCTTGAGATATCTGAAAAGCAGGCTAATATAGATGATAGAAATGAATGGTTAACTAGTTGGTTCACAATGAAAAATATTGAGGTCCAAAAAGGAAGCAGCATTTTCTCTTTTATTTCTTGGGATCCGAATAAGAAAATTTGGGGCATTTTTTTTTTCTGAGTGAGAGCCAAGAACAACTAACATAATGAAAAAGATGCATTAGAAAAGAAAAAAAAATGTGTCTTTTAAGCTGCAGATAGAAGAGCCTACAAACAAGTGTGGCAGGCATTTCAGGTAACTGGTAAGATTATGTTGTAAAAAGCAGAAATTTAGCTTGAATGTATAGAAAACTATTTTCAAAGGATGAACATCTATACTTGCATACAAGTTTCTTAATGATGGACAAAGCGTTCATTTTTTTATAAGATGAAGTTTAATGAGCTTAGACAGTAACTATGCTTTTAGAAAAGAACCACATAATCAGTTGATAGTTCCCTCATAGCTAAGATTTCTGTTCTATTTACACTAAAGACAGAGATAATTTCAACCTGATAATTTTCATCTCTGAAGTTTCATTTTATGTGCACGCTGCCAACTTATAGACCCTCTCAGGGCTTTGCACACTGTAATCAGGGTTGCACTGCTCAACACCCTTTTCCTAGAACAATAAAAACTCTCCATACCTTTTCAACTTGTCACGTTTTCACTGCATTATAGAATTTAAACTAGCTTTGAAGATGAAAAAGACTGTACACAATGCTTAAGTGTTACTATTATTATGATGATGATGATATGGTCTACAAGATGTACAAGGGCATTTTGGGATGAATGTATTATGAGTCACAAAGTTGCAACTGAAGACAGCTGTTTGATTGCTACTTGAGAGAGTAGAGTTGAACAAGCCTGAATATGGATGATCTCATTTGGCTTTATAAAACTAAACAGAGCACAGACAGTGTAGTTGGATAATATATCTCTAAGGAAAAGAAGAGTTAGTGTAATTCATCTCTCTGCTGTAGTATATATCATGCTCTTGGTTATAAACTCCAGATAGAATTTCTGTTTCCAAAAGGTCAGATTATCTTTAGCCTGGTGACCTCACTCTTTGGTCACAACATGTAAGCTTGCATTTTACTATTATATTTTTTTTTAACTTTAGTTATATTTCTTGCTTTCTTATTTTCTTTGTAATTCCCTCCACTATATTATGATTCTTATGTTTCAATGATTCTTATGTTACTGATTTTTTCCTTTATGATTTTCTCCTCCCATAGAAAAGAAGAATAAAATTACATAGAACAGTGATTTGTATTTATGAGCTCCCAGACTACTGTAAAGTATAGAAGGAATATATGAATTAGAAACCTATAATCCACTTAATATTTCAAGATGCAAAGAAATGAAAAGTTAAGTAATTATATAAGATTAAGTAACAAGAAATGTCAGGGGTATCACATAGTTCCCAAATGAGTCAAACAGTCTCAAAAGGACTGCAGATTTTGGCATGGAATCTCTCACAATGTGTTAGCTGGGCTATGGAGGTTGGATCAAAGAAATGAGACTTTTCCAATGCTGTATTGATAGGCAGAAAGGAGCCTGGATGACATTTTAGATGGAAGAAATGCTTTGAGAAAAGTTGCAAAGTTGGAAAGGAAAATATATTTTTTTATGGAGTGGTATGATTGGAATAAAGACACCATGGGGAGTTTATGGAAAAAGGGTTGGGGATGTTGCCGGGGTCAAATTTAGGCAGATGTTGACTTTAGATCAAGAAAATGAAACTTTACTTTGAAAGCCTAGAATAGTAGATACCATGTGTCACACTTGATTTGTTGATTGATATGCAGATAGCATGACTTATAGATGATGTCATGAAATTCGCATTAACAGAGATTATGAGTCGGCCCTGGGAAGGATTTTCAAGGTTCAGCTGAAACGAGTGCCATGATTATGAACATGAATGTAATGGCGATATGGAGGCAGAGTTCATGTTAATTATTTACCAACTGTGAATTAAGCAACATGGAGCCACTAAAGATTTTGATACAAAAGGATAATTGGGCTAAGAGACATAAAAATATTTAATAAATGCATATATGTGGATTAGAGAAGGAAGACAAAGGGACAAACCAATAAAGCATGAAATAAAGGTCTTAATAAGGGGAAGTGGCCATAGGAAGGAAAAAATGATGGGGAAAAATGACATGACAAAGGAAAAAACTCAATAAGACCCAATGACTAGTTGTGCATATGCAATATAGTAGAGAATGAATTAAAATGAAAACACAGTTTCAAGCCTGAGTGACCGAGATGCTTGGTTTCATAACTTAAAAATGTACTTTTTCATTGAGTACACTTGTCTTTCTTATGGTATCTGAATCTGTGGAATCTGGGTCATTGAGCAAATGGATAGTCTGTTCTGAGTGAATAATACTCCAAAATGAAGTAGAAGGGATGTGAAGGACATTTGGGGTTGGCAGACTTGAAGAAAAGAAAACAAGATCCAAAATATGATTAAGTAATTTATCGTAATTATTGATAATATTTGACTGGTGATTTTTTAAAACCAGAAATGCATTTTCAGTGCTGATGTCACACATAAGTAAAGAGTGAATGCATTATACTTTCCTGACCATATGTATTACAAAGGATTGAGTATGTAAACCCCTAGAAGGCAGAGACTGTATGTACTTTTGATAACAAAAGCTCTGTGGAGATCTCCATATTCAGGTATCCCCTGGAAAGGAAAGTATTTATTTGATTTTCGTCCAGAAGGTGTCTATGTACTATGGGAAAATGAAGTCTTTTGTTATCAGATCACACAGTTGGCAAAAATATAGTCTTTAAAAGTACGGTTTCTTATTAGGGTGTGACCCTTTGGGTAGTAAGTAAGCTAAGTTAGGCAGTAAAATATAATGTTTGGGAAGACTATCAATGAGGAATTGATCAAACATTATTTACCAAGAAGAGCAGTAAAATGAATCCTTCTTCCTTAGGATTTGTCACTGACTATACCCTGTATGGAGCATTATCTCCAGTAAGAACATCTAAGGTACAAAAGGCCAAAATTACTAGTCATATAATATTGTTTTCTTTATGGAAATATCTATCAAACACTTAATCCCACATTCCCATGGTATATTCCAATTTATTTCACTTGTAAAAATTAGTTTTAGGAGCAGTAGTGAGGAAAGCTATTTTTGTCCATTTATATTTTGGTTTTTTAAATTGATAACTTTTAAAAACTATCTGCCAAATGGTGGGGGTAGAGCTATGCTACATCATATATAGCTTAAAAGTCAAATCCTAAAAGAGATAACCTACTTCTCCAAATGCTTAACGTATCTAAGAATGGCTTGAACTCACATGACACAATCTAACCTAGAAATGGATGAGGAAAATATCATAGCACAGAAACTAAATTTGGTTCTGCTATCTTTCTTTTTTTTTTTTTTCTAAATAAGGAGCTGTGTGAAATTGAGAGCCACCAATTTCTCTGGATTTTCATTTCCTTAGCTGTGAAGTGAAGAGATTAGACTCGATGCTCTCTCACAGAACTAAATGTTTTTATCATGTGGAATCTGTGTAGGTGACCAAGTTAACTAAAAAGAAACCTATGAACTTTGATTTTGAATCTTATCACCACAAGAAAGTCTGTTGCTGCTGGCTGACTGCTTTCTTTGTGCTACAATATTCCTCCACTGACTAATACATGGAAAACATCTGAGAGAAACAGTAAATGTCAACTTGATTATAGAGCCCCAGTCACCCTGGAGGATCAAGGTTAGCTGCTTGAGAAGGTATGAAATTATACAGCCCTGCCCATTTCCTCCAAGTGTCTTCAAAATAGTCTTGGTTCCCATGGGCACTTCCTTGCCATGTTGGTAAAGATATAATCAGTGCTTGTTTTATTTCTGGAGACAATTTGGGCAATACATATTGTAATGTAAAATGTATATACCTTGTGTTCCAGTAATCTCCCTTCTAAGAATTTGATCCAGGAGATGACAACACAGGTGAGAAACACTCAACACTGAAGAGTGTTCATGACAGTGCGGCTTACAATGTGAAAAACTGGAAATAACTTTAAAAAAAGTACTCTAAAAAGCCATTAAAAATGATGTAAATAGAATGAGAAAATGTGGACATTTTATTAATTGTAGGAAGAAAATTAAAGACCAGCATGCCTAATATATACCATTTATGAAAAATTGGGAAATTGCATGTGTATGAGTATAAATGCATTGGTAGGTAGGTGGTTTTTGAGCTTTTTATTGGAACTTTCATACAGCACATGAATATTTTAGAATATATATATATATATATGTGTACACACACACACACATATATATATATATCAATATTTCAAAAACAGTAAAATGAATAAAGAATAATTTTGGCTCCTGATCAGTCGCAAGTGAGTATAAGAACACTTGGGTCACAGCTGTGCCAGTGGGTGGCATTCTTTTTGGATCGTGGCTAAATTGTGAAATATTAAAATTCTAAGTTACTTTTTTTTTTTAGAAATATCTTTGGTATCAGGAATTACAATGTCTGCAATGCACTTAAGTATTTATTTGTTACAGCATTATAGCTGAAGGATTCTCCTTTTTTTCTGGCTTAAAGTCCTGAAGTTGTAGAACTACCGTGTACTATATTGTATGATAATGTTGCTTGAGCTTTAACCAGATTTTATTAAGATTTCTTAAGCTAGCATGTTTTGTCTTCTTGTAAATATCCTGTGAGATACTTCTTTTGCCTGTCTGCCGGAGTCCAGCTCCGGCAAGACCAGAGTCCCGGAGGGAGGTACAGGTGCGGCGAAAGAGTGATGAGCATTCAGACGAGATGGTGGGTGGAATGCTACAATCTTTATTTTGCAAAGCCGTTATATAGTGCAAAAACAATTTATCACCCAGGGCAAGTTGTCAAACATAATAATTACAATGGTTGACATATGGGTTTAATTGATCATATCTCTTTGGTTTGCTGTTCTTAAGAATAGACAATGACTTCTGTCCCTAGGCATGTGCGGGTAGCCACATCACTAGGGTATTATTTTCCTGTTCTTTTCCTCGTTCTTGTTAAAGATTACCTTCTACCCTTTTTTCATTCTGTCTAAACACAAAGATCGATTTTTCTTCTATTCACTACCTGTCAACCCATTGGCCAGGGGTGCAAGTGGAGGAATGCTTATAATTACTAGTCTATATTCCCATGACGGTAGCCAAGCAATAATTTTCAGCTTATACACAAGTGATTGTTTCTTATGCTATGTAGGTAAGCAGAGTCACTCAGGCAGTTAGCGTCTGAGCTCATTGTTACAAGTTTTATGATTAACAGAATGTGGTTAATTCCTGTAAGATTTCTAAGTGATTTCTACTAATGTTTCTCTTTCCCAGTCCCCTATTTTATCATTGTAAAAATTCCATTCCTTCACTATTCCATATTAATGATATTAATAGCAAGGTTACAAAACATGTAAGGAGAGACAGGAAAGCCAGCCCACATATCTCGCTGCTCTGCAGCCGAGACTGTCCCCCGGTGACTCTGTCATGCCGCAGGGGTGTTTTGGCTCCCGACACCTGTCCAACATTTGAAGCTACTCTTCACTCCATGAATCACTGTAGGAAGTAAAGGAAAACCTCTCCTCATAGAAACTAATCATGTAAGATACTTGCTTTCCCAGCAGCCCTTGAGCTAAGACCCAGGCTCCATCAGCAGACACTTCTGTGTCAGACTTTAATTGCAAGGGCTATAATTGCAAGAGGAGAGTAAGGAGGAATACTCTCTCTTTCTCAATAGCAGAAACAGTGGTGGTGCCTGCATGGCTAAGTTTCTGGGAGCTTAAGTGCCAACTGTGCAAATGTTGCTCCTTGAGCTCACTGGTGGCAGCAGTGATTTCTTCATCAGTCTGGTTCTAAGGATAGTTTGGGGTGTCATTTCTAAAAGCTAAGCTTTGAGTTGATTTTCCAGCTCTCCCAATGGTTGTTTGAGCTACTGAGAATGCTTATAATATATTTATTTTCTTCTTAATCAGTCAGTCAGTTATAACTGATCACTCTGCCTAATACACTCATTCCTTTCTGCCTCTCATCAACAAACGTACACTTGTACCTGCATCCTTGCCTTTTCTCTGACACCATGGAGGGTGCGTGCCTATCCCTATTCAAGAAGGACAATACTCTATAGATGTTATCTGTCACCGTCTTAAGGACTTGGCTTCTGACATTATGCCCTCTTTTATCTGCTTTATCAATCTCTTACTCTGCACTGGCTCTTTCCCTTCTGCATGCAGACATGTTCGTGCATTTTTCATCTTTTAAAAAATAATCCCTTGCCCTCACCCATACTTTCAAGTAACTAAGGCTTTGGCTTCTTAATTGACAAACATCTTAAAAGGGATATCTGTGCACACTTCCTCACCTCTGACTCATGCCCCAGCTCTCTTCATTATGGTTTTAGTTCTCATCTTTCTACTGGAATACATTGTGCCAAGGTCTCCCACAACCTAAAGCCGTAGATCTAACTTATGAAATGCAACTTCTTAGCTTTCCCTCTTTGTTGAAATAGTTTCCTTTTTCTTGAATGGTTTGTACCCTGTGCTGGTTTCCATTTTCTCACCTGGGTCCCCCGCCCAATATCCTTTGCTGGATGTGAAGAAATCTTTGCCTCTAATTGACTAGTCTCAGTCCTAGGGGCTCATCTTTTCCATGCTTTCTTCCAGAAATAATGTAATCTGTTTTCATGGTTTGAAATGTCATTATATACTAAATGTAAACCTCTTGCACTGAACAGATTTTAATCCTGTCCTTCATCATTTTATGACCATCAATGTCTTTCTATGAAATCCCCATTCCCACATATGGATTTGAATTCCTTGGTCATCTTCATATGGAGCCTTTCAAATACTAAAGGATTACTGACATTTTACGATATACATTTTGACGAGTCTCTTACTTCCTTCAGTAAATTTTGAAGGGTATTGTAAAAAAAAAACTCCAGGTTTCTATTAATACAATATAAGTAATTTATGAGGTCAAGGACATATATAATTTAAGGTTATTAAATAAAACTGCTGATTTAAACAAATATCCCAGAACTTGAGAGAGTACAACATATTCCCAACATATTGCTATTGTTCACAGCAGTTATTGAAATTTGTCTTTTGGACACATTCACTGAATTTCAAAATCATTTTTAATATCTTCATGTCTTTGCCACCTGAGAGTGAATATAATGTTGAATGTTGTCAAAAATTAGAGAGAACCAAGTCTAACAAGTGAGATGGGTCATCAAATCTGGGCTATATCATTTTGGTATGGAAATTCATTTATTTGAATTGCCTATAATTGGCTAGAAATAAAATTATACTTTAAAAAAAGTTTCATAATATTACAGTTCTTTGATACCTACTGACATTGGTTTAAGCCCTAAAGAAAACTGGAGAATGCAAGGGTGACAGCTGGCTTGGGGTGCGGTGTTATTCAAGGGTCCCAGCAGCATTGCAGACCCTGGGCTCTGTCTCTCCACGTCTAAGCTCTGTTTTCTCTGCATTTGCTCAAACTTTCTGTGGTGGTGAGACAGCTGCAAGAGATCCAGGCTCACATCTCTGCAAGCCCGAGTGCCATGGAATGATAGATTCAGGTTTTTTCTCCAGTTGTCCCTGAGGTTTCCTTGGTTCTGACTGTCAGGTTCCCGACTGTGATACTCTGATAAGCAAGACTGGGGCAGATGCTTACTTTTCTCGCAGTGAGTCATTTTATAGAGTTAGAACAGGGGCTTCTCTTTCTACAGAGGAAAAACTGTGGGCTGTGGCTAGGGAAGAGAGAGTGGATGTTGGTACTAGCTAAAAAATAGTGAGTGTTCACTGTAGGTGGACACACACACACACACACACACACACACACACACACACACCGTAATTGCAAGTTTTAGTGTCAAGTCAAAACCATATGTTGGAGTACCAGTTCTGCCACCAAAATGGTAGGATAGGGAGTGTGACTATAGACCTTTGACTGAGCAAGTTCCACACCTGACAACATGTTTGACTTTGGTCTGGCATTGTCTATGCCTCAATTGCCTTATCTACAAAATGGGGATAATAGTGATTCCTACCCCCTACAGTGCTTAGATTAAATAAATTAATATATATGAAGTACCTAGAACAGAGCCTGGTATATAGCAAGCCCTGTATAAGTGTTGGCCACTATTGTTACTTTGGTATGCCTTCATTTCTTTATTCGTAAAATTAGAGGAGGGGTCTGCATTGTAATAGAGAGCTGATGTACTGTAGTTCTATGCTGTATAGGCATGTGGATGATTCTCATCCTCGAATATAGTCTTTCCAAAGGAGACTTTGAAGCAGGAGGCCTGAAATCTGTCACAAATAGGCTAAATTTTATTATGACCTTAATAGAAATTATATAACCTTCCTCTGATGGTATTCTGAATGAAAAACAAATCTACTGCCAAAAATATGGTTAAGGAATACATGCCTGTGAGAATAGCTCGTCACTGTTATAAAACCTCTTAGTAAAACAAAATAGTCAGTTCTTAACCTCTGTTCTATCAGTAGAGTATTATGCTGGCTATGTGATGAAACATTGAGTAAGATTTTAAGTTTGTCTAATGATATTATAAGTCATAGCATAGTTTCCCACTGAGCAGTGAGCATGGTAGGACAGAAGACAGAGTTATCAAATACAACCCATAATTGGACCATTTTTAGAACATATTCCATATATTAATCTATACAAATTGTTCAGATGTACCTTACGGAATAGGTTGTTTCTAAATGGCTACTTTATATTATTTTCACTTTTGTGGTCTAAAAATAGAATTGCTCTTTATTTACCTAATATGAAATCAGGTGTAAAGTAAAATGTCTCTTTAAATAACAGTGCTGGGACACTGTTAGTTTATAACATATAGCAATTAGAAACTCCTGGCATAATTGAATCAGTTGCTGCATTCTTCAAGTGTCTTTATGTTGTGGGAGATAATAAGACATATGTCTCGTTGTTTAAAGGGCTTCAATATACCTGTGAATACACATGCATGGATGTACACATATTATGCTATGATATTCTACATGACTAAGTTATAGAGTTGGGTCTGAGTAGTTCAAGGGTTTTGCCTGGAACTGCTTTTTAAAAAAAGGAGTTAAAGAATATTGAGAACAAATTAGGTAATACCATCTAAACCTTCACTTTAAGACTGTGAATAATAGGAAAAAAAAAAAGGTGATTGAATTATCATTTAATTAAAAAGACGATGACAATGATTATGCCTCGGTCACCCGTAGTCCTGGGTATGCCCCTGATCTAAAATCTCTGTCGGCCTTGGGAGAAGTGAATAATATAGTTCTACGTGTCAGATATCACCTGTATTCTCAGTCTCTAACTTGTGCATATCTTGGGGCTCAAGAAATTCCCCTTATTCCCAGGAGTCTTACCTTGTTTATCTTACTGGCTTAATTAGCTTTGAACTATGAGTGTCCATGCCTTTCTTTTCAGACAGCCATCTCCAGAGTCTAGACTAGAGCAAATTGGAACAATTGCCCAGGGCTCTGCTCTGCTGGGGAAACCCAGCAGCTGGTGTTGCTGCAGTGGGTTTGTGGATGCTGTGGCTAAGGAAGAAGAGGGAGGAAGGCGAAGGGAATGCCATAGAGCATAACAGTCAGACACAATTAGCAGAGTTTGTAGAGCATCCTCTACCCCCAACTTTTGCCCACCCCATGAAAACACGGCAATCCCAGTGCTGCTAGCATTGCAAACCACTGTATGTGAACTTTTCTTCCATATCTGAACTACCTTGTTCTCAACATTAACTCATGCCTTCATGCTTTCACCCAATTAACATTTATCAAGGTCTATCTTCATATCTTTACATTTGTAATGGATCAAAACATATTTATTTAACTATTGAATTCTATTATAAGGATGATGTTAGACCCTAGGGTACAACGATGACTTTAGTGCAAGCCTTTCTGTGTCACCAGAGTCCAGATAGATAACACAAGACATACTCAGAGAAGAATTTGAAGAGTGTTTAAAGAAGGATCAAAGTCAGGGGCAGGGTTTTGGAAGGCAAAAAGAGATGGTGAAACATCCAGGGCCTACCAACAGCCCGAAGCAGCTGCCCCAAGGCCTAAAATCACAATGGGTGGGAAGGTCTTAATATTAGAAACCTATAAGAGAGTAGCCATGGCAGAGGAACTGCCTGACAGGAGAGAGTCAGGGGAATAAGTACCCTGTCTTTCTTCCAATACTCTGCGCTAATAGTGTCATCAGTCCAAATGTGCAGAAACCAGGTGGTGGGGAGCCCAAGTGATGTAGTGTTCCTTTTCTTGAATGGTGCAGAAAGAGAATGTGGGTAGTAGCTTCCTTCCAGAAGCTGATAGTCTACTGTCTTCTAATTAGTGTACAATTACAATTGAGCAAAGTTTACAGTTAGAATAATAACTAATACTTATCATTTGGTCATGTCTATGTGTATGTCTATATACCCTTCAAATTGGTCTAGATGCACCAAGGATAAATCAATTGTGTAAACACCAAGACGGAACATTAACTAAACAGAAGTTTTTATTTTGCAGATGGTCACGCCCTCAGCAGCATGTGTACATATGCACACACATGCACACGTGCTTGCAGACGCTTCCATGGGATTCACATGTTATGAAGTGTGATCCCTGTGAGAACCCAGGCAGTTGGAGCTATATCATCACTTAAATATTACATGTTTGATAACTTAATATCTTCAAAAATTAATAACTATCAATAGATAGACTTATGCTAAAATGATTCACTGTTTTAATATGAAATGATGTAGAGAAAAAACACCATTAATGTTTAAAGAGAAAACTGTTTATCTCTACTTCACTTTTGTAACTTTCCTAACTCACAATTCTAGCTTCTAAAACTGCAAATAATCCCTTACCATCTGAAAATTCTCAGCTTTCTGCTTCATTTTCTATAATTCTACATATTAATGCCTAGCATTTAAAGATCATTTAATTCACTATTTTTAGAGCAACATGGAATTATGAACCCAAACTTAATGATAATGAGGACAATATTTCAGAGGAGGACAAACGTCTCCTGTGATATAGTGCCAAAAATATGCTGCTGAGATGAAGACCACCCAGAAACTTCAATTGGCATATGATGCATCAGCCCATATGTATTAAAGACAAAAAGAACAGAAAGAAAGGAAGAAAAGGCCACATGGAACATTTGAAATTTGGGCTCAACAGTGTGTTTCTAAGTAAAATGTAAAGAGGCTGTTCTGATCTACAAATTCAATTTAACAGATGTTTATTGACTACCTGTAATTTGATGGTCTTCTGCCTTCAAGTATCTTGCAGTTTAACACAGGAGGGAGGTAAGTCAGCTAACAACATCATACAAATCACTGTGATGAATAACTGTCTAGAGAGAGAAGCAAGTCCTGTAGAAGCTTACTTCCTGCCTTGCTGATTCAGATCTGGAATTTGGGGGAAGGCTTCATGCAAAGGCTGAATCCGCATTTGACCTGAGAAGAGAGGGTATCTAGCATGGAGAATTGACAAGAAAGGCCCTTCAAAGCCTTCCACGTGGTGGTGGCAGTAAATACAAGCATTCTGAAGTGTCAGGTGGCTCTGGAGAATGACTCAATTGGTGGGCCGGCAGAATGTCCTGTGTGGAAGAATGGAGTGAAGAAATAAGGTCGAAAAAAGAGTTTGGGACTAGGTTATGGTAGAACTTGAATGCCATAAACATTTTGGTATTGTTCTTTTGGCAGGTGGGAATTATGGGATTTTTGTCATGCGGAGTAGAAAATGCAGTAGGGAGAGGCTCTGATCTGGTAGCTTTGTATGATAATGAATAGAGAGAGAAAGAATAGGGAGGTGAGATTCAATGAGATGTCTTAGGAGAGATAACGTTTTAATTTGGGAAGGGTCAGTATGAACAGAAAAAAAGATAATAGGAGGCACAAAACCCTTGAGGAAAGGAATCATGAGAGGACGAGGTAGGTGATTAAATGTAGGGCCTGTGGGATAGGGTCTTGTCTAAGGTCTGAGGTTTCTGGTCTGGATGACTCAAACTTTGAAGAGAGATAAGGTTTCTCTATTTCCTTCCTCATACTGTCTCTCTTTATAGACTTCTCTTCCTAAACTAGGATATTACACATATATTATTCAGATTCACAAGTTTGATTTTTAGTGTACTATTTCAGTCTGAAATTTAGGCAAAACTGGGTGTTGGGCTTGGATATATACAACTGAGAGTTAATTGGATAGAGCTTGGAGAATGGATGGGATAAGATTATAGCAGGAGAAGATTAAATAGAGGGTAGAAATATAGAGAACCTTGGAAAACACCTACTTTTTAGGGTTAGTGGATCTTGGTTAGTTCAGATACAAATGTTTCTTACTGAGAGAAGAAAAATGAGTTCAGTTATTTCCTACAGTGGCTTGGTTTGAACGCACAACACCGAGTAATCCAATAAATTCCACTTTTAATCCAATGGATAGTATATGGTTAGTTGTTCATAAAACCTATTGAAAAAAGCAAGAAAATCTTATTATTCTGGGGCTCCCTAAGCAGGGATTTTGTCTCTGTGTGCATGTGTGTGTGTGCACAAGTGCCTGTGTGTGTCTACACCTCAGAAATTTGTTTCCTCTTTTAATTAAATAAAGCCCATGTTTGTTGGCTTTTAGGGTGGGCTGCAAGGCCCATCTGTTTAACTAGGCAGTTGCCTGATATTGCATGGGGAGGGTTGGCAAGTGTAAGTGTGAATTTGAATACCAGATACGGGCTATTTTAAGCTGAATTTATCTTTAATAAATTCACCCAGAGGTGTTCAGCAATAGGTAGTTTGGAAAATGATCATAATTTGTGTGGCAGAGTCTTTTTTTTTTTTTTTTTTTTTAAGGTTGAGTGGTGTGTAATTGCGAGAAGAAATAGTTACGGGGAAGTTCATCTTTGATAATGCTGTTTCTTTAGGTCTCACGGTGAAGGAAGGCAGACTACTTCAATAATTGCTTTTGATATGCTGGAAGGCCAAATAGTCTTCTATTTCATATGATATAGTACTAATTTGAGAGCAAATAATACATAAATATTTTCTTGATAGTGTGTGTTAAAGCAGTCGGCATTTAGGACCAAGGGTTGTCAATCTTTGAAGTTTCTGAAAGGAATTGCAATTTATGACGTGTTAGGGTAAACAGTTGGATTACATTTCTGAAATACGTGTTCCATCAGGTAAAATCATTGTGATTACAGGGACTGGAACTGTAAGTAAGTTATGTGCTAAAAGGTTGAAAATGTAAAACAAGTATGCTTGTGATTAACTACTAATCCCTCTTTGTATCTCTGCTGAATAAACTACAAGAAAGGGGGAAAAAGAGACTGTTTAAATAATAAAACAGAAAAAGTATACTACGTAATTTTAAATATTAAGCTTTACACAGCTCAAGAAACTGTTTCATCAGTGCTCCAGCCATGAGAGAATATTCCAGAATACAAAGAATTACGAAAGATTATAAAGAAGTTATTTTAGTTGAAAGTTATTTGCTTTTTAAATTTTTTCTAAATTTCTCTTTTATTTTTTGATGTATTCTATAAAAGCACAGGTTGTCATTTCACATCCAGACTCCATTGTTCAGAAACGGGTTGCAAATAAAAGCTAAAGAACGGTTTTAAGAGGTTTGCATATGTTTGACAGCAGAAGATAATAATTGTAAATAAATCTTTAATATTTCCCCTAATTCAGTCTGTGCCATGCAAATGTCAGGACTATAAACACAAATCAACAAACATTTGAAGGAAAATAATATACATAACTTATTTTATATATTAAAAACAACTGTCAAACAATTATGACCTCATGAATTAGCTGGTTGTTTTGAAATATTCCTACTAGATTTAAAAAAAATGCTATGAGGGCCTTTGAGCTTATACATATTGTGTCAATCAAGAGCATATGTAATATATCTCAAGCATGAGGTAAAAATTTTCTTCAAAAATTATTTCATAAATAAATAAGTAATTTGCCTGAAAAGTTTACAAAAATATTTGTGCTTTTATTAGTTCTCTACAGATCCTGTGTGGTTCATGTAAATGCATTGATACACAGACAGCATTTTGATCTGCTGTACTCTAACCCAAAATAAAAAAAAAAGTAACATGAAGAGATTCTCCATGTCTCAGGCAAACTTCTGCAAAATTGAGTCCGTGAAACTTCATTCATTAAATTTTTAAGTGACCATGAATTTGTTGGCTTCAGTACCTGAAGTGTAACTTTATCCTTTCAATTGAAGGACATAATTCACTCTCAGACCTTTGGCTTTAAATTTTTATATAATGTATAATTTTGGGTACACTTAATGGTCAAATTTTCTATTATTACAGGTGGAAAAACACCAGTCATCTCAAGGATTTTGTGCTTGCAAAAGCATGTAATTTAATTTTTTTGAACCAATTTAATCAATGATTGTTTCATGTGAGTAAATTTACACTCTTGATGATTGCCTTAGATGTGAGACTGACAGAGAGGAAGATCACTTCCTTTTTAAAAATGTCATTTAAATCTTGGGGAGCAGAAGGAGATTAGGGGACTAATCCTTGTGATATATTGTATTATTTAACTTTGCTGCTAAAATGCTATAGCCTGAGATTTTATCAGTTAGATACCAGCTTCAGCAATTTTAGGTGGTATTAACCCTTTAAATACAGACTGTTCTACTATTCAGATGCACATTTCAAAATTTATTTGATCTAATATTTTTAGTTAGTCATGACTCAAGAATGTTTCACTCAGATCCTTTTTTTTTTCCCCGAATAAAAATGCTTCTCACTGTGCCGTGCATATTTCCATAAAAGTCGGTAAGCTAATTTATGGCTCAAAAAAGAAAATAAAAGTCTATATTTAATATATGAATACCTTTTACAGTGGAAATTGGCGGTGGACAGTATTAAATGACTCTAGTGTGAAAATATGCAGGTGGTCATTAGTAGCTGACTACGAGATTTACTGAAGATTTTGATATTAATTTTCCCTGCAAGCAGGACTGCATATAAATCTCACTCTGTTCCCAAATTAATTTAAATTGATGTTAACATATGAATAACTTCATGAGTATAAGGTTCATTGTCTTCTCACTCCTTTAGGGAATATATTGTTTGCCTCATTCTGAAACTGTATTTTGACTACTCTTTTACCTGACTAGTTTCTCTATTGCAAAAGAATGACTGCTTTTCTACTCATAAAGAGTGTATCGAACACGATATCAAAATTCTGGAATTAAAGTGCTACAGAAAAGAATCACAAATTGCCTGACTAGGTATATTAAGTAGAAATACAGTCCTTATAGAAAACGCAGTAAGATTCTAAGAACACATACGTCAGTTAAATTTTTTTGATTAGCTTTTTTAGTTCTTTCTGATAATAGTATGTTTCGAAATATATATTCGTCTTTTCTCTTAGAAGGTACAAGAATCACTTAGCGAAAAATATTTTGGAGGAAATTACTTCATCTTCGGCTCACAGATTCATGATTGTACCTCTCTAAAATTCTGATTTTAATCATTTTGTAGTTTGGAAAAGGAAGGATGTTTCTTCTTTTAGCACGAAATTGGTTTAAACTGCTTTTCGCTAGAGGAAAAACATGTCACTTAAAGTCACCCAACTGAAGAAAATGAAGTCCAAACTCCCAAGAAATGTTTACTTAGTTTTTAACACCTACGACACTTTGAATCCTGTCATGGTAGTCTTATGCCTTGTCGATTTTTAGAAGTTAAAAAAGGAAAAAAAAAAAAACAAAAAAAAAACCATCCTGCTCCATTCAGGAACTTATTTGGAGGATATTTGACTTAATAATGAGGGTACTTGGAGATGTGAAGGAATAAAGAGAATGTCATGCTTCATTCAGAGTTCCTCCTCTGCTGCCACAACCCCACAGAGAGCTGCAGGTACTAATCTTGCCGCATTTGATAAGGTTCTCACTTTATCTATTTTGTGTGCCCCCTTTTCAGCACCCACGGAGCTTCCTAGCTTCTCCCTAACCCTGAACGCCATAGCAACCTCACTCCGCCTGCACTTCTCCAACTCAGGATAGAGTTCAAGTTCCCCTCAAGCCCCCTAGCCTTCAGATGCGCCGGCGACACAGACCACCACCTGGGGTGTCCTCAGACTTCTTCACGTCCTAGCAAAGGGGGAGGGCACACACTCGCACTCACTCCCTCGCTCCCACACCCTGCGTCCTTTAATTGGTAGGGAGAATGGAAAGTAACACCCGAAGAAGGTAAAAGCACTTTTCAGAGAGTTCTCCGGGTCGTTCACGAGAGCATCTCCGAGTGTCTGGGGGGGACCCTAGATCCGGCCGCCCCGCGCGGACGCCCATCTGCCCCTCCTCCCCATCCCTCCTCCTCCAAAGGTAGGTCCTTATCTCGATCCCAGTCTCCCTGACGCTTTCGGATTCCCCCCCGGTGTCCAGCCCGCACGTTCGCACGTGGGGGTGGGGGAGGAGGGGGGAGGCGGGGCGGGGAGGTGGCGGGTCCCTGCGCCGCGCGGCTCTCCCTCGCGGCGCGCGGACCCGGGCAAGTTCTCGCGCAGCCGGCGGCGGCGGCGGCGGCGGGGCCGGTCCCGGCGGCGGCGGCGGCGGCGGGGCCCGGGGCCGGGCGGGGCGGCGGCGGCGGCGGCGGCGGCGGCGGCGGCCGCGGCGCGGGGACGCGCGCTGTCTCTTTAAGGGAGCTGGGTCTGGGGTGGCGCTTTCCTCCGCGAAGGCTCCTTTGATATTAATAGTGTTGGTGTCTTGAAACTGACGTAATGCGCGGAGACGGAGGTCCTGACAAGCGATAACATTTCTGATAAAGACCCGATCGCACTGCCATCTCGGGCGGCCTCTTTCTCTTTTTTGGGGGGTGCTGCTCGTGTCTCCAACACCCAAGTCCTCTCGATCGCTCTCTCGCCTTCCTATTTTTTTTTTTTTTAACAAAAAACAACACCCCCCCTCCCTCCACCTCCCTCCCCTCTCCCACCCGGCACCGGGCACATCCTTGCTCTATTTCCTTTCTCTTTCTCTCTCTCTCTCTTTTTTTTTATAAAAGGGGGGAGGGAAGGAGAAGGGGGGGAGGCAGGAAAGACCTTTTTCTCTCCCCCCCACCCCCTCCCAATAATCCAAGATCAACTCTGCAAACAACAGAAGACGGTTCATGGCTCTGGCCGCCGCGCCACCATCTTTCGGGCTGCCGAGGGCTTTCCTGACGATTAATCAACAGGTAAGGAGGGGAGGCCCGGGCGGGCCGCGGGGCCGGGGACCGCGGGGGGCGCGGGCACCCCTCGGCCGGGCCCGGGGCGCCGCGCGGCGGGTGCTGCACCCGCGCGTGTGTGTGCGCGGAATGTGGGCGATCGCGAGCGGGGAGCCCTGGGAATTAAAAGTGACTTTCTTTAGAGGGGGAGAAAAAAAAAAAAAAAAAGAAAAGAAAAAAGAAGCCGAGAGGGAGAGTGTGCAGAAAGCCCAGCGCAGGCAGGCTTCTCGGGTTTCACATGCATTTTCTTTCTTCCTTTTTTTTTTTTTTTTGCTCGTGTGATTTCTTTCTTTTTCTTTCTTTTTTTCTTTCTTTTTCTTTCTTCTCTTCTGCTCTCTTTTCCCCCTCCTTCCCCTCTCCTCCCTTTGGTGGGTCTCAGGCATCTGAGCTTTAGAGAGGAGCGACTTCCAACTGCAGTAGCCCCTGGAGTCAGGAGGGTCAAGTTCAGCCGCCCGGGAGGAGGAAAAACAAATCCCCGTTTGCCAAAAAAAGAAGTTTCGGGCCGGCGCCCCCCTCCCCCGCCCTCGCTGCCCCACTCCCCCTCGCTGTCTCTTTCTGGCGGATTTTCATTCTGTCCGACCGGGCGCAGCGGACGAGCTGGAGGTGGCTGGACCCGAGGGGCCGCCGCCGCCGCCGCTGCAGCAGCAGCAGCAAGTTTTCGGGGGGCTCCTGACACTCGGGGAGCAGACTAGGCACCAGCATGCAGAGGAGTAAGTCGGTCGAACTTGAGAGGGCCGGGAGGGACTCAAAGAGGGGCTTCTGTGTGGTCCCCAAAGTAGAAAAACAGCACAGGACTGGCGTTGGCTTGGGAGAGTTTGCAAAGCCAGGCTTCAAACTTTTTCCCCTTAAAGGCCCGGCGGGGCTGGAGAAGGGGGACCCGGGTTGTCGCATCTCCTGATGCACCCTCCTGAGCGCGGCTCAGGGCAGCCGGGCCCAGGGGTCGGTGCCCCGTCGGTGCCATGTGGCGGGGCCTTGCAGCCAGGGCGCTTCCGTAGGGGCTGAGGAAGGGGCAGGCTTCCTCTGCGGTGCGGATGATGCGCCATGTGTCGCGGGTCAGCGGACACTGGCCGGTGATTAAATGCCTGACAGCGGTGGGACATCCAGGCGGGCAGGCGCTTCCAGCCTCCTGTCTAGTTCCTGTTTGGGTTCTAGAGAAACGCATCCTTGAAAGGCCAAGGCAGACACCACCGCTGTCCCCTCAAATCACTCCGGGATTACAGGACCCCATGCATAATTTGAGGGTGAGGCGGAGGTGGGAGCCGTTTGAAGTGCGGAGCTGTTTTTGTGGCTGGGAAAGCTTTTTTTTTTTTTTTTTGTTAGTACCTGTGTGAGATGGTGGTGTTTCCCCCTTTTCCCCCCAGGGAAGTCAGTAACTGTTTTATGACCCTGAGACTCTAAAGCAATTTAAGTTAGAAGGCGAGAAGGACTGGTGGGTTTCAGAGGGAATCGTGGGCTTATTAAATTTTAGGTCTCGCTTTACTTCCTCATATCTTTTTAGGCCTCAGAGTTGATAACTATGAAAGTTTTTGAGTAAGAGCGATGGATCTTAATGATGAACCAAAATTATGATAGAATATTCATCCTTATCCTATTTTGGAAAATCACGGCTAGACTTTTAAGTGAGGTAAGTGAAGTGAGAAGCTTAGCGGAGAAGTTAAATCACAGAAAAGTTAGGCCGATTCATTGAACTTTTGTAGATTTATTGAACTTTTGTAAATGCACCTGGTGAGCAGGAAGGGGTCTGATAGGGATACTAAGCACAAAGGCAAAACACAGATAGGGCCTGAGACAAAGTTACAAAGAAGTGATAACTCTAGGCCTGGTTGTTGGCTAACACTTGATTGCTCAAAGCAAAAATAAAATAGGAACCTTCCAGCCAGTCTTCAAAGTCCTCCAGCTCTTAAGTTAAAACCTATGGATCTTGCTGGCATCATGTTACTTTCCTGCTGGTTTTAGGAAAAGTTGATCATTTAGAAAAGGCTGCCAGAGTTAAAAATGCAAGGGGTAGCAAAGGAAAGTAATGCGCGCAGCCAGTTCTTGACGTGGACAAAATGAGAATGAAAGTTTCTGAGCTTAACTGTTGTAAAGTTTCTTGCATGTGCTCATTTGCTTAGAACACTTTCTCAAATAGTCCACCGGTTAATGTTAAAAAAGCCAACTAGTTCTAAAATGGTGTGGGCTTTTTTTTTCTTCACCCAAGTATGCCAGGGTTGTGAATAAATACAGGGTTTGTATGGGAAGATGAAGCGTTTCCTGTAAGTTTTGATGCTGACAGGACAGTCTGGAAATGATACCAGCATTTTGAGGACTTTTTTTTTTTTACCTTTAAGCGAAAGTTTATTAATGACGTGGTTAATCTTAACAAGTCTAACGTATCATTCTTAGAGCTGATCTCTTCTCAGATTTTTAAAAAAACTTTCTTTTAAAGTTATACCCTGGGATGAAACATCTCTAGATTCAGTTAAATAGACAAGGCCACTAACGTGCTAAAGTTTGATGATTATTTCTGGATACTAATAATGTGAAAATAAAACTCCTCGGGGGAAATAGAGTTTAAAGCCAACATTATGACTGACTTGATTTCTCTAAATATGAGGCATTCTGAAGCTCTATTAATACTCTTTTGGCAAAGTGTTTTTTCGCATTGGTGAGCTGATGTCTGTGGCTTCCCGATCTGTCTGTTGTGTGTTAGGATATATGTGTGTAGAATACTTTTCCACACATATTAACTAGGTCTGACACTCTTCAAATTAATGGTGGAACATAACAAGTTCCTTACAAAAAAAGTTTGTCACTCCTTTGAATTCTAGCTGCTGTAAGAGACTGCTCTTTAGATGTTGTCCTTTGTCTCTTCAAGGTAACATTAAAAGAAGTGTCCTAGTAGCTGTGAAGTCTGAGTTGATATTAGAACTAAGCATTTTGACAATTAATATTTGAAATGATTTTGTAAAATTTTGCTTGAAAACAGTTTAGAATCTGTATTAGTATGCTAATCATCAGTAAGTTTCACATGCCCGTACCATATTTTCAGTATTATTCTTACTTTTCTTTTAAGGTCACATATTCTGAGTTTACTCTGATTTTCACAGTGTAGGTCACTCTGATACACAGAAGGATATCTTCATTCATCAGGAAAACCTTCAGAACAGGGAAATGAATGCAGCTGTGAAAAGACTGCTTTTAAGATCCTAGTATTTCAATAATGTATCTGTTATATTATTATGATTATTTGATGTGTGTACTTGTGGGGAGAGAGAAATACAGACAACAATTTGCATTTAATGATCTGCATATTTCTATTAAGAATGCCAAAAGGTGTTAAGTTTTAATAAACTCATGTCTTACCTTATTTGTTGAAGTAAATAAACATGACTAAAAGTTTTAAAAGAACTTGTAGCAAATTTTCTTTTGGGTAGAACTTTATTTCAAATTGGAAATTAACACAAATGTTGTTAATTGGACTTTAAATATTTTCTATTTAAGACAGATATGTAAAAAATTAACTTTTTTTTTTACTTGAATATCCCTTCAATAACAAACAATGTAACAACATTATGCTATTGTGTGTAAAACAAAATAGACTTTAAGAAAGTTATGGGCAGGTGTTTATCATTGATTTAAAGGGAAAATTATTATTTTTGAAATAAGTGATGCACTTAAAATAAAATGACTGGTGCACATTAAAACATATTCTTATTAAGATATTCTCTGGTGTGTAAAATGAAGCCATTCATTCAACAGACTGACAACTTTCCACTTGGTATTTGCCTTTGCTTAATTTAGTTTCCGCAGGACAGCGAGTGTGGTAGTCTGCATCTGTTTTTGGCAGGCATAGAAAACTATAAACTCAGACAGTTCTGTCCCAAATATTGCAGCTCACAAGTGGCAATCAATTTGATAAAAACAGGCAAGTTTTATGGACTTGCTTTCTGTTGTTTCTCCTGGGTCAAGCTTTCAGGTAACAGGTTTTTTTTTTTTCCTCCCTTTTGCTGGTTGTAACTGCTGATACCATTGATAACTAATTCTGAGTCTTGTTTACTCACTTTCTTATTTATTATTTATTGGAATATGGGGAAATTAATGACGGCATGTATGGACTTGGTTTTACTTTATCCATGTGATAACTGTATTCATCCTTGATATCATCATGCAGAAAGATGTGAATTCTTTGTTACAATAATAGTCATGATTTATGGAACTGTGGGGTCCCCATTAGATAAAATATTGAAGAAACTCTTATAGCCTTTGCCAAATAGAAATTTAATCTAATTCTCTAAGGGTACTTGTAATTCTCATGTATGGAGAAGACTAACGCACTTTGCAATTATTTACTTTGAAAAAATTGAGCAGAGTTTTTGTAATTATCAGAATTATTTATCTCTTAAAAGCTTTAACCACTGCATTAAAGTAAATATGCTAAAATACCAAGTGTTGTTTTATACTACTGTTCAGTAGCAAACAGCGCTGCAGAGAAAATAACCACTTTTAAAAATTTATGCTGGAGTATATAAGTGGGTCTCAAGCCGTCTGTTTATTTTTGTAGAATATTTGATTAATTATATGGGGCCCTTATGAAGTCTTTAATGTTGCTATTATGGTCCCCTTTAGGGCTTCCACATTACCCTGTGGTTCTCAATTCTCTGAGAACCGAGTTCATTGGTCTTCTTTGGTTCTCTGATGCGTATAATAATGTAGAATTTGATTTAGGTTTGAAAGTGATCTTAAGACTTAAGGAAACCTCCTCCCTGAGTTTTCAGAAGAATCTATGGATGAAAATAATTTTGAATTGTTAAGTTAGATGAAGAAGGCTGGTCACTGCAGCTGTAGCTGCTATTAAAGTAATAACGTCTACTTTTTGTCATCCACTGTTTTCCTCCACCACAAGAATACAAATCCAAGTAGCAGAAACAAAGATGAAATTATCTGTGTATTTCAAATTTGAAGCGTCATTGTAAATCATATTCTGATCGAGAGCTACGATTAAAATACAAATAACATCCAAACACGTCAAAAGAAGACATGACGTTTTTCGTTCTTAACTATGTTTCATTAAAAATAGGAAAGAAAACTTTTAATTTAAAAAATCTTTTCTAGCTCTTTAAAAACCTGCCGTAAATACTTTACAAGTGGCTAGACACCTTCCCTGGTGGTTTAGTTTATACAAGCAGGAAACTTTCTCTCCTACTCTTTCTCTCTCTCTTTCTTGTTTTCTTTAAACCAACTGACGTAATGCCAAACTTTGCTTTAAAAGAACAGACAGAAGTAATTGGTAGCTTTTAACTTTTAATAATGTTCTGGATTGGTTTTAGTGGCCAAAATGCCATTTAAAAAAAAAAAAAAGTTCAAGTAAGAACGGGCTTGTGGCCTGAGGAAGAAAGGCTCTGTTGATGTAGTTATTTTTATTCTTGTTTTTCAATCTGTTATTAAAAATCTTTCCTGCTGAACACTGCTGGATTTCTCCAATTGCTCTCTGTGATGGCTGGTGCATTTCAGGTTACCGTAACTTAAACGGTTTTGGGGTTTTGGGGAGAGTGGGTATTTGTGTTGCGTTATTTCTTTCTTATTTGGAACATTTGTTTTTGTTTCAATTGAGATGAATTAATTAAGATTATCAATGACGACAGGTCAGTGAGTATGTTTGTATAAAGAATGCTACACCTGTTAGCAAGAGCCTGAAATGTGGAAGTTTAATTGTAACATTAATCATTTTTATGTTCGGAGGAAGGAAAATAGATGAAACTTTACAAACCTATATTTTTAGATGGAAAGTGTTAATTTTAAGGGTTAGTTTGTTTCTGCTGGTTCTTTTTTTTTTCCCCCCACAATTTTAGATGATAATTTTTAACCCTATTTCGTACGCAGTATTTTTAGGTTCTTTTTTTAATAGTCATTTTCTTTCTTCCTGATCTTGCATAGGCAAAGAGAACTCTCTTTAGTTAAGAGACATCTTGGTGATGTTGATTGACAACAGGGTAACTTCAGAAGCTGGCAAGTAGGAAAACCTTTCAGGAGGGCAAAAAGATTTGTGCCAGTTTTTCCATCCTTGGGGAAAGATACTTCACCCCAAAAATGGGGCCCTATTCCCCATTTGGTGGGCCAGAACTGAGCAGCATTACTGATGTGAATTGTTCCTAAGCGTTAAATCTTATGATGTCTTGTCTGGGACTTATATTTCATTTTAACTCCAAATTTGTTCTGAGAGATTTTTCTTTCTTTCTTTTTTTTTTAAATAGAGTACATTTTAGAAATAATACATACTGAAAATTAGGTATCACAACGATACCTAAAAATGTCTTTTAAGGCATTTGTAATTATAAAAAAGATTTCTCATATTTAGAGAAGTTGAAGTGTTCTCTATGTAGACATTTGACAGTTTTGACTTATGCGTTTCTCAGTTTTCCTTGTGGGAGAGAGCGATAGACTTAAGTTCAAATCAGAGGCATTCTTTCTTTGCTAATTGCTTCTTTCCTTAAGGATTTGTCAGGAAAAATTTCAGGAACTTAAGCTACAAGTTATTAGCATCAGCCCAGTGAGAGTGTCTTTGAGTAAGTTATGATTTAATTTACTTTTTGCCAAGTTTTCCTGCATAAATTCCTAGTGACAGGTTTCTCTGTCAATATATTTTCATTTAGTTAGTGTTGGTTCCTTCTAAACTGAGGCAACAGTAATAAAGTTTAACAAGAAAAAATGGCAGAGGGAGGTGTTTAGAACTGCAGTCTTTAGTATCAGCATTTGTTTACTGTGCAGTGGTGGGGAGGGGTTAGCGAGGCTTTGTGGAAGATGATACAAAAAAAAAAAAAAACCATCAGCTGCGCATATGATCCCCTCCCCTTAAGGTTTACTTAAACAATATGTTTCAGTTTTGTCTCAAACCATTCTGCATCACTTCTGCTCCAAGAATCTACCACTATCTTGGTTCCTGAGCGATTAAGGATGACACTTTCTGTTATATAATGTACTGGAATACTGTTTGAACAAAGGTAACATATTTTGATTTGTGTAATTTGGGGGTAGTTAGTAGGAGGATACCTATAATTTGAAGGAAATCTAGCAGTGTAGATGCCTGCAAATACATGGAGTATCCACGATAGTCATCCTATGTTTAAATTATTTCTTCTACGTGTGATTGCTTTTGTAGGTGTTTCGCGTATGTGATTTATGTGAACTGATAATACGTAGATGCACCTTTATGGTGGAGTCTAATATGCTAACTCTGAGCTTTAAATGCGAATCTTTTAAGGAGCTACATGACCTACTTTGTAAAGTCTAGGAGTTTGAAATGAATATGGAGCTTATACATAACGAAGCCATCACTATCACAAAACTTACACTCTGTGAATTTTGTAAGAAATTTAAGAAATGACAAAAAATGCCACCTTTCAGTGTATTTTAAGAAATACACCTCTTAAGGTAATTTTTTCAAAGTCCCATTTCTGTTGAGAGGAGCTGTTTAGTGATGGTGCTATTTCTGAATATATATTTTTGTGGGACAGCATTTTATAGTTTATAATCCTATCATCTCAAAACGTTATGTAGAAATAATATAGAACATGTAAAGACTCTGTACTGTGACCATAGCATTCTTCCCTAGGGTGATGGATTCTGTGCGTCACCCAAATATGATGCTGTTTGCCAGGCTTGTAATACTGGTTTTGAGGGTTGCTGTATGTCCTATTTCATCAGGCAACACAATATAAAAACTTTGGTATCTAGGTAATTGACACAGTCAAAATAGGTTCTGGAAAATGTTCCAATTACTTTTAAGTAAGTCAGAAGTTAGCTTATATATTCTATTTATTTAATACTTAAATAAACAAATGACTCATTGTCAGCTCTTTAAGCTTTCTTATAGTAATGTTAGAAGGAACTATACAAGTGTCCATAGTTTTTTTCCCTTTATTTGAAGAGAGTGTGGTTCTCTTATTTGCATTTATAATTGCTTTATCTGTTAATTACTTTGTGTTCATGGTAGTGGTAGGATAGTATTATAAAGAATAATAAGGATGCTCATATTATCTAATGTATATGTCCCAAACCTTAAAAATGCATTGTATTATATTATTAAATTGAGTATTATAATAACCAAGAATGAACCCAGTATAGGATGATAGGTATTCCACAGTTGTTATTTAGACATTAAATATATTTTAGCTGTAGAAAAAAGAGATAAAAAAGATTTTGCCTCAGAGCTTTTTTATTTGTAGAATCTGGGATAGACTTTTATGAAACTTACAAATCAGCAAACATTTTGTAATATAACATGTGCTTCTTCATTAGAATCTGCAATATGGCTTTCAGAGAATTCTTATAAATCACTATTTCAGTTTCTTTTTCTAGAAACATATATTATATCTGAGGTCAGATACATCTATAAATAGTGTAAATATATATGGCAGAAGTTAGTTTGTGGAATCTAAGTTTCTCTATTATCTGATACACTTCATGTGCACAGAATCAAGCATTACTAATCCAGGGTTAGCTTTATTTTTCTGAGCTGTGCACAAGTGCAACATATGTGACTTCACGTTAACTTAGTGGGTCCATGTAGATGCACATACCTGTAGTCTCACTCGTATAGAATGTTTTTTCATTACAGGCTCTGAATGGAATTTTAACATTTTGCGTATTTTTTTTGAAATGACTTTAATTTTTGTAGTATATGTTTTAATTACTTAATGTATTTCAACACTTATTTGAAGGTTAATTAATTATAATTTTGGTTCTGAAATGAGAGCAAGATTTGGCAAAACAAGTGAAAAACCAACTTCTACTTGTGACTCCTCTGTGATGTCATTATCCACACATCATCTTTAGCTCTGGAAGATGTAGAAATATATACATCGCCTTTTTTTTCTCTCAATACTATTACCTAGTTCAAAACATAAAAGTTTCTAAAAGAGAGTTGGCATTTGTTTCTACTTAACTTTGATGCCATTAAATATTTCTGAAAGAGAATGTAACTTACTTTAATTTTAAAAAGTGCCATTCAACTACTGGAAGTTAAGACTGGTCATATATATATTAATTTTAATCAAGGATCATGTTATTAAATTTTCTCAAATATTAATCTAATTGTTGAATGATTATTAATTCTTTATCAGTTATTTATAGATATACCTTAGATCTTTTAAAATCATGTCTCACTTGTATTTGGCTGCTAACTTTATATTAATAAATCAAATTATAAATTGAAAAACAAATTACATTTAAAACTGTCTTTAAGTAATTATTGAAAGTTATTCTTTTTAAAGATTATTACAAATTTTGCTCCTCAGTTATGCAAGCTTAGGTTAGTTTCAGAAAATAACTTAGGTACAAGTGGCCAGTGTAAGCAATTACACATCCAAGTAATGAGTAACATAAAACATCATATTCTGTAATTTATAGGCAAATAGTAGGAGTTGTTTCTTCTTTGCATTTGGAACGAATTTGCATTACATTCATTGGCTGTAAGATGTGGTAAATTACTATAAGAAAGTCTCTGTCATCTAAACATCAATTATAGTAGTTTATTTTACTCTTTATTCCCATTACTGTTTATTTCACTTTTAAATGTTCCACTCTTAAGACAATTTTTGTCATTGAAAGAGTGCCCTATTACTTTTGACTTTTTCTTTGTGCTTTGACAAGTTTTAAGTAAGAAAGCTGCCACTCAAAATTTGGGGCCAATAGTAAAATCGTAATGTACACATTTTATAGGTAAGCATGTGCACATGATCTTGCATGTTCACCTTGTCAAACACTGAACTCTTTAGTGTTACACTATGTACACACCTGTCACGTACTTTTTACTCCCAGAATAGTTGACTGTGTCATTGTTAACTTTTAATTATGTATGCCTGTTCCTCTCAGTCCCTAAATAATTCAGTGTATCATTAGTAATAATACACATTTTTAAATAGTGACCAGTAATGATTAGAAATTAGAGGTTAGATATGAGTGTGAGCAGGTTTTCCTCCTTTTTGTTTATCCCATATTTTGGTTTCCATTTTTAGAAAGACGTATTTGAAGAAAAGGGGGACATAGATACATCCATTATAATGTAAGGAGCTATTGTTATATATGGCTTGATTTGTTTACATATTTTTGACATAGAAAACTTTTGACCTCTTTGCCTGTGTTACTTAAGAATTTTAGATAAACCCTATTGGGGTCACACTCAGCAGTTGCGTCTTAGCATGACAAAAAGCATTTTCTAGCTTCTGGAGTGCCACTGTGTCGTTTTCCTTCAGGAATGGAAGTTCTGTAAATTAATCTGACATTTGAAAGCACAACTAGGATTTTTCCTTTTTGAAAATCCTCTGGAAGGTTTTCACAGTAAGCAGAGATCACGGCCAGTGTGATGATGTTCATTTCAGGATGCTAAGGAAAATTATGCTGAGACCAAGCATGCTTTTTTCGGATTATTCTGCCATGCTTTATTATCAATTTTTTTTTTCTTTGAAATCTAATATTTCAGTTTGTGGAGAAATAAAGATTTCTTCTTTTAGTGAGAAAATGTACTAGCTGTAGGATTTTTACCTACATTTCTTTATGATAGTTATGATTTTATTCAGGGTGGGGAGCAGTATAAGAAGAGAAAAATATTATGTACTGTAAAATAATAATTTGATTTATTGTTTGCTGTTGAGCAGGCATTTACCATTCCATTTGTATGAGGAAATATATTGAATGAAATTAAAGAGAGTTGTGGTATAATTTTGAAATAGTTGTAAGCACCGACTGTGACTTATTTCTGGCAAAAAAGATTAAGACAGTTTAGTTACTTAGTGCTTCCACCGAACCCAGTAGTCCAAGTTTATAAATATGTGTTCGACCAGTTGATCACAGATGATGCTTGAAGAGAATGTGTTTTAATTCAGGGACGAGAGTACTGAACATTATTTTGCCAGTTCAGTATGCTTTAGATTTGCAAGAAATAGAATGCCAACTCTCATGTTATCAGCTCTTTGAGGTCGTTAGAAAAGAGTTTTTTACTTGTTTATGGTAGCTTATATGTAATAACATCAAGCCCAGGCAGCTTAACGTGTTTATATGTTGATTCTAGTGAAGTTCAATAAATGGTTGCATTTCCATCAGAACTCAGGGAGTAATGAACACCAGAGTAGTAGCCATCCATCCACTAAGGATGCTTCTGAGGTTTGGAATTTGTAACTGATTTTTAGGAGTTACGGCATAAATATAATAATAGTTAGAAATATTCAGAGCATTCACCTTTTATAAAAGTTAGTTCTGTCTTTCACATCTAGAAAAATATAGCAGTGAATGTTTGCTTTTTGTATGTTTTGTCTCCAAGCAGAGGAAACTGACAGTTTTATGTTTTAAGTGCCGAAAGTTGTTCTTGGCTAAGCAGTCCCTGAGTTAATCACTGGGATGTTAACTTGAATTTTTGTCTTTAAAAAGTTTTTAGATTTTAAAACGAAATATCCTTCCATTATTTTTAAATTGACATCCTGCGTTCTGGATTGGTTTTTAGAGAAATGTTTTCCGAATTCTCTTGGATTACTTGAAGTCCATTGATTTTGAAATGGTTTGTTTTCTTTAAAAGCTTTTCTGAAAGGAGAGGAAATACTTCATCTTTCTAGAATTTTATTCTAAAACTTTTGTTAATTCCAATAATATGCAAATTAATTTTGCATTAATTTTATATTTTCTTTTTGTGTTATCTTTTTAGAAACTCATTTGGAAATATTAAATTGGGAGATAAGTAATGTCAGCTCTTCTTTCACACCTTTCTGTGATATTTTGTCTTTTCTAAGGATTCGCTGCGGATAAATCCTTTTTTATGTCATTTACACACTTTTATTTTTTACTTCAAAGAAGGGTGGTGTTTGAAAGTCATATATTTATTCTTCAAGGCTAATTGCAAACATTATGAATGCTGTAAAATAACATGCTTCTCATTTGCGTCTTGGGCAATTTGTCTCTAAAAATTTGATTGAAGGCAAAAGAAAAATATTTTAACTAGCTCTGAAATCATTTTAAGGTAGTCTTGTGGAATTTTCCAAAAGTAATAAGACAATATAAAATACTGATAATGCACAGAGTTAGATTTAAGTCTGTATATGTAGTGAAGACTTTAACCTGACATATTTTACTGTAAAGATATTTTATATAAAGAAAATTTTCTCTGGTTTCATCTGTATTTTATTTTATTTTATTTTATTTTTTTGCAAACTACTTTGCTTTAAAATGATTGTCACCTTTAAATTATAGTTATGTGTAAAGCATATAAGGTTACTGTTATAAAGAAGCGACAGCTCTGCACATTCATCTTAAAGACTAAAAATATTTTCGTTTGGAATAAATGTATCAGGTCCTAAAGAAATTGATAGCAAATTGCAAACTTAGTATCCTCACCTATCACCCATGCTGTTCACTGAAAGTAGAACTGATTTTGGAAGAATGCATTATTTCTACTTCTGGTGGAATATGTTTAATAGGCTTTTGGTGTCTCCACTGGTAGAAATGTGGATATTTCAACCAACCGCGTCTTTGTTTGGTTCTGGTGATGTCAGGCAAATATTTTGCCAAAACTTTGGTCCAGTGTAATCAAAACCGCGTTGTGCAATTAGGCTAATGTGATGATTTCAAATTATGTTTAATGTGTTATTTTGAAGAGGTGATTTAAAAAAAAAATTACCTATTTGGAATATAATGGAAGAGCCGGAACAATGTTTTTTTTAGATTTAATTCTAAGCCTCTAAATACAGATAATGTATTTTTAAAAATTTTACAGATGGTTTCTTCTTTTCCTAAGATAAGAGAAAATGGAGTTTATTTGTATAAATACCACTGTAGAAATAATTGGTCAACTTTTTTTTTTTTTGACGAAAGATGATTATATAAAAGTGAGGAAACTTTCTGAGCCCTACAATATGCGTACTTTATATCATTAGATTACATCAATAAAACCATGTACAAAACAAAAAATAAAAATTCAATCACATACCTGAGGTCAGTTGGAGGATGAACTACTTAGCCTGTGAGAGAATATCCTTAGTTCTGTGCTTGTGCTCGGAAACGTGGCCTCCACCTGCCTAGCTGAGGGGCACATATTTAATCTTACGTGTGCAAATGTATAATGTTCTGCTTCCCACATACATGAGGAAACGGAGATCTCGACTTGAGAGTCCTTTAACTGTTTTTGTTTGCTGTAGACAAATCAACCCGGGGCAATAAAAACACTTCTTGAAGGCTGAACTTGACTTCAGTGGTCTGATATTTGCTGGTCAGGTTTTTTTGTTTCTCAGTCTTTTTTTAATTCAGGTGTTATTCAAGGTGACCATAGAATCATATTTTGCTTTGAGTGATAGACGGGACATGAGCTACTATCCAGTCTAGCAGAATCATCTTATTTTACAAAAGTAAAAACCGAAGATTGCAGTTAAGTACATTTCCCATGATCACACAGCTGCTTAGATAAAGGACTGAACTTGAACCCATGTCTGGTCATCGTCCTTATGCATAAAACATTAGGAAGTTTTGATGTTTTTTGGTGAAATCTGCCTAATAGTTGAGATACATTAATCTTTATTTTTCCTTTCATAGATATAGATAGATGTGAGAATAGAATTAATTTATCATTTGTTAGTATTCATTGGGGGAATTGATCATATAATAAATCAGTTGGTATCACATTATTTCTCTAGCAATACCTCACTAAATAGGGGAATCAAATTTATAATTTACATTTTATCCTGGAAGGTTAAAAGTTACTGCAGAAAATCTAGGCTTAATGTTACTTTTAAACCCTTGAGTGATAGAAGTTTCTTTGGATTCATTTATATAAAATCCAGTTGGTACTGAAAAGTTGGTTATAAAATGGTCATTAATAAGAAGTTAGTTTGAATTATTTTTCTCTCTTTAGTTTAAAATAACCTCCAACATTTATCTACTTTGAGACCTTTTTTTAAAAAAAGTGGTTCATTTGAATTAAGAAATGTTTGTCTTCCAACGAAACTGGACTTTTCTTCATTTATTACAGTCATTACAGCCATAAGCCCCTTGGCAGGTTGAAAACTATAGACAGCATCTGTGAGATTAGGCCTGAAATGTGCAATTAGTTATTAAAACATGGTTGAGAAATTATGTGTGGCATTTTGTATAAACTCAGCATTTATAAAAACAAATTAACAAAAGAATAATAAAGAAACCTCATTTATTTTAAATGATTTTCTTATTAATCTTATCTTTCGAAAGAACAATTTCAATTGAAATGTAATGAAAATGAAATGGTTTAAAATATCAATTTAATGCCTTTATTTTTCTTTTAGGATTTCTTTAAGGTTCCATTTTATCCATGACCCTGCTATACAGGATGGATGCAATTCACATATCTTTATCGATATAGTTAAGCTAATTCAATCATTTAGTTTGCCGCATTGGAAAAACAGGAAAGTCCTCTGATCTTAGACATCTAAGGTATTTTGCTTAAATTTCTTCTTTCTTTTTCTCTTTCAGTGCTAGTAGTTATATTGTATAATCTAAAGGGTTAATGCAATCCCCTCCTCCCCATCAGTGAAATTTATGATTTATAACCCTGGATGCCACTATCATTTCCTTTTCTGTTTTAAAGAATTGCTGTGACTTCATGCAGAAAAATGTTGGACCCAAGACATCCTCCAAACTCTTTCAAGTCAGCTCCAGAAGTGACTTTGGAAAGGGCGAGGAGGAGGTGTGTCAGACCCTGGAAATGGGCTGGTTTGTTTTCGGGTCTGCATTTGAACCCATTTCTTCTCGAGTTGCCAGGTGCCTTTTATGTGTCTGGGTTTTCCTCGGTATTTTAGCCAGAGGGCAGGCTTGTTTTTAATTTGATTGTTTTGATTCATTAATGTTTCTTTCAGGTGAAAACCCTTTAAAGTGGCTGTGAATAGTTACTCCTTTGAAATGAAACAGTTTGCTTGTGGAAAATAATCATATTCAGTCAGTCAGAAATAATCAATTAATTTAGAGACTAATGAAATGATTTTTAACATTAAAAAGCAATTCTTCTAACGTGGGTTAAGGAACCATTTTAACTGTTATGCTGGTCATCCACATAAAATCCCTTTCTTGGTGTGATGAGCATGCTATACAGAGAAGGGCTGAAAACTTCCATTATTATTACATAACTAGGATTTTTTTTCTAACTTTTTCTTTGGCTTTTATCTCTTTATATAGTTGACTTTTTTTTTTTACCCTGACTGTGAATTTTAGTTGAACATCCAGTATATATATGATAGAACCATAGGAAATGCTATAAATGCCTAATTCGCCCTAGTTTTTCTTAGTTATTTTAGAATTTATTTTTCTAAATAAATTTACTTGATTCTCCCCTGATATACAAACTCTGTCTTTTTCTTTTTTTACTTTAAAAGATTGGAAGCTTTCTGTGTACTTTTGGCATTGCATATCAAAATAAGTTTAAAGTGGCTCTTAAACTGGGCTTTATTGATCAGAATGTACTTTTTTGTTGACTTTTAACACAGGTCAAATCCAGGAAAGGTTTAAATAAGATGAGTTTTTGTATTTCTCTCACTTGTTAAAGGATTTGCTTTCTTGACAAATCAGTATACATTTAATTTTCTGTTACTTCCCCTTAATTACAACTGTGCTAATATAGTCACTTACTTTTGGTAAACCTCTCCTCAAACATTCTTTTGTTAGATTTTATATTCTGTTTTGTACTTGTTCTCTTGGCACATATTTATGAGCAAGGACTACCCTGGATGTTTTATAGAAAGTAGTTAAATGGCATTTATTTTCTGCCCATTTGGATTATAATCCAATTGCAGTTGTTTATGTAGTGTTTCTGAAATCTAGAAAAACTCCAGTTGCAATTTTGTAACTAATATATGGCTACTGAAGCTGAGAGATAGGTTAGGGTTTAAGCACTGGACTGATTTTAGGTAACAATTGACAAATATTGACTGCAGCTTCTTTGACAGTTTAGAAAAATAACGAGGTAAAACAAGACAAAACGCTACTTTTTATTTATTTCCAGATGGATTTCATCTTGGACTTGGCATGGCACAAAGTCAAAATGTTGCTCTTTGAGATTTACTAATTAGAATGTTTCTAAGCCAGATATAGAATCCATTATTGTTTTTCCAGATAAAAGATAAACCTACTGAGATATAAAAATAACCCCAGAATGGCGAAAATATTGAAAGCCTGAATCTGGGTTTCTTCTCATGTACATCTCCATTTCTCAACTAAGTGAAATCTGCCAAGACTTCTCCATTTGTTGACACTGCTGTAGTGAGGACACCAGTGGCTGCACGGCAGCCAAGCCAGTGGTCTTTCCATCTGACTGCACCTCTTAGGTATATTGGATGCTGCCAGCCTTTCTCTTGAGCATCTCTCCTGGCCTGGCTCCTGGAGCATTGCATCTCTGTTACACTTGTTTAGTCTGTCTTTGACTCTCCCCTTCATCTCTGTACTTTTCCTTGAGGATTATATGCTTTCAGCTTTCGATCCGAATGAAATACCTCCAGCACATTCACCCCTAGATCTAACATGGCTTCTGATTTCAATGTCAGCAATCTTCAGACGCCATAGGTATTTGTTAATGCACCTGTTTATCATCCATAGGTTGGCAGTCGGTACCCTAATCACTGCTCCCAGTTTAGTAATTCCATTCATACCACACCATGTGTTCCATCCTTAAAGTAGTTAGTACTCAGTCTCAGAACATTCCCCATTGTCTGTGTTCTCCCCTCTAAGGTATGCCTTCATCCAACCTTGACTGTAGGAAGTCTACTTAGTCCTCAGATATTGACTTGTGTATTTCTTCCGGAAGCCTTCCCATTTCCACTTCTTAAGGTTTAAACATCGCTGCCTTGTACTTCCATTTATTTGTTGCTTTAGCCCACAGCAGAACCCACTTGGCATTGCAAGTCAGAGGCGAGTAAGAACATAACTGACTTATCTTTGTTCCCTTTACAATGCCTTGGATACAGTGATTTCTCAAAAGTATAGCATTAAATTAGCACATGGAGGAAGAACACTTGGACCAGAAGAGCATAAGTTTAGGTGTTGAGCAAATTGTGAAATTGGATTGTTAGGTTTCAGAGAGGAAAAAGGTTTATCTGTTGCCTAATCAATAGACATTTTTTTGAAGTCTGCCCTAATGTATTGCTCTAAAGTATAATACTGCTGGTTATAACTTAATATGCTGTATTTTGCAATGTGCTTTCAGATCCTGTCTTTTATTGATTATGTCATTTAACCAATGTGACAGTGTCACTGGGGCAACGGGAGGCCCAAATACATTTGTGGATTGTAGAAAAATGAAATCCCAGACTGCCTTGTGCTTTACTGATCAAAGATGCAAAGTGATAAATGATGTGCCCTTAAAACATGAAGGATAATAATGTTAGGCTCCAAGGTCATGAGTCAGAAATGTGTAATTTTAATTTCCACGTGTTGAGTATCTGTCAGCCCAGATGTGTCGTGATGTTTGAGGACAGTGGCTTATATATTGGCTTTGTGATGAAAGTTACTATAAGTGGTTCAGTGCACGGACTCTAAGGAACAAGGATGATTCAGACCTTCAGAAGATCTAACAAGGCTACTGATGAATAAGGTTTGTCAGGAGCTGTGTGCAACCTTTCGTAATGCTGCTTTGGGATGCCCAGGTTTATGGCAGTGGAAGGATACTTTGCTCTATGTAATGCCCATATGTCCTTGAAGAGATAGCTGATAAAGTGATAACTGAAAAATAGCTGCTGAAACGTTTCTCATGTTGAAACCAGAATGCCTGAGATGTCTTTGAATATTTGTTTTTTACTAATCGCTTTTAATTTCATCTTTAAAACCCAAGAAACAATTTTGAAGTTTGTTTTTGTTTTTAAGACCACATCTTTGGCCTCTTACTATAGTTTTTTTTTTTTTTAACTAAAAATCTTTTCTTAATCTGAGAATTGAAAGTCCCTTTATTTATTATATGACTCTGTTAAGCACTTAAGTATTATTTCAAACAGCTCTGGAAAATGATTATTGTGCATTCCCAAGTCTGTGTGGATATGGAACCATGAGGAAAAAATCAGGGAGAGGACCTATTTAATGAATTTCTTAATTTCTAGAACAGCTCATTACTTACAGGATTCACATTTATCTATTTCTTCCTGAGTAGTGAAGCATCCTAAAGCTTTTTCAAAAACCTTAGCTAATTGCATTTTTTTAAAATGTAGCTTTTCTGATATCACCTTACATCTATCTGCAACTTTAAAAATCGTTGTAAGGAGAGTGTTGGATTTTTAAAAGTAGTATCTGCCTGATTTTTACAAACTGTTTAATTGACAGTAGAAAGAGTTTCATTGAAGAGTGCAGTCTAGTTAACAAGTAGGGGTTTTTAATCCTTTGTACTTTTCCATAACTGTAGGGGTGTGTACTTTTGATCGAAAGTGAGTAGGCGAAATTTAGTCCTGCCGCTCTGGTAGTCTTGGTGGCTAAGAAATCTCTTTATTGCAGTTTCATAATCCCTGACATGACTCTCCGGCTCTCATGTCTGCTAAATGCAGAAATAGAGGAAGGAAATGTATGTTTTGGCTCCATTAAAATGTTCCTTATCAGACTGTATGTAGGAGGAGTGGACACTGTCGAAGACACCACTCCTTGCCAGCTGGATAGCATGTGCGCTGGGCTGGTTTCCTGTCTTCTACAGCTGTGTGGTGCCCTTAAGTGATGGGAAGGGGCACATTATTAAATGTGTCGGTTGTAGTGTTTTCACTTGTGAAAATCAGGGAGCAGAGGGCATGCAAACTTTGCCCAAAGGCTGGACACAGTTTGCATAGAAATGAGCGACACATAGCAGCAGCTGATTTGGTAGGTGCCCTGATTACTAAATAAAAGTGAGAGCAGCCAGAGGCCTTGGTGAGTTAGGTTGACAGGGGAAAGGCTGCGTGCTTCCCAAGAGGTTACTCTTCTACTAGGGGCCACCTTGAAATGATGATAATGGCTCATACATGTTGAGGACTCTGCTAAATGTGCTGTCTCCACTTGAGGTAGGAATTGCTGTCATCCTCATTTCTCAGGGAAGTTTAATAAATTGCCTAGGCTATGACAGGTAGCAATAATAGAATTGAGATTGGAACTCAGGCAGTCTGGCTGGAGAGCTAAGGCTTGCTTGCTAGGAACTCTGTCTCTCAGTGGGTGTGAGCAGGGTTTCCAGTTGCAATGTATGCCAGGGGTTTTAAAGATTAGGTGACTTTCACACCAGCCCTGTTCTAGTCTGCTTTCTCTTTAGGCCCTAATCTACCTCTGTGCATTGTCAGTGAGATAAAGCCATCACCTTTACATATACGGCATTTAAAAGCCTGGCTTTCATAATAATTCACATTCAACTTGTGTTCTTTTCCACAGAGATAACTGCAATGCCTGGTTAAAAAAAAAAAAAAGTGTGTGTGTGTGTATGTGTGTGTGTGTGTATGTGTGTGTGTGTGTGTGTGTGTGTGTGTGTATATTAATCTAAGTAACTGCCTCTTCTTGGCCTCATACAGTAAAAAGACTGTGATCAGCAAACTCTTATAAGGGGAAGTTGTTGAATGACATGGAGATGTGGTGCTGCCCCCTTAATCCGTAGGACTTTGTGTTTCTTAAATTATTTGCCCTCCTGAATAACTGCTTCTGCCGGGGTCTCGACAGTGTGGCATTCTGACTTAGATTCTGAGTGTTACAAGAAACATATAAAAGGAAAGGCTGGTTTGGGTTAAAGATAAAAACCAACCAACCAACCAAAACAACCTTTTATCATCTAAATATTAGCCTTTTTTTTTTTGGTCTCTGTTGGATTAATACAAAAGTCGTTGATATTGTAAGAAGAAGCTGTAAAGGACCCAGCGTGTCTTGGTGGTTAGTATCGTCACAGAACTAAAAGCCAAGAAAGAATAAAATTGATTTTTTTTTCCTTTTATTTTTAAGGAGAAATTAAACAAACAAACAAACAAACAAAAAAATGAGAACCGCAGAGGAGTAACACATAGGATCCCGTTTCCTTTTAACTGCTTCTCAAGAAGCTACAGCCAGAGCGAGCTGGTGGTGGTGTCTGGGACGCAGGCTGCTCGCTGGCTGGCTGTGGCCCGCGCCTTTGAAGCCAGCTGCAGGCGGCAGGGGCTGGGAGCTGTGTGAGTGTCGCTGGTGCTGGCTTTCGCATGAACCCCGCGGCCCGCCGCAGTCGCCGTGCGTGCCCCACGCCCGGCCGTGGGCGTGTTGTCGCAGGATGTCCTGCGGAAGCAGGCGTGCGCCGGCTCCCCCTGCACCCCGCTGTCTGGCTGGTGCACGCGGGCTGGGAGCACCGGCTCCCTGCGCCCCGCCTGCGCGATCGGCTGCCTCCAGCCAGCCAGCCGGCTGCGGGCCTTCCCTCCCGCCTGCTCCATCTCCTCCTGCCGCCCTGACCCTTCTCCCCAACTTGGTGTCCCGTCTCCTCCATCCATCCGCTCGCTCTCCTTCCCCCGTGCCCGCTCGGCCTCGCTTCCTCCTTTCCGGCTGCCTTCTTTGATTTGATGCTCGAATGTCATTTCCTCCTGCCTAGTCCCAGATGGGTGTCTCTGCACATCTTCTGATTCACCTGTGAGCATTGTGTGCGACAAGAAGAGACAGTTGCCAGGGGAGATAACTGAAGTTTTCGAGTGTTTCATTACGGTCATTGCAAGAGGACTGTTACGTTTCCCTCCGTCACACGCTGTCTCATACAGAGTTTTCAAGAAGGGGCTTACGCCAGCATTTCTGATATTTTGAAGTATATTAAGTTACACAAACATCCTTAAGTGAGTGTGAGTGGAAGGATTGTGTCTCCTGCGTTCTCAATCAGAAAGCTATGAATAAAATCCATGTAAGAAAGTCACATGCCCTGAATCAGAATTTATGTTATAATTTAGAAGTTTATATAAGTACAGGAAGCCTTTTTGGACTGGCTGAGGCTTCTGTTACATTTTCGGTGTTCTTGGAATTGCGGCCCTTGTACTTAAGTTACGAATTTTGAGACGGTTTCTCTGCATGGATCCCTATCAAGTTTTATCCCATTATCAAGCTTATTTTTAAATTAATTATTTTTAAGGCCATGTTTTTACACCCTCTATATTAATTTCTTTTTCTGGGAGTTCATATTATTAAGGCCATATCGTCATACGAGGGTATTTTTCGTAAAGCTGCTTTTTTAAGTTCCTTATTACAAAAGATTGTAGTCAGGGTTGAATTTTATTGAGTCATATAATTTTATATGTTTCATTTTTATCTTGAAGATTCCAGTAGGCCCGACCTAAAGAAAACAGCTGATCTATATAGCTGATGCAAGGAGAATGTTTTATCTTGTACATGACAGGATTTATATATTGACGCCTCAGTTAATTTTAAAATAAAAAAAAAAAAAGAAGGAAATTGAGATCTTACTTTTTAACTTGTAACAGATTAAGTTCTATATTGCTTTCTATAGGGAGAGAATTTGATAAGTTGATTCATAAGACAGTATAAAACTGGAAATGTTTTACTGGAAAAAAATTGACCCCTAAATATATATTAAATGATTTAATACAGTAAATCTTTTTAAAAGTAGTATGCTGGAAAAAAAATAATCTTATGATAAAAAGATCAGCAATACTAAACCAGTTGTTAGTAAGTGCTGTTCTGTCCTCAAACTTTGTAACTAAATAATTACCCTGTGAAAACCAAGGTATTCAAGTCAGCGTCAGGAACACTGGTTCTCATATACAAATAATAAATACTATGTCCACCATATATTTTTCTTACTGTTAGAGGAACCATTCCTGCAGTTGAGAAGGTACTTATTACTTCAGTGGTCAGAAAAGCACATCACAATATTTTTTATCCTTTTTAGGTATTTTTTTTTTCAATTATTTGAGCACTTAGGCCTCTTTCTAAGCTTATTTGTTTTCCAGATACATACAGTACAAATTAAAATGAAGTTTCAGCCATCCTGATACCCTATGGGACATGTGATTGTCTGGAATAGGCTTGTGTCCAGCTGTGTTTAGATCAATCAGTCATAGCTGTGTTTTCCTATCTGGAGTGGCTTTGTTGTAATAAAATCAGAATTAGGGTAAGTCCTACTTTCTCTAGTTTACAGTCAACTCAGCTATAGGCTGTGAGTCCCAGCTGGGAACAGGTTGTGGGTGTAGAATCCATTTAAATTACATATGTAAAACAGGTTTGGTGAAGGCTAAAGTGCTGTGACACTATTTATTATTATGTTAATAATTATAATCATTGTTCTGTTTTTAATCTTTTAAATTTTCATATATCATTAACAATGGGAGGGAGTGCTTGCTAATTTAGACTGTTCAAAGTGGTGTTTCTAAGGCCTTATTTTTTCTTTTAATTTAAAACATTAAAATTAGGATATATACAAAGTGGAATTTTAGCTGTCAATTATTTAGGGAAGAGTAGCATCAATTATTTCAAAAAGACTAGTTGGCATTATTCCCTTGGAGGAATATACGCCTTAACCAATCATTAGTTTTTATGTTTGGATTTCTGTTGTATAAGTTTTGGTGTTCAAAGATACTCTGAATTGTAAAAGTTTCTGAAAGAAATATTTATGAGTTGTTTATCTGTGCCTTATTTCTTGGGTCTTTTATGACTCATGCCATCATTTTTATTTTAAATTATATTAATACTTAATTTTAATACATGATTTTTTTAATACATGACTTTTTGAAAGTCAGAGATTTTCTGTCATAGCTTGCTTTTTGTATCAATTTCATGACATTTCTTCCTCTTCTCCCAAATGAGTCTTACAAAATTCCCCTTCAGAATTAATCACTGTTTTATTTGTTAATAGGTTGTGGTAACTTGTTTAGACTGTATCAGACCCATTCCTGAGGAGCAGGAATAAGTTATTCTCTTGATATTTCAGAATTTATCTTTTTTTTTTTTCATATATAGAGCATGTGCCACATGATCATAAGTACTTTGTGAATAAAAATGATTTGTTACTGCTGAGGTCACTCGGTTTTTCCACAGGAGAATAATAAATAGTCATGTGATTTCATAGCCTCTGTAGGTTGTACTGTATGTATGGTACAGTGATTTTGAAGCATCATTTGCAACCAGACAACCTAAAATTTTAAGTTAATTGTGTGTGTGTGTGTGTGTGTGTGTGTGTGTGTTCCTTTTCCTTTTTGAGAAGTAAGCATGTTTTTAACATTAGCAATAAAAATATTACTTATTTACAAAATGTGTCTATGAAAGGAATAACAATATGATTAAAATTAATTTTCTTAAAGGTTAGAAGCTCAAAGCATTTTCTCAACAGTGATACATGAGAGATATCATTCATAGTTTCTACAGAAATTACAGTGAACCATTGGCATTGTTTTTATTTGATAGAAAAGAGATCCTTACTGAGAGCACCAGTCCTAAATTTTGGTTGGCAAAAGCTGCTATCGAATTACACTTGGAATGAAAAATTCACAAGTCCCATAACTAAGGGCTAGAATTTCTTATTTTGTTATGCAGATTTTCAAATAATGGAAGAAGTTCTAGAAATCAATGAAGAGTTTCCAAAATGTGACTGTCATAGGGTCTGAACGATAATGGTTCTCTGAATTCTTTATCATTTAGACACAGTTTCCTCTATATTTTGTGTTCTAGATTAAAGCTCATCTCTATATTTGTATTTATATTTTTGGTTGTACATTTATATACTGTTTGGTAATAAGTATTGCATACTTTAAAAATACTCATATTCCTAAGACTTTAGAAATTTAGGAAACTGAAAATGGAGCTTTTCATTACCATCTCACAGTTGTGTTTCAATGCAGATCTTCAGCAACTAGAAGCCTTTTCTGTGTTCTGGTAATTTTATAACCCATTATGAAATGCATTTGTTGACCTCATTGTAATTCCACGTGCCTCTAATGAAAGGCATGTGAAGGTATAGATTGCAAGAATGAGCTGTGGTTGGTCCCTAACCCAGAACCCACTAGTGTATTTGCTAAAACAGAATTTTCCAAAATTTAAATGATGTCACATTTGAAAGCGATGCCAAGAAACAATGTGGCAGCTTCTAAATTTTGTGAAGCTAAAATCCTTGGTTACAAGAAAGAGTACATGTCACAGATGAGTAGTTAGTAATGACTTCAGTTTAGCAGGAAAAGAGCAGTCCCCATATGCTGATTCTAGTCTCATAACAAAGAATGTTATAGAAAGATTGCACAGTCTTTAACAAGCTGTGAGTTAATGTGACAGTGTCAGTGGATCTAGTTCCAGAAGGAGAACCACATTTCTTCAAAAATATTTTAAGTTATACAGAAAACTTGGTACAAGTGAATCTGGACTGTTGCCCACTGTACCCCTAACTCCCCAAGTGAAACAGTAATATTGAGTTTAGTTAAACAAATTGTTCGGGACTGCCTGAGCCTAAGTACCTGGACAGCTGATAAATAAGTCTCATCGTCAGACTCTGAGCCTTAGAGGCTTACCTCCTAAATAAAGGTGAGTGTATAGAAACAAGGGTTACCCACCTTGAGCCTTAAGTAGCCAAGACTTATTTTTCAGTCCATTGGTTTACCTCTCACTGAGAGCCACTTCCAATTTTAACATAGACTCCATCCTTCAACATTTATGGGCACTTTAGAAGTCAAGAAAATGAGGTCAAGTTGTATCGCTTTCAAACTTTTGAAACATGTACTGTGGAAGTCTTTGGCGTGATAGATTTGTTATCAACCGTTCATTTCCATGGCCATTCCCAGAAACTCGGCCTCTTTTGCAAGTTCATATTGGCACTGTGACTCCTTTGCTGCTATGAACGTTTCAAAAACTAGTGCATTTAATTTTGATTTTGAATGGTAGGCTTGACTCCCTTTACAGCTTAGAACTCAGTGCTCATCATTTTGCAGCTGCTAAGATTCTTAGAGGCAGTGGTGGGGTGGAGCTGGGTAGTGAAGAGAGGTTCTGTTTTCTTCAGTGGTTTAGAAAAACGTGTATTCTCTAACATGAAATAGGATGACATTTTTCAAATTCAGAGAATATTGTTTTATTAATACACTAATGAGACTGTCTCTCTTTTTCTAATTAAGATATATAGTTGGATATTAGGTGAGGGATATATATAAAATTTATAGTCCATCATGAAGAATTATCACAAAATGCATTTCATAAAGGAGATTTTTTTACTCTGAAAGCAATTATAAGGTTGATAATTAAATGATATGCTAATATGATTATATTTAAATAATATTTTCCAGTCTTCCCATTGCTTAAGACATTCCCAGGTAGCAGATTCTGGCATTAAGCAGTTCTGAGTATTGTCCGCTGTAAGAAGTTAAGGGCTCCTAGTTCAAGAAACTATGCTTTTGTATCATGAAATGACATAAGCAACAGGCATTCTGCTGCCACTATTTAATTTACACCATGTTTTTAGTATACAAACTGTTTAATACAAGCATCAATTTAAAGCAAAAAATTCTGACTTTTTTCAAAAAGTGAAAACAAGAGAAATATAGTCAACTTCTTTTTCTATCTCAAAATGTTTGGCTGCCTTCTTCTTCTTCATTCAACATATAACAAGCTCTCACCCTGTGCTAATGCTAAGAGCTTATATTCTAGTGGGAGAAGAGTGCAGAATATACAAACCATTATAACACATTGCCTTTTACGGTGTATTGTCTTTTGCGTTTGACTTGTACCTTCTTCTCTTTTCATTCCCTCAAAAATATCTTTGTAAAGTAGACAGATTATACATATTCTAAGAATCAAGACAATACAGATACTTTCAAAGAAGGGAATAAAAACCTGGCCAGAACCACTCTTGATTTGGGTTTATACGCTTTTGTGGTCCTTTGAGTGTGTATGTAACTTCTTATGTATAAGTGTGTGCATTTCTCTCTTTATTTATTCTGTCCAACCTTGAAAAAGAGGCATTTTTGCCAGGAGTTGCTTTTGGAAGTACAAGGAAATCACTGCCCAAAACTTTTTGCAAAGGCTATTATCTCAGACTTGAGAACAGTGCCAAATTTTTGGCTAAAAATGCAGTTGTCTTGTGCCTGAAAGTACCTTCGTGGCCTTAACCCAAATTCTCAGGTCAGCTCATTCTATTCCTTGTGCTCATGCCTTAGGTTCCTTGCTACAGAGTCCTAGAGTAATTGTTATCAGTGGGCACAAAGAGGACTAATATCTGCCTAAAAACGATCTGATTTTGGAGTGCTCATACTTTAAAAATAATTTTCATCTGGATGGGGAGCAACTGGGAGTCGTTTTATCAGGATGCAGGGCTTTAAAGTGGAATCGTCGATGAACGTTTAGTTCCTAAATCTGAGGTCAGGATTCCTGTCTAAAGATCTGGCTTGAAATAAAGAGACGTATTGTGTTGAGGTTCCCTGACCATTATTTTTAACTATTGACTTACATGGATCAGAATGGCCTAGTTGGATTATCACTGAGCTTTCGACTAAGTTCTGAGTGAGCTCCCAATGGGACTAGAATGATCTGGGATCGTTTTGGAAGGCTTGCTTTTAAGTAACTTAGGAAAACTTCATAAAATGCTTCAGGTCTAAGAGCTTAAGGTTAGAATGGGTTCGGGATCAACAGGGCTAAGATAAAACATTAAGTATGGGCAGGCAGTTCAGAAACAAACAAAAAATGGGTGTCAAGTAACTAAGTTAGTCAGTTTATTAACTATATTTGTCCTTTCAATAAACTTCACTAAACTTATTCATTAAATTTCAATAACTTTACTAAGTTCACTCAAATATTTACTGAGCAATACCTACTTCTTTTTAGGTACTTTACTTGGTCATAAGAAAATCAGTATGAATAACCATGGGAGAAACTGTCCAGGCAGGAATATAAATATCAAAACATAAATAAAACATTAATAATCATAACTCCAACTTAAACTATAGAAGATATAGTGACACATAAGTGCCTAAATAATTCAATATCGTTAATGTCTCACAAATGTATATTAGCAGCCTCATCCTTTAATTGAAGTGGAAAGATTTTTCTGATGTTTTTAAAATTATTCTTTTAGTTATGATCGGAGTTGAAACATACTTGATTTTTCTGAGATATATAACAGCTCTTCATTTTTCCCCTTTCCTCAGTGTATGCTTCACACCAGGTGTAGTTTGGTTTCCTAATCTCTTTTATTGTAAACTTCAAGTGGGTTCCTGTTTTCTGCAAGTGTTCTAGCCTCATCAAGTGGGATTCAAGATACTAACTTAACTAACTTTCATGACCACATATGTTAATAACCCAGATATTTATTTATTTGCTTACTTATGAACATTGGTTGATAACATCTATAAATTTCAGGTGTGCATTATAATTTGATATCTCCATTTTGCACTTACCACCAAAAGTCTAATTTCCTTCCGTCGCCATACCTTTGACTCCCTTTACGCAGTTCTCCTTCCCCCAGCCCCAGAATCTTCACTGTCCCTTGATGTATGCTTATAATGGAGAGTACCCTGTGTCTCTACTCCTGTTTGCTGCAGTGCCTGTGTTTTTTCTTTCTCAGAGCTGCGAAATTCTTATTCTTTCTCAGGATCATCTTCACTATCATTTCTAAATGCTTCCACTGCTGTTGACCACAACATTTAATTATGAGTGAAATAAATAGTGGAAATAATAATAATACTTATTAAAAATGGTAGACATTTAGAACTTACTGTTTGTCTTCAAGGATATTGTTCACACTGCTGATTTTGATGTAAAGTCCTATCTCATCCTATATTGTTACTGAAATGTTTACTATGATCTGAATTTCTTTGACAGAGGGAGCTAGTTCCTTAAAAACAATAATTTCTCATAAAATTTCTCTTTTTGGTATTCAGCAACATTGCTTTAAACGTATTATGTGATCAATGGACAGACTTTATGAATGAATTAATTGACTTGAAGTTTTAGAATGAAATGCTCTTGCTCATAAACAACAGAGTGTGTATAGTGTATATGATATTTGATGTTGCTTTAGTAGTTTTCCAGTCTGATGAACAAGAGTGGTTTCTTAAGCCACTAATACTGCACATTCATGGCATAGTAAACAGGAACTTTATTGAGAATTAAATGTGTCAATTTGTGCTTCATAGCCAGAATATCTGGCTTTTGTGAAGAGATCAGTTTTAAATAAATTATATATATAATGCATGCATACATTAATTTATTAATATATAAATACACATAAATTAATTTAGAATATAACTATTATATTTCCAGCATTATATTTAATTATTATGATAATACAGTATAAAATGATTGTTACTATCTTATCAGTCAGTACAATAATTGCATCAAAATAAGAGGCAATATTTTTAATATTAAATTAATTTTTAACTCATGATTTTTCCATAACATAATTATGTAGAAATTTTATTCATAGTCTTGTAGTTAACACTTTACATGAAAAGTTAATCTTCCTGCATATACCTATAAACATACATTTATACAAACATTGGTTAAGTTTTGTGAACATATATGATATATGAATTATATAATATTTTCAGTAAAATAGGAATTTTCCACAGAATTTATGCTGTAACCTTTATTTTCTAGAATTAAAAAATTTAGCCAAACACCACTGAAATTGCTAACATGACTGAACCTCTTCAATTCCGTTAAGAAGCCACATTCTCCCTTAAGAGAGAGAATGGGCTTTCTGCTCGCTCTTCTGCCTGAATCACTCAGTCCTGTCTTTTCACCTGGCCAGCTTTTGCTATCTTTTAGTTTGTCTTCATTTTTCTCCCTTTTTTGCTATAGCAAATATGGATTAGGCACCTGTCTGCCCTGTTTTTCTTGTCTCTGGCTAAACTATAAGCTCACCGACCACAGGCTTCATGTCTACCTTCTTCACAATCTACCACCTAGCTCATGCTTGCAAAAAATATACAGTGTATGAATAAATGTGTTGTTAATTTATTCTTGACTATAAGCGTCAGATTTCATAGCAGCATATGGTCAGTTTTGTCAAGTTGCACAAAAAATCGGATTTAGTGCTAAATAGGTACTGATGCCATCAGATATACTTTACCTTGGCTTCTGGGAAAAAATTCTGATAGCAACTTGGTGGGGCATCATCCATTTTTTCCTGACAGGGAAATGAAGGATGCACAAAGGGATAAACTATGGGATGTTTGACATAGCTCACTTATTCTAAGTTGAAGTTGCTGAATCAAAGACCTAAGCAGTTCTCTTTCAAGTTGTATTCCTGGTCATCAGAAAATATTCTTGAATAGTGCTATCCTGTAGGTTAACTATCCAGAATACTTCCTGTGGTTTTTCAGCATTCGTACACTGGACTGTGGGCATTGCCTTCCAGAGTCTACCTATGCTTTTAGCTCAATTGGACCATAACGGTAATACTTTGTGAAGGAGAATTCCATTTTTATTTCTACAAACCAGAGCAGGATACTTTGAGACCTATAACCTGTTTTATTTCCCCACAGCATATAGTAAACACTTAAAAGGCTACAATTTTCTTAGAGAGTTAAATAAGATCTCACTTGAAATATAATTTATTCAATATCAAAACAGGACATTTTTGATATTATAATAACAATAAGAGTACTGTATGTTACTTTCACGATATATCAATTTTTTCATTAAGTCATTTTAGTAATATATTTTATTTTCTGAATAGCACCCTGATTTGTAGGCTAAATAAATAAGACATCATTTGCAGGCATAAAGATAATAATAGTATCACCAGATACCAATAATATTTGTTTAGGTGAACTCTGCAGTTATCTGATTTTGAAATAGCTAAATGACTGTTCTTATGAAGTATTGTGTCACAAACAGTTCAAAAGAACAATGGAAGCAGTTAATTTTCAATAATTCTGCCTAGTGCCACGATTTTCTAGGCATCGCATTGTTCCTTTCACAAAACTTTTATCATCCACACACATACACTTGTTTTCTGTGATTCAGCAGTTGAATGCATAGAACATCAATGCTGTGACATCTTGAATACATACAGTGTTAGTAGATGCAGGAGATGCCAATTAGTCCTTATTCTGCTTAAACCACATGTACTTTTAGACTTTATGATTCTCTTTGAGGAACTCCATGAAACAGTGTTAAATTATCATATACAAACCTGAAGCCGTTTCTGTAGGATAGAATGTGATTGTGTTATACGTCTGCTTGTACTTATAAAACAAATATGAAATGCCACATGAAAGTTTAAAGAAGTAATATTTTCAAATTTCTCTGTTAATGTTTGTGTGTTGCTTATTCATTCTTTTTTAGAAGCCATGTGATAATAGAAGCCAAAGTCTTAGGAAATTATTAACCAGGTGGAAAGTTTAGAACTGACTGAATTTTACCTATTAACTTATCTTTTTATGCAAGATGAGAAATACGCATGATTATTTGATCTTTGAGATGGAATATCTTATTACACAGATTGAGAATAACTACCTTCGATAAAGATAGAATTTGCCACGTTTTATTTAAACAGCAGTTCTTCAGTGCTATAAAAATACTTAGAATTTAGACATGTGAATTCATTGAAACAGCCACAGTATTATTTTATTGGCTGTTTTTCAATCTGTTCCATCCAGTCTTCTAAGGTAAGCAGGTTACTTTATCTCCTTTCAGTTCAGTTTTTTTCATTTGTAAAACAGGGGTCATAGACTCCCTGCAGGTTTTAGTGAGGACTAAACAAGAAAATTATGTGAGCCAGATGCAGATGGTTGGTACATAGTAGGTACCAACAACAACATATTAATTCTTTCACAACTTGACTTAGTTTGTCTCTGTGGTCTGATTGATACAGTGTACCCAAATGATACATTTAATAACTTCTGATATGTGTCTTTGCTTTGCCACCTTCCACCACCACCACCATCATCACCACCACCACCACCACCACCACCAATAGAATCTCTTATTTCCTTGCCTGTTATCTCTCTTCATAAGGTAGCTGTTGTTTTTCATACTTCTTTTTGCCTCTCATCTCTTTGAAATCTTTTACGCTTTCAAATCTCTTTTGTCCAGAATTCTGTTTTCTTCTCTCTTTATTTCTCTTTCCTTTTTTATTCTGCCACCTAGTTGTATACTTTGGTGCATCTGGGCTCTTTGTGGCCTGAGTAGCCAGTGACAGCATTCCACTCTGTTGGGTAGCTAGGTTTGCTCATTAAGAGAAAGCAGATGAACTGTTTCTTCTCAACTTATTACTCTATGATCCCTGCAGACCAACTGCTGTGTCATTGAAAAGTCATACACATGCACACGCATACACACGTGCACACACACTCAACATTTTTGCTAAAAAACACACAAATCGTAAATCTATAGCTCATCTCTCATGTAAACAAAGAGACATTGCTCATACCCTACAAGCCTCCTTGTGTCTCCTCTTGTTCTCTGTTTCCTTCTCTCCCTCAGGAGTTAATCACTCTCCTTACTGCTCACACTTTAGATGGGTTTTACTTGTTTTTTAACTTTGCATTCATTGCAGTACTATATTCCTGTCCATTAAAAGAGTGCATTCTTTTGTGCCTGACATCTCACATTCAGCATCTCATTTGTCAAATTCCTCTATATTGTTGTATGTAGTTTATTTTTGCTGCAGTGTAATATTCTATTGTATGACCATGTGTTTCATTGTACAGCTTTTAAATCTGTTTGACTGTTGATGCACATTTAGGTTGTTTTTAGTTATGACAGTTCAAGTAATGTTGCTGTGAGCATTCTTGTGAATGTCTTTTCTCTTCTGCCTCAACCGAGTTCTTTAAAAGTCAAAATTTTATTTATTTTTATATATTTTGCTATTAGTACAGAACATTTTGAATTTGGAATGCTAGGGAATGCATAGTGAAAATTTTGTCAGGAAAATTTATCTATATAAATGTACATAATTATAGTAAATACACATTTAATAAATACATCAAATACCATATGATGTTCATACATAATTACTACTTATGCATTTATTGCTGTATGACCATGAATTCAGAGCTGTGTTTCTCATTCTTTTTTCAGTGTAAAGAAAGACAAAATTAATGCTTTGGGTCCATTTATGTTTTAATTGGGTTTGTTATTATGTCGATTAGATAATGTTAGCATTACTCAAGCTTTTATTCTTACAAGTCAATTTATGTCAAGTGATTTAGGTCTTCCTTGAAGAGATAAGCAATATGTAGAAGTTTCTGAGTGTGCTAACATTGGATATCCAGTAAGAACTTTTGTGAGTGCCTAGTAGATTGGTCTCAGCCAGGAGGGCCATATTAGTGTTACTCAACTTTTTAACAACTTATATGTCTTTTGCTGTATGTGCTAGTCTATTTCCCTGTAATTATTGTTATTATGTTGTGCCACTGTTAATGATGGAAGTGTATTCTAGCCTCAGATGTGTTGCATTGGGAAAAACTTGAATTGTTGATTACTTATAAATATTTAAGTACATGAATTATTTTATATCATTATATATTAACATAGTCACATATGAATGGATATATTAATATTCTTAATTAAAGTAGTATTAATAATTATATTTTCTGGTCTAGAGACCTTCACAGTCTAGTAAGTAGCCTAAAACATAAACATATAATTACAGCATATGGTGGCAAGTAACTTAAAAGGAGACATGCATAAATTGCCACAGATGATAGTGGAAAAACTCACTTTTGCTTGGGGGGATTGTAGAGAGTTTTGCATTTGGAGACTTAGGTAACCTTATTTACGTACTAGGTGTTATGAGGCAAATTCAAAAGTTAGGATACCTAGTAAGTAATGCATGAGAATGTTGGGAAGATTGTATATTCACTTGACACAACTATAGAACAAATGAAGTACAGTGGATGGGAATCTTATTAAAATTCCCTCCAGAAGACTATTCTCTTGTAAATTTCTTAAAGAGCTATCACTTTTATATTTATGAATGCATTGCTCAATTATTGTTTATAAAAATACTAGAGACGCAAGGAGGCTTGTACGGTATGAGCAATGTCTCTTTGTTTACATGAGGTCCACCATGGCTTTAGACCACATGAGACCCAGCTCGTCCACGTGCTATGTCTGCCATGTAGGCAAGTGGTTTATCTTTTCCAAATCTTAGCTGCTTCATCAGTGAAATGTGGCTAATTAAAGTATCTTACTCAAAGAATTGTTAATGAAAATGAAAATCGAATGAGATATGTGGTCTTGGCACAGTACTTGACTTGTAGTAACAGTAACAGTAAATGTTTGTTATTCAGTAAAAATTCAGGCTATACTGTACATCAACATTCAAGATTGTGAACCTAAAATAAAAGTCTATTTCTGACTTTTGATTTCTTTCAACACTCAATTAGATTTTGAAGGAACTATTTGTAAAACACCTGAATCTGCAATTAAATATATTTTTTTCCCTTTACTCTGTTATGACAGGTGTCCACACAAAGATTGATGGTGAAAAGAAATTACTAATTGGGGTGCAGGTGGTGAAAATCTTTTCTAAAGATGTGTGTATGTATGTGTGTGTGTGTTTAGATAGATTCTTAAGTATGTATTGAACTTGAATGTGAAGATTTACTAGATTACCTGTACAAAATACTTATTGAGATAATTTCTGCCCTGATTCCATAGCCCCACACATATGTATCAAATCGCTATTCTTTCTATGTGAGTGAGTAAATCAGGCACTGTGGGGGCCCTAGAGTAACCTGGATATGTGGTGATCCTGTGAGACTTGGACCTCACTGTGACCTCACTGCCATGTCTGGCTTTGTGTTTAAAATTAATTTAAAATTAATTCTTTTTTCAGATTTACTTCGACATCTCCCTGATCTACTATTAAATTTATTTTTAATCTTTTGTTTAAATGTTTGGGAGTAGGAGCATTACAATAACAATGAAACGAAATCCAAGGGCTTTTAAAACTAGGGCCTGGGATCTGCAAGGGTGAAAGAGGGAGGCCACTCTCTGTGCACATAATTTCCCTTGTTCTGCATCATCCGGAAGCATGAATCAGACTGATGTTAAATTAGACTACAAAAGTTTGCAGTCAAAGACTCGGTCCACACTAGAGGTGCATTTCCTGACTGCGGTCCAGGCATTGACTTCTACCCTTTCTTATGCCTATAGCTGAATCTGGAGGTGGAGACTGAGTTGAATTGGGAGGAATGATATTTAATAATAACAGGGGAGCTTGTGAGTTAGACATATTCTCTCGGGTATCTGCAAGCATTTTAGAACTACGGATTGTATCTATATGAACTCTTGGTCCCTCATCACAATCCTGGGTTAATATTTCATTAAAGTCGTTGCAATATTTTAGTTCCTGACTTAATTTTAATCAGATAAAATTTAGGTTACCATGGAAGAACAAGACAAATTTAATATGCGAGGTGGTAATGTTTTAAATTGATTACCTGTAGAGGGCAACATCAGAAACAATAACTGAAAAAAAAAAATAGGACTTGTTTATGCAATGATATCTGTATAAACTATTTAGCTCAGAGATAACATTGGGCCTATACCCATATAAGTTTATGTATGTATAATTTGGACATCTGAGATTATATTATGCATAGGTGTTTATCTCCTGCCTCTTTTTACTCAGTGTTCTATCATTGTCATAATCCTCTGCCACTACACATTCTTTTAAAGTACTGATTCTAAATTGTTCATGATAATGGAATCTGATCTTTTTAATGTTGATAAACATGCTAGAAACAGAAAAAAAAAAAAGCCCTTCAAAATGGTCCAGTTCAGATCAAAGCATCTTAGCTTTCTTGTCAAGGCAATGAGGAAATACTGTTTTGTTTAAAAATATTACATATGCTTTAATATCAGTAATTTTCTTCCTCAAAAATTAGTGTTTAGATCAGCATCTCCCACTGTGCTCAGCGGAACATTAGTTTTGTTGCTAAGTGGCATGTGACATAAAGCTGAATGATATTGGAAAATTCCAGTACAGATTGAACAGATTCCTTACTCTAAAAACCTAAGACTTTTCAGAGCTCTAATCACTAATATACATTGTGGATCTCTGAAGAGGGGACATAAAGTATACAGTGTCCACTAAACTTAATTTGACCGAAGAACTGCCTTACATTTCTTTTTTTTTTTTGGAGCTAATAGCATGGTCAGAACATAGAGAAAATTCTTGAATTTCTTGTCATCTGTGCTTAAGTAGTCGCCATACAAAAAACCTACAAAAACCTACAAAACCTACAAAAGAGCCTACCTAAACTTGGGTTGAGCAGTTAGAATGTTCTGAAATAATGGTTTATTAAAAAAAAAAGTTCTTATAGCTAAAGATTTCTAAGCCTAGTACCTACCCAAATTACTAAGGGATTCTGCATGTACTTTCTTTTTTAATACGTAAAACTTTTCTCATCTTAGGAGTCAGGCCACAGTGGTTTATTCTATTATTAGAAGTTGCTTTCCTGTTTTAAAATGCTTTCCATTGAAAAAAATGATCAGTTTTCTTTGGAAAATTTCAAAATACTTAATAAAAGACAAAAAATGATTCCAGCCTCTGTGTGTGTAATTTGATTTTATCAGAAGGGAAAATAATGCTAAATTGTTTACATTAACCATTTAACACTAACTAGTGTAATACCTAAACCAGATTTCACGTCACTAGTGTGTATTTTTACACAGTGCGAAAGATATTCATCAATATTATTTATTAATTTAAATGGACTTTTAAAAATACATAGAGAACAAAGCCCCTGACCCCTGGAACTTACATGTGTAAAGCAACTCCTGAGCTTATTTATAATCCCCTTTAATTGCCTGTATGCATTTGCTGATTCTGCATGATATTTGTGCCTTATCTATTGGACATTCCTGTGGTTCATGCTTTGGACTATTGGTCCTCAGATGGGTGAGGGCTTTTAATCTGCTTCTTGTGTGCTTAGGGATGAGCACAGTGGTTTATGAGTTACTGATTTAATGAGCAAGAACTGTTGCATATGATGTCTCAAACTTCCCTTCACTTTGGCCATATAATATATATATATATATATATATATATATATATATATATATATATATATATATATATATATATATTTACACACATATATATGTTATATATAATATATGCTAAATACCATACTGTGTTAAACATTTAACACATATGTATGTTTAAAAATATATGTTTATTATCACCATAAGCACTCAATATGCCTTCACAACATTTTAATTTCTATCTAATTGCACTCTTAAAAAAAATTAACAAAAATCTTGTTTAATACATTTGGCTTACCAGTGCTCTGAGGACAGTGACCATTCTAACAGAATCTTCATGGTAGCCGTCCAATACTGTATGCGCATGAATTTACCAAATGGATTTGCAGTGACTGACAGATTTCTTCTAGAAGAACTGAAACAGCTGTGAGCCAGTTATATTGCTGGATTGAGTTAATAACTGAGATTTTCTCTTTTCTTGAATAACAGATTGGAAAACAAATAAAAGAACATCAATAAATTATATTAAATCACCTTTAATGTACAAAGATGTTTTTCAGCAAATGCTGGGAAGAGAGTCAAAGACATCCCTGTAAAGCACTGTATCTATTTTTCTGTTATCAGTGGAAATTTGATTTATATTTAAATAAAATGTCAATTCACATCATAACCATCAAGATCAATAAATGCATTTATACTTTTCTTGAGCTATTCTTTTGAACTTAAGTGCTATGTTTGGCCCTTTGCCCATGGATTAGTTGAAATATTCTTAAGTTTAACAAAGAAGGGATGGAGTTGAGCCTGGCCCATGCACACATGTCGAGTCAGATTGGCCTGTTTGAATCAACAGTTGTCACTGTAGATTATTTTAATTGTTTTTTCTTTCTTTGAGAGAAAAGCAAAAGAAAAAATGACCTATCTGGGGAAATGAATGATTACGTTTCTTAATTTGCTTAGTGAAATTGTGATATTATTCAAATCAGAGTTTTTAATACATTTGCCTCTCACCTGTTATGAAAGGAAAAATAATTCGACTTTCCTTTTGATAATCCATGATGTGTATTTGCTTTATTTTAATTGCCCCCTTTAGTGAAATAGGTGCATGCTTCATTTTTTTTCCAGATAATTTTGCAATTTCATTTATTCTTCTAGCATAAAGTCTTTAAGGCAGAACATTATTTTTTGTAATTTTCTTAAAAAAGTAAAATGGTAAATGAAGTTTTTAAGATGTATATTGGTATATGGAGACTCATTTTGGCATATATGATGTTATTACCAGTCTAGCTCTTTTTAGCTAGACTAGTACATTTGAAATGAGATATTTAAAATAAAGAGAGCATAGCATGATGAAATAACATCCCAATAAAATCTGTTTGGGCCAGCATCAAAACTCTTTGAAATAGGATATCTAAATAGTGTGCACTTTATCTCAAAAAGGCTTGGGTTAGTTCTAGTGTCCAGATGACTATTAATGGGCTCTGTGCTCTGAAGCATATGTTAATAGAAACGATCATTTTGAATTAATTTGATGTGAATTAATAAGAGATTTATTTGATGGGAGTTGTTTGAAGGTGATGATATTTAAATCTTAACAGGATTTAAGATGTCCAAAAATACCTTTAAAGATTCAGAAACAATCAATTCAGGGAGGGCAAATTAAACAGACATGGATAGCGAGAATAGGATCCGACACTGGGTTTATGAAGTTTGAAGCCGTTTACAAAAAAAGCAATCTACCATTGAAGTATTGCCTTGGAATCTGAAGAAATAGAAAACATTTTAAACTCCCTCAGCAATTCTTGGGTTTTTGAATTGAATAAACAATGTTCTCTTGCATTTTATAGTTCACTTAAGCAATCTGATTTTGATCTGTATATATGGAGTAGACAGGATTCAATTTTTTTTCTTTAAACCAGTGAGCAAACACATATGTTCTTGAAAAACTGAACTTTGTATGTTGTTCATATGGAAGCTATCTAGTTTGCTATAGGCCTCAAACTTGACCTCCCTTTTATTCTGCTATCACTTGCTTAATTCTTTAAATTCTTTGTGGGAGACTTTTGATCAAAAGAAACAATTTGCTATTCTTTTTTTTTTTTTTAATTTTTTAATAAAAGTTACATATAATGTGTAACTAATAACTCAGTACTCCTAAACGGTTGGTACAAACAAGCATGGAAGAAACATATATTAAGAAGACAATCATGTCTTTCCTTTTTGTGTTAAGCTTTGATTTCAAACAGTTGAAAGTTTTATTATATGGAAAAACAATAAGAAAAAGGTCATATGACATTATATATTACGATGATAAGAACTGCTACTTATAATAAAAATCATACTCAGCAGAATTTGAGACTGGTCTAATTATACCATCTTACTCCTCTAATTTTTTAGTCTTGTTCAGGATACATGTATTTCAAATGATATTTGGAAAGATACTCAAAAGTTTTAATTTTCTTTGAGAAAGAGTAGTTTTTATCATTTTTTCTTTTGCTTTTAAAAAAATATCATTTTCTCTTAAATCAATGATAAATAATAAAATTAGAGTCATCTTGGTATATGTGGTTGACACATAGCTGATGAATAAATGTTGGAGAAAATGAATAACTGAGTGAATTGTAGGCATCAGTGGGATTTCTGCCACACTTAGATGCTGATGATTTAATATTTAAAATCTCTCAAAGATATTGGGTAAAGATTTTCCAAGGTAGAACTTTAGAAAGTGCCTAAACCATTAATCAGAAGCATTATAGAGTCTTAGAGGCAGGGTGCAGTTTAGAAATAATTTAGAAATAATTTATTTTGAGATAATTTATTATAATTCCCTCACTATATGGACAAAAACAGAGGTTCAGAAAAGTGAAGAGGTTTGGCTTTGATCACATTGACAGGTGATCAAAGTTCAGAAATCAGGTTCAGAAACTGGACACGTGATTTCTGTATCATTCTTCCTCCTTAAGTTTTGGTTTTATAAGGCCAAGATGCTACTGAGGACATTGAATTTATATCTCTTATCTGCAAGGAGTTTCTCATCTAATGGAAATAAAACCTAGTTCTCATCTGCTTTGAATGGATCTGTGATCTCAGCTTTGGTTGAGTAATTCGTTTGGTTTTCTATTGCAAGATTATTTGGAGCCAGAGCATTTCACAAGTGTATATGTGTGTATGTATGGTGTGTGCACATATATATGTATATGTATAAAATAAAACTAAATCATGAAAGGTTAATTCACAATATCTTGGTATCAAGAGAAAACTCAGATTCCTCTGTTATAGAGGTGCCAATCGGAGAACGAGTCACAGTCTTCTACAGAAAAATATTTTTTCTATATATTTAAGCATTTTAATCAGTGAAGTAGTTACCAGAATTATATTTTAAGCTCTAATGCTGATTATTTTCACTACATAAACCTGTCTAAATGATACTATAACATAGAAATAGTACAGTATCCTATTATTTTCTATAATATCTTTTACTAAAAGTGCAAAGAAAGTTTTTAGATAGTTTTAATTTAGAAAGAAATAAATAAGAGTAGAAATTTAGATTTTTGCAAATAGAATGTTTTATATCTCAGTATTGAAAAATGAATGGAAATAGAGCATTTTTAGGAAGCTAAATACATTTTACTCTGCTATAATATCTTGGCAAATAATATGCATTCATATTATATCTGCCTTGAAAGCATTCATGTGTTTGTATCGGTGGAGAATGGTGTAAATGTGGGAAGGCTCACTATTACTCTCTGACACGCACCAGCCCTCAGGCCATTTTTTTTTTTTTTAATCAGAATTAAATAGCGGACTGAAATGAACAATCTTGAGCCTTTTAGCTCCTTTTAGATCCTTCAGCTCCTCCTTATCCAGTTCATTTATCTTCACTGTCTAAATGGTTGTTTATAGTGGACCTACTGTAACTGGCATTTTGAACTTTTTTATAATAGTCAGTATGAGGGATATTGCTATGTAGTAAAATAAAAATGTTTAAAATGGAGTTGCCAAAATAGAAGATTAAGTCTCACTGATGTAACTTTGTATATATTTACTTGTACCCATTTATATATTTAAATTTATATTTATGGTACATCTGTTATCATTAACGCAATATCTGCCTCAATAGCTTTATTTAGTTAATAAAAAATATGGTATAATGGTGGTTTAAAGCTAATCTAATCATGATGTATAAGCTTGTTTTAGCAAGAGTGAAAATAGAAGACTTACTAAAAATAGCTGGAAAGATAACATGTGTCCTAGTGCTTAGTGTTTCTGTAACTCTTGGTGAGGCCTAGGTAGATATGATGCAGAGTTCCTGCTGGCATCAAACAAGTTCTTTTCTGAGCCACATGGTATATATACTCGTACTGTGAGTCTGCAAGGGACTGGCTATGGAACACTTCTTGTCTTCAGCTGTGACTGTGCAGTGTCAGCAAGTGCATTTTGTATTTTTTTCTGGAAATATATCCCCTCCATGTTTACTAATTGAGGTCTTTTATTCCTACCCTAATGTAGGTAAGTATTATGATCCTTAGGGTTTAGGGGATTTTAGAAGTAAAATATTTTAAATTCACCAACATCACAGTGTGTTGTAAAATGACTTCCATAATCTTTTCTATCATATTCCATTTTCTCCTGCTGCTCTATTAAAACCCAGGGGCGTGAGAAGATCTTGCTCAAGGTTTGCTCATGCTTTTTATCAGATATCTATCAAGTAGCCTGCAGTGCTGGCATAGTACTGTATTTTAGGTGTGATACATTAAAGTGTGTTTATATCATTTAGGAAGGAAACTTTTTGTTTTGTTTTGTTTTGCAGATGTACAGATCAGCTCTCAAAATGTCTTCTGTGTCTTCCGAGCATCTTCTAAAGACAATTGCATTAGCCTCCTGCTAGTTGACTAATAGATTAATAATTGTAAAAAGCATTCTAAAGCCACATGCCTTATGAAGTCAATGCTGGGTATGATTTTACAAGTATGTGAACTATTTTTTCAAGTGAAAATGTTAACTGGAAAAGTTCTTGGCACACAGTAAAACATCCTGCAATCTGTTATTTGTCTTAAAGATAATAACTTGAGGGTGGCTATAGTCTCATGGTATCTAACTTATGACTTGTTAGGGGAGTTTCGGCACTTAGAAGTATTGCAAATGTGCTTATATTTACATAATTTGTCATTCTGAAAAATTATAGTGATATAATTTCAGTAAATTATTATTTTTTCTATAACTACTTCAAAGTATAGTCAATAAAATTAACCATGGTATATTTTTTTTAAAAAAACAACTAAAAAGAACAGTCCCCTTTCCCCCACAACAAAATATAAAACCCAAATAACCTTTCTGATACTTCTTTGAAGTACTAGCAGTTTAACATTCTTTGCAATATATATTATTAAGGGCTCTATTCAGCACTAGGCATCAGTGTTCTGAAGGTCTGTTCCTGGGTGGATGAAGGAACCGAAATTTGAAAGGATGATAATTTAATTAAATCATATTTTCTTTCAATCATTATAGATGTTGGTTGAGTAGTGTTTAAATGATGACCCATTACTTTTCTTCATAATAACAACAAATCAGCAAAATTCAGGGTTTTTTTTATTGTTGTTGTTCTGCAAAATAAGATAATTTTTTCAATATTATCATATTTGTATCTACTCACTCTTAAGTATTTTATCTTAGTTCCCTTGATGTGTAAATTGTTGCTATTTTTTCTCATTTCCTTGTTATTAAAATATAGGCATAAATCATTTTCTCTTTATTTTCATAGAAGGGTAATCTTAATGAATTAGAATACTTTGTCCTCATTTCTTTATGAGTCCTGCTTTTATATAGACTTTTATTTTTCCTGTGTAATTTTATTTCATTTTGGTGCACTATTGTTAGGATTTATTTACATTAAGGAGAATACGTTAAATTACAAATATGGTTATTCAGTATTTATCGAAGAAAAGATTAATTTGCCATATTACTAAAGACATTATGTGTAATGGAAAGAAAACAAACAAACAGTAAGTTCTAGAGGGAAAGACCAGTGATGCTGTACCAAATCAACACATTTTCATATGTCGAAACAGCTATACTCTATAACCTGGAGTGTCCTCTTCTGTAAACCCAATTAAAAATTTTTTACTCTTATAATTTAAAGTGATAACTGATTTCTTAAGCTGCCCTTTTATTTATTTATTTTTTTCTGTTTTAGTTTTCTTTTTGTTGGCTAACTGTAAAATTGCCCTCCATGTGTGGGTATAAGTACCCAACTTCTGTCAGAAAAATAGGTGTCTCCTAAAATGCCGAAATTAACAAATAAGACATAAAATGCAGACACTCAAAAGTAAATTGGCTAGCCAGCATTCCGTGTTAGGGCGTGATGTAATGACACCAGGGCGAAGGCCACCTTGCCTCCCTCCATCCTCCACCCCTCAGAGGTCAGGCAGGTTTACGTTGCCTCATGACCTTCAATTGAAACTTCTTTCCTTCATCCTGTGTGTGTTTTTTTGTTTTCTCAAAAGGGAGATTCTCTGAAATTTTGATGATTAACATTATTGGTATATAAGGAGAGTAAAGTACTTTCTTAAATACTGTTACATTATTTTGCCATTGTTCGGTAGAATGAGCCTTTACCTTGTAAACGATTCCTTATATCCTGACTAGGACATTAATTTGGTTCAGTGATTCATATCATAGAAATTCTGCTTGACTAGCTTTTCAGAAGCAAAGGTCCACCTGTAGAGCCAAAGCCGGTGTAGTTTCTCAGCCCTTGTGAGAAATTATAGATGAAAACCACTAAGACATGTTATTAATTTGGATTTTCTCATGACATTTTGGATAATCATGGTGTAAGTAACTCTGTTAAGTCTGTCCTTGTGGAAGAATTGGTAGTAAAGAAAACTTGTTTTATTAGTCACAGGTGGATCTTTCCAAGAGACATTTAGGGTGACAGCTCATGCAGGAGTTGGAGGTTTTCAACTGGGGAATTAAGGAACACAGGCCACGAACCCCAGTTCTCAAGTAGCCTTTGTTACTGTGCTCTTGTATTGAAACAACACACATGGTTTCTTATCTCCTTACATGCTCAGAGTTCTGATTCTTTAGACTCCACTAGAGGAATTTGTCACAGCATCTTATTTGGACCTTATTTGCTGATGCCACTAAATTGAAAGGCACAGTTGAGCTAGCATGTACATGTGAACTATGAGAAATTGCTGCCATTTGCCATTTTTAGCTATAAAATGACCACATCATATGACTCAATTCAACATATTCTTTTAGTCATCTTCTGATGGTGGAATTGGTACTCTTTGCATCAGGCTGTGCCTAGAAACCTGGGGCTTAGTTAGGTACCCTAGCATGCTGGAGAGAGTTCTAGTAAAACCCAGCCTGGCCACTGGGAAGCATTCCAAGTCCCCCGAAATCTCAGGCAAGACTGCCGAATGGGGCTTAAAGAAAGTTATCAGGAGGGAAGAGATTAAACATTTGTTATCCTCCATTTTTAAAAGTAGTAGGGACAGTTTTCACTTTGTTTATAGCATGCTATTTCTATTTTTTGACTACGATCATATTTTGGTTGAAATTATATTTATATCTTGGTTGCACAGTGTGAAACAATATTGAATTCCAATTTATGTTGTTTATATACACATATACATATATAAATAAACATGTAATATATATTTTATAAACATACACATGTATATGTGATAAATATAATAGGTATAATATACATAATGTATAACATGTCTAAATATGTACACACACAGATATATATGGCATTGACTATTACTGAAGGAAGAAATTGAGCAGAAAATATAATTGGCATGCAAGAAAAACTAATAGGAAGGATAAGGCTAGTAATGATAATTAATACTTTGGTATTCACAAAACCAGTTTAAAATAATAAATGAACCACTCTATGACAAAAGTATTCTAAATGTCAATTGTTGGCTTTAGTTTCATTTTTTTGCTATTTTTAAAACTGATCTTTCCTAGAGGAAGTGTTTTATTATTCACCTTAAAAATCCTTGAATAGAATAAGAATAAGTAAAATATTCTAGATTAGGTTACATATCTGCAACCTTCAAATAACACTGTATTTTTCTTTTCCTTGTATTTTTATAGATATGGTCCGGAAAAAGAATCCCCCTCTGAGAAACATTGCTAGTGAAGGCGAGGGCCAGACCCTGGAGCCAATAGGTACAGAAAGCAAGGTATCTGGGAAGAACAAAGAATTTTCTGCAGATCAGATGTCAGAAAATACGGATCAGAGTGATGCTGCAGAACTAAATAATAAGGAGGAACATAGCTCGCATGTCCAAGATCCATCTCCTGGCAGTAAGAAGGACTTAAAAAGCTCAGTCCTGAGCGAAAAGGCTGGCTTCAATTATGAAAGCCCCGGTACGGGAGGAAACCTTCCCTCCTACCCACATGATGAGGTGACAGATAGAAATATGTTGGCTTTCTCATCTCCAGCTGCTGGGAGAGTCTGTGAGCCCTTGAAGTCTCCTCAAAGAGCAGAAGCAGATGACCCTCAAGATATGGTCTGCACCCCATCAGGGGACTCTTTGGAGACAAAGGAAGATCATAAGATGTCACCAAAGGCTACCGAGGAAACAGGGCAAGTGCAGAGTGGTCAAGCCAATTGTCAAGGCTCGAGCCCGGTTTCAGTGGCCTCAAAAAACCCACAAGTGCCTTCAGATGGGAGTGTAAGACTGAATAAATCCAAAACTGATTTACTGGTAAATGACAACCCAGACCCGGCACCTCTGTCTCCAGAGCTTCAGGACTTTAAATGCAATATCTGTGGATATGGTTACTATGGCAATGACCCCACAGATCTGATCAAGCACTTCCGAAAGTATCACTTAGGACTGCATAACCGCACCCGGCAGGATGCTGAGCTGGACAGCAAAATCTTGGCCCTTCACAACATGGTGCAGTTCAGCCATTCCAAAGACTTCCAGAAGGTCAACCGTTCTGTGCTTTCTGGCGTGCTGCAGGACATCAGTTCTTCGAGGCCCGTTTTACTAAATGGGACCTATGATGTACAGGTTTGTGCTTTGTGTCATGATTTCTTTGTGCAGAAAAAAGTTACTAGGAAAGGCATGTGAGTTCTTATGCATCTATCTTCCCAGTACCAAAGGGGGAGCCAGGTACATCCAGCAGAAGTGATTTCTATTTTTTGGGGAAAAGTTTTTTTCTTGGAATTAGCTAGGCTTCATATTTCTGGACATATTTCAAAGTAATTTGATTTTTTTGCACAGTCTTCCAAAAATGACACTAATCTTTATGATTCTACATGATAGCAGTTCATTCTTTGTTCTAGTTTTAGATGATAAATCTTTTGCTATTGCCTTTCCTTCAGGGAGGGTCTTTCTGTTGTCTTGGATTAGGATTAATTTTATACTCAGCCCGATGTCAGATTAGACTAGATTTAGGTCGTAATGATGACTGCAGAGATATATTCTTTAAATGACAACATAATTGCAAGTGAAAATTTGGAAATAAAAATTTACTATAATTCAAAAGAAGTCAGCGTGATTGTAAGTACTAGGGACACCAGAATGACCTTGTTGTAGGCCAATAAAGCATTCCCTTCTGCATTTAAAGAAAATAGTAATTTATGAAAGCATTTAGTAGTAATTTAGATTTCTATTTTTATTAAAACTGGCATACCTTTTTGATCTACTGTTCTGTCTTTAGTTTATGGCATATGTGAAATGAAAAAAAATTACCATTTCAAATAGAATGAACTGCAGAACTGGCTCTAAAGAAATGTATTTTTTTCATTTTAGCAATTTTTAGTGTTGTCAAACTCATGGTCAGCTTGAGAAAAATGTATTAGGTTCTCTTATAGTCTGTAGTTTTTATTGTATTATTGGGCCAGGAGATTTCAAAACATTAGGTTTAATATTAACCTTTTTTAGGAGTGATTAGTAGAAGTATTAGAGAACTAAGGAAATCACATTACACTTATTTGACTGCCTAAATTTCTTAAAATATTGGTCATTTTTATCAACTCAACAATGACAGTGCACTTGATCTAGACCTGTCTAATGGCCTAGTGCCAAATAAGAAAGTCAGGCAAAGGGGTTATAAATAAGAGGTGGTGTGGACATATTTGCAGTCCTTGTAAGAAGAATCAGAAGAGAAGTTTCTAAGTCTTTTTAAAATGCTATAATAGCAATTTTATCACTTTAAGAGAGGTATGAAAAAGAACTCTTAAAAAGCCAATTTCATCTTTGTAAAGCTCTCTTAAAAATTCCATCTTACTTTGTAAATTTCCACAAATAGAATTATTTCTGTGGAGCAGCAAATTAAACCAACATAGTTATTATGCATGAAAGCTTCATGCTTTGAACTGATGTCTTATTAAAGATCATTTCACTGTCTTATGTCAGGTACACTCTGCTGTCAAACTATGATTGGAAAGCAAATACGTGTTTTAGATAAAAGGGTTAGAAGTGAATAATGTCAGTATGTGAAATGGTGTTTTATAATTAGCAAGTAATACGATGTTAATACCTGGATTTCCGGCTGGGTTTCAGTTTGTTCACTCTAGGGACGACTTCTGAGGGAAGCTGATCTGGGCTGTCAGAAAGGCTCTAAAACGAAGATTACTAAGGCCTGTAGTTTGGAAGAATTCAGATTTTTAAACACACTTCCATTTCCCCCAAACAGTTATTTGTTAGGATCTTAGTTATTTATAGTAAAGTTTATGTTTGGGTGGAACGAACTGGACACTTTTCCTGGGCAGTGATTTTAGAAATAAAACAGATGTGTGAGCTATCTGAGTTTGAACTAATAGAACTAGAAATAAAACAGCTGATCTTAGACTACCCTGCCGACTGACTCCTTGCAGCGGCACACAGGAAAGAAGACAGAAAGTGGTAGGAGAGAGAGCACGCAGGAAAATAATCCTGTTAAGATCAAAATTTTTCCAAAGAGAAATAATATGGCTGAAAGAGAACAAAAGCAATCTGTGGAATAAGTGGATGATGATTTCAAAGAAACAGTTGGATTTAGAAACAAACCTAAAGAGAGTTAACTTTCTTCAAATTGGGAAGAGAACACTAAATATACTTGTAGGCTGAATGCTAATCTTGAAGACTTTGCACACACACCAGATGTTGATGCAGCAACATGTCTAAAGATAAGTAACTTATTAATATTTTTATGCTGAAATAAATACTGAACAGCTTCCCTATATGCATAAACTGAATAAAAGCACATCTGAAATTCCCCTTTTACCCACACGTCTGTCTCTGTTGCTGAAATGCCGTTTGAAAGCTTCTTTCCTTGGCGCTTGAATCGTGTGGCGACTGAAAGCTGTGGGAGATAAAATGCTGATTGCAGAATTTCTTTAATGCAGTTTTGTCAGAAATTTATAGTAAGTTAATGCTTGTGCGTATTCTGATAAAAAGATGTTGGTAAATATGAGTATTGCAGACAGTCATTCAATTTTAGGAATTATTTATTGAATCTGTAATTTAAGCTAATTGAAGTAATAGATGAGCAATTTATTAATCTTTTTCAATTAAGCTGGCCTTTTTTTTTTTTTTAACATTCAGGGCAGTTGGTGGTTAATGATAGATTTATGATATTTTAGGCCAAGACAAAAAGGAATAGGAGACAGAATAGAAGACTCTATGGCTTTGATGTGTATTTTGGTTTGACATGGATGATTTTAAATAATTTGAACTGACGAGTGCACACATGAGATATACAGTTGGAAAAAAATAATTTAAACAAATTTTAAGATTTCCAGTTTTGAGTTCAGTTGGGGGGACTAACTGAAGTTTAGACATACTTGTACTGACAAAGTCCACTTCTGTGTAAATTTTATTACAAGCAATGAAGTCAAAGCATTACAAAGTTGTGAAAATAGTGTCAAATAACAGCTTTTCTTTGTACTGCATAGTAGACAGAGGCCCAGCTGGATAATGGGGGTCACTTTAAAGAGCTATCATCAAACCAGGATAGTTTTTTTGGAGTCTGTCCCATTCACATACCCCAAATGCTACCTTGAGGTGCATACCTAACCCTGAAATCAAGAGCGGTGGATTCTGCACCAAGGAAAACAAGAAAAGATTAATGACTGGCTTAGGCTGGTCACTTTACTGGGATGTTAGTTTTTCATTTTTTTTTTAAATCTTCCCTGTTTCTTTTATCAATTATTATGCTTAAATTGTAAAAAAAATAATGGACGTGGCATGATTCGTAAGCCCTTCGTATAATTTTTACTACCTGTATTCAACCTTTGAGGCTCACGTAGTGACCAATAATAGGACAAGAGATTGAGTTCTTCAAAAAGTAATTACAGCTTCTTTCTTTTTAATCTGCTTTCTTATGCTTATATTTAAACCATTGCTGCACGGAGGCCTGCGTTGTTAAACACGGACTTTGCTGTTTCATTAGGGCTTAATGTGCTGTGCATTAGGGCGTTTGTCTCATCTTTATGAGGGAGCCTTAGCCCTCAGACCAGGTTAATAAAAGTTGGAGTCCTGTCTAGCTGTGCTTCCCACGGGAAAGTGTTTTAGCTATCCCAAGTTTATAAACGCTCACGATGTATCTGTTGCCTTTTCATATTACTAAACCTTTTCTGTTATTCTGCTTTATCCAGGACTCCAAGAAGGTAGCTATCAGGTTCCAGCTATTAAATTCATTTTGGCCAGTGATGAAATTCTAAGGTTCACAGAAGAATGTCACTATTAACTTACCAGTGACTGTCTTGTGTTTGATCTTGGAGCACTACATTTCTGTTCTGTAAATATTTTTATCGGAGTTGCACAATATGTCATGTTAGAAGCAGGAAGAACAGATTTTAGAGATAGGAGGTCATCTTTTGTATTTGTATTTTCAACATATTTAACTCAACGAACTTTATAGATCCTTAACATATGTCAGTATATTCATTTGAACAGGGGTTTACAGTTTGGTCTGGAAAAAAAAAATTCAGGGAACATTAATCTCATTTTGAACTGTTTTGACTTTTCTTGAATTTTACTTCCAAATATTTATTTTTTTGCCTCGCAGTTTCCTTTGATCTGGAGTAGGAGGGAAGTTGTAGATCTTAGCAGGTTCTGTTTCTTTGTTTTTCTGAGCCGAGGACGATTGCACTTTTAGAACGACTGGTGAATGAGACTTTAATCACTTCAGACTGCCTGTGGAGTACAGAATGTTTGGTATATGAACCCATACTTATTTTCAGGACTGTGTCTCTTTAACAAGTAATAAAGTGTACAGAATAAAACATATGCTCACTCTAAGGCCATAAAACAAAGCAAAGTTCTGGCATTTACCAGGTTATTTTCATCATGGAGATGGCCAAACTGGATAATATAGTCATCCGGGTAGAACAGAGTAGTTTGACCATCCTCAGGAATCCTTTTACCTGCAGGATGGTTAAATCTGCATTTGGCTTTGTTTCATGAGAGTCAGTAGGGTAAATGTCTGTTCTCCTTTGATTTTGGTTTACTCTGCTATCCTTTAAAGAACATGTATCGCTTTCTTGAATGTCAGTATTTCTCTCTAGGCAGAATGTTTAGAAGAAGAAATGGCTATCAGTGCATCAAATCAAATTTAACATTATTCAACTCTTAATAAACATTTTATCCTCTAATGGCCTGCTCTGCTAACCGTATCAGGTCAGCAGATTATTCAGTGCTTTTTGCTTCTTGGGTCATTGTAATTATAGCGCACGTGCAGCTGTTGGAAACATAGAAACATAAGTAGTGTCCTGATCCCAGGAAAGTGTGGAGAAAAAGTGTTGTTCCCTTTCATTTGTCCATTTCCTTCATAGAATCTATTTCTAAGAATTATTAGACTATAGAATTCCTCATCATATGATTCTAAAATTACAAGTGTTAATATTTTCAGAATATCTAAAAGATCTTTATTTAGTTTTAATCGGAAGTCAAATGTAAATTTTATTTTTTGTGTTACCTTTAATTTGATCTACACTTCTTTATCTATTAGCTTACATAATTAAAATTACACATATCTTCTCTTTATTTTTTCCAATTTTGGATGTACTTCTAATAATAACTAATATTCATTTAAGGTTTCATATGTGCATATGTAGCTCTAAGCTCTCTACATGTACTAACTCATCTTCATAAAAAACCCTTGAAGTAGACACTACCTTTATGTTCATTTTAAGAAAATAAGAAAACAGACATAGAAGAATTAAGTAACATGCCCAAGATCACAAGAGTTGTGTAAGTGGGGTATATGGGACGTAAACCAGGTAGAGAGGCAGTAGCAGCTTGTCTTTACAACCAATGTGGTATATTGCCTTCCCAAACATAAGACTGAGTTTATGTGAACTAGAACAGCGATGGAAGAGAGACCAACTGCATATAAGGCAGGAGATATAAGACTGGCTATACCCAACGTGTGAATCACATTGAATTTGGGGACTTGAGTGATTTCTCTGAGATTGTCTCTTGTCCATTCTGTGGAGTGAAAGGCTACCTTATTTGAACTTACTGTGCTTATTATTGAAATAACTGAAAAGCAAATTAATTTTGCTGATTTGCCTTGTTTTTAATTACTGTGATTCATTTTCACTGGTAATTTTGCTACAGAAACTAGTTTTGATAGACTGAGCAAGGGCCAAATTTTGATTTAATCAATTAAGAATGGTGCAATGTTTTATCCTCGAATTAAGGAACATTTCATCCATGTATTTGATTTAGTTTATATCCCCCTCATTTGGAGGACTTTGCTTTAGGAATGTATGATTTAATACGTGGCCTGAAAGTTGTATTCTCATGTTTTGGTTAACTAGGCACAATGTAGTTTGGTTTTCCTGTGAAAATTAAATGCTAAGGAAATACACCCAGATCCCATTAATGCTTTCCAAGGCTGTGTAATTAAAGTTTCATCTTTGGCCTAATGGTGAGTATGGAAATGGGTGTGGAGGCAATGAAAAAATCGGAACACCTTTAGAGTGTCTAATCTGAGTGTACTGCACACCCCACCGTGCTTGGGGCTGTGCAGTTTCCTTGGGTAGTGTGGGCTGCAGTGAGGAGCTTGAGGATTCAAGACTTGTTTACTTGTCTAGCTGTTCTCCTTTAATATTTAAAGGACCTGTTGATGTATGATTAAGGAACACTTAAATTCTTTCATTAGTCCAGTAACAAATTTGGGAATCACATAATCAACAGTGGTTTGTTCTAAGACCTGTTTTTCCAGCTGAGGGGTTATAGCTCCACCTTGATACTCCATTGGCACCTCAAAGTCAACACGTGTAAAACTGAAGTTGTTAGCTACTCCCTGGAAGAACTTTTTTTTTTTTACCCTCCTTTGTTCTATTCTCCCATTTTCAAGTCTGCCAGGCTGGAAATGTCATTTCCCCAGAATTTCTTTCTGGTAAGTGTCTCTTTCCAAATAATCGAGTAGTTTGTCTCAATCTTCTTTATTCTTTTGCTGCCATCGCCCTTCATGTTGACTTAGTACATTCTTACTGGTTTCTTTGCTTATTTTCTTTCTCCTTCTGTTCCCTTCTGTTCTCTTCTTTCCCCTTCTGTTCTTTTCTCTATTCCTGCTTCCTACCCTCCCTTCTCTTCTTTCCTTTTGTTTCTTTTTCTTTCTGTTATTTTCTCCTTCCTTCCTCCTTCTTTGTCCTTCCTCCTCGCTTTCTCTTTCCTGTTTGTCTCCCTCCCTCCTTCCCTCCCTCCACTTCTTTAATTTTTAAAAATTACAAATCAGTCTTCTTACATTTTGTAGGAAATATGGGTCTACTTTCTATAAAAAGTTTATCATTCTAATTACATTTGTATAATTAAATAGAGACCGTCCGATAAGACACTACTTTTCCAAATTCTCTCTTAACCCCACCCAGTCCCCCTCTACATTTCCTGAGAGCGACTTGCACTGTTTCACCCTCATTTCTGCTTCCCTCATTTTGTTTCCTGCACCTGAAAAACCTTTCCACAATTGCTGCCTTTGAGTCTCATCTCAAACTCCAGCTCATCTGTCCACAGCTGGGTCGTCACCTCCTTCCGGAAGCCAATGCTGACCTGTCAGTGTCAATTAGGTCTCTTCCTCTGTGTTGTCATGGAGCTTGGTACATCTCTCAGCAGAAAGCCCATGTTCCACTGTTGTCATCGATTGACTTGTGAGCTTTCTGCAATAAACCACAAATATGTTGGGGTTTTGGACTATGTCTCTTTTGTGTGTTTTCCCAGTGCTTGGCACATAGTAGGTATGCAACAAAGCACCCTCCCCTGAAGGAAAGATGTTTCATGGTAATTCGACTCTCTGTTTTCCCCATTAAGACACTTTAGAGCATACGTGCAATTGTTATTGGTCTCCATTATGAACCAGTGGTAATGGTGAGTCAGTGCTATGAAAAATGCACTCAGCTTTATAATTCACTCGCACTGCATTTTTTGTTTCATTTTGCATTTACTACCCCGAAAGATTGTCTTCCAAATTATTGAGACTGACTTTAAGATTTATTGGTATCCTATCAGCCCAAATACCAAATAACCATAGAGAATTAGTTCAGTAGTCTGCTGAGTAAAATAAGAAATCCAGTTGGGGTCAACTTTATTACTGTAGTCCAAAAAGCTGATGATTAAAAACAAAGTGTGTAATTCAAAATATACAGTATTTTATTCTTAAATGTGCCCCTTATACCAATTTAAGTTTTGGTCCCCCTCCCACCAAAATTAGTTGGCTCTTATAAATTCGAATCAGAAGGGTGTTTATTCCAGTTATTATGGTGACATAAGAAATAGGCTATATGGCATGAGCCTGAGATGATTGACATCTAATTAGATTTGTTACTGAACAGTTTAAACATTAATCTCCACCAAAGGCACATCGTTGAGGAATATTATATGCTCTAGTGTTTAATGAAGTACTGTACAATGCAGAAAAATTCCCTGCGTGTATTAGCACATCAATTCTGACTCTAGTTATTTTCAGCCAAGATTGGCCCTTATAGATTTATTCACTTTATTTGTAACTTTGGCATTTGAACAGTGATTTTTAAAAATAATTTAGCGTTTTATTGTTAAGGTTTTACTTTTTTGACTATCAGCCCATAACCTCAAGTTTTTAAATTAGTACCCTCTTAATTGTCTCTGTTGCTATCAATTATAGTACTTGAAAATGAACCACATCTGAGGAAGAGTTTGTGTTTAGTTCAAACAACTCTTTTTGTTCCATTGAACGTAAGTACATGTGCTAAAGTGTCATTTTAAGAGTTTTCAGGCTTTAAAAAGTCTTTTTCTTTGACGTGTTCTTTCAAATATCATTTATACTCATTTTTGTTCCATATTATTAAGAGGCAAGGAATAAATTGAGGTTAAGGCTGTGAAAAAAAGCCAAACTTATAATTTTAACTTCTACATTGAAACATTTTTGTGAAAAGATGTATGCACGTACATTATAAATGAAAGTCATGCAACATACTACATGGAAGGGGAATAGTTTTTAAAACTAAGTTTAAAATAGAATAAAAAGTCATCATGCCCTCAATCAGTGAAAAACAATTTAATAGGTATATTGGGTGTTTCTATATAACTGTAATTTATAAGTGAATGGTGATTTGATTTTGGACGAAAGATGGATTTCATCCTGTTTTTTGAAGAAGCCCATATATGTGAGGTTGAGTCAATAATAATGAGGCCGTGAATTACTATTGCTTCTTTATTCCAGGTAACTCGGGGCCTTAGTGAGCAATTTTTCTCTGTGCTCAAATCTTCTATAATGAGTTCATTCATTCAACCAGGATGTATTGAGCCCCTGCTTACTTCCAAAGATAAATAGAATGCCACCCTTTTAGTCCAAGAAGGAATGAATATAACAGAAGCATTAGCTTAGTAATAACAGCATCAGACTTTTTTATTTACACATAAGATTTCTAGGAGTCACACATTTATGACTTTGTCGCCAAATGACTTCACCATTTTCCCTGTATTCAATCTTCTCGCTGGCAGGGTAAATTAAATTAAATAATTCATTTTATTAAATAATAATCTAGTGTATGTAACGAGCACAGTAGAGCGTGCTGTCAGATATGGTATTTGCTAGCCACATATGGCTATTTTAATTTCTGTCAATTAAACCAGGTTTTGAAAGAACAATTATTGGTATGAAGGCACTCATCAGCATAAAATATATAATCATTAAAAATTCATAAAAACTACCTGAATTTAAAAGTCACTTCCTTAGTTGCCTCAGTCCTATTCCAAGTGCTCAGTAGCCACATGTGGCTGGTGAATACTGTACTGGACATAGTAAACTACAGAATGTTTCCAGTATCCTAGAAAGTTCTCTTAGGCAACACTGACTCAGAATTTGCAAATCACGTTTAGACACATTTACCCAGTTGACCCTCACAATAATTCTATATAGTAGCAACATATGTAATATAAAATATATCCGTGAAAATGAGGAGATTGAAATTCCAGGAGGATAAATAATGTGTCTTTCCATAGAATTTAACTTATAGAACTTCCCTTGGGAGCAAAGAAATGCAAGTAAAGATAAATGCAAATGAATAAAGGATTCTATCTATAAATTACCATCTTCCAATGTAATATAAGTAACTTAAAAGCAGTAATGTGGTCTAGCTTGTTTCCTGTTGTAACCTGATATTTATCACAGAGATGGCACAAGTTAAAAGGCAGCTAATGATTGGATGAATGAATAATTGTAATGTTTGGTCCAAACAGAATTTACAGTTTAATAGAAATTTAAAAATGTGGATATCCATATCAAAAGGACTACTGGATTAATGGATTATAATCAAAGATCTAGTTAGCAAAAAAGAAAGATTGAAATTTATAATCTTTATACTGTTTGTGATCTCTTTTTAAGTATAATCATAGGTAGGAAACAATAAGTTGTTCCTGCTCTTTGCTTGTTTCAGCCATTTGAAAAATTGGAAGTAATTCTTTGAATGTGTAGCACTGTTTCTTGGCAATAACATGCAGTAAATTCTTGCTGCACACACTTATTTTGCATAACTGTTCTTGCTGTATATTTGTGTTTAACCTAGAAAATAATTATTTTAATTAACATATGTGAGTCATGAAAATAAAGTGAATATCATTAATAGTCTCAGATATGGCCTCCTAAAATAATAAATTATGTTTTATTTTTAAAACAGCATATAAATGACAGACATCAGTTATATTTCACCATAGCTTAAATGTATATCTCTTACAGAGAAAGTATAAAAATGGCCACAAAGTAGCCTTTAGATTTTCTTCTTTAGATCTTCAACTTGTCTTCCAAAGTTGGCTTTATACTGTGTAACATATGTAATGCTTATATTACATTAACATTTAATAATATAAATGCTAATATGATTTACCACTGTTTACCAAGAAGGCAAATGGATAACCAGTGGAAGTGTCAGTATTGTTGTTCTTGTCATCAAATGAGATCCTTGTGATTTTGTTTGTTTGTTTGGGTGGTTTTGAAAGAACAATTATTGGTATGAAGGCACTCATCAGCATAAAATATATAATCATTAAAAACATCCTAAGTAATGGAATTGATTTTCCCTGGGTAGAAAATACAACTTTTAAATACATAGACACCACCAACTTAAAAGATTTAATGCAGTCATTATAGTAGCTTAGTTTATCCTAAACCAAAATGCCAAAATGCCTTACTGGCAGGTGTTTTTTTTTTTTTTTTTTTTTTAAATATGAAATGGCTTTCTTTTATGGTCTCTTCAACCTGATAGTAGTCATTCTTTGCCTGGAATTTGTGATTTTTAAAGTTGTCGATTACCACAAAGAATGTTATGGTGCTTAGTAATAATTTAAAATCACTTGAAAATTGTATGTTTGGGGATTTCTTAAGACTCTATGTGCTCTTTGTTCAGCCTATTCAGTGTGGACATGGAGCATGAGACTTGAAGATTGCAAAATCAGAGAAATAGTGATGATGTGTTGTGGTTTCTCAGGCATTCCCATTCCACAAGCAGAAGTTAAAAACATTTCATATTAGGAAGCCTGACAACTCTGAAGTGATGTGGTAGCTGAAATGAGCAGATTTCCATCTCTAGATTATGTGAACTAGCTTTCTTTGCTTCCTTAGAGAAGAATGGGGAAGACTTCTGAATTTGCCTGTATTGATCCAGGTTGAAATCCCTGAACAAAGTGCCTGAGTTGGTGGCATCCAAAACCTGAAAAGAGGTTTTGCTTCACCTCCAGTGAATTGGGAAATAGATGGAGGAATTTTGTGATATTATGCATTGTGTTTTGGAGCAAATTTTAGTCACTATAGCTACTGAAGTGCTAGGTTAGAGTCGCGAATAGACTATGTCGTCACGTGCCCTGACCCTGACATCTCTCACACCCTAATTGTCAGGTGCTGCCTGGGTGGGTGCCCCCATTCTTCCTAGATGATGCTCTACTGTTGACAGACTAAAATCTGTGTGCTTGCCATGGTGGACATAGACATTGCCAACAGTGAAACACTGTCGTTCTTCAATTAAATGCTGTGGGAGACCTTCATAAATTATTATCTTAATGTATAGTAAATGTTGAGCTTTTCTTACACATTTCCTAGCACTGTAATATTGGAAACAAATTTAGAGGTTTTCCCAATTAGGGAAGCTGTTGTTCAGAGAGGTTAAGTAATTTGATTGAGGTCACACCTCTCTTTAGGTGGAAGATTGGACTTTCATCTTAGTTCTGAGCAATGGAGGTACAAACAAAGCTCTCAACATGATAAAATAAGAGTATTTGCATATTAAGTAGAACACTTTAAATGATTTTGAGATAGTTGAGACTTTTCATGGAGTGATTTAGACATGAGCAGTGATCACACATGTCAGTTTTGAGCAGCTGTTGAAGAAGGCAGAACACGATTGTGCCACGTGCTTAATCTGTTACATCTGGTTGCTGGAAAAATTCAGAAATTTTCTGATAGTTGGAAGAAAGCATTTCTCCCTCCGTGATGTATTTCACTCAACCCCTCTATTTTAAAACAGGAATTTTGGCTACTTGGTGGTGGCACGTGGTTAAGCAGCCCATTGGGGTGCTCGCTGAGAAAGGAGGAAGTTTTATATAAAGTGCCCTTCGAACGCTTTCATTGCCTGGATGCTATAAAAGTTTATAATTTCTAGTAGAAAGCAGAGCTGCAGTGATTTTTCGTGGTAGAATTATTATATTTCGGCCTTTGAACATCTCCATCACCCACTCTTGGAAGGGCCTGGGACTTTGCTGTGAGACAGTGCCTTAATCTAATAAGGTCCTGTTTATCTTTGTTTTCTTCTTTTCATTTGTCTTACATTGGGAAACATTTTAAACCTTTATTTCGGTCCACCTTCACTGAGACTTCAAGCCCACTGTATTTATTCCGTTCTTAGTCTAATAGTACATGCTTGGGCTTTATTTACAAGCTATTTTTTTGCGGTCATTTTAGCACCATTATTTTACCCCCCGAATGAACTTCATCTTTGCCTGCAGTCTCTTTGCTGTAGAAACTGCACAGAGGATTTCCTTGGAGAACGTCTGCATTGAGTAATCTCTAAGCAACTGCTTCTGGTTTTGACAGCAACCCTTAGCTTTGTGAGAAGAAATCCCATGTGATTTGGATGCTTCTACAGGCACTAGATTTGAAGGAGGTAGTAGTAAAATCTACTTCATTGAACATTGTTTTCTTAGTTTTTTTTCCTAAACAGTATATATTATTAAATCGTTTGAAATAGGGACCTTTTATTACCTACCTTCATCTGATACTTTGGCCACAAATGTTTAGCATGATGAGCCTCCCACAGAGTAGTTATTGAACAATGAACGGTGAGTTTATTTGGCTCTGATTATTGAAGTGATTTTATACTAAAGAGAATACTTGTTGTATTTTTTGATGTGGAATGCTTGATAGTGTCCCCACCTCCCTGCTACAGAGAGTGTCAAATTAATGATAACTTTCAAAGTAACATCCATCTCTTCTACACCAGGTCACTTCAGGTGGAACATTCATTGGCATTGGACGGAAAACACCAGATTGCCAAGGAAACACCAAGTACTTCCGCTGTAAATTCTGCAATTTCACTTATATGGGCAACTCATCAACTGAACTAGAACAACATTTTCTTCAGACTCACCCGAACAAAATAAAAGCTCCTCCCCCCTCTGAGGGTGCAAAACCTTCAGAGAAAAACTCTAACAAATCTATGCCTGCACTTCGATCCAGTGATTCTGGAGACTTGGGGAAGTGGCAGGACAAGATCACAGTCAAGGCAGGAGATGACACTCCTGTCGGCTACTCAGTGCCCATCAAGCCCCTCGATTCCTCACGACAGAATGGTACCGAAGCCACCAGTTACTACTGGTGTAAATTTTGTAGTTTCAGCTGTGAGTCATCTAGCTCACTTAAACTGCTAGAACATTATGGCAAGCAGCATGGAGGAGCGCAGTCAAGCAGCCTTAATCCAGAATTGAATGACAAGCTTTCCAGGGGCTCTGTCATTAATCAGAATGACTTAGCCAAAAGTGCAGAAGGGGAGCCAATGACCAAGGTGGAGAAGGGCTCTAGTGGGGCTAAAAAGAAGGACTTCTCCAGCAAGGGAGCAGAGGATAATATGGTGACAAGCTACAATTGTCAGTTCTGTGACTTTAGATATTCCAAAAGCCATGGCCCTGATGTAATTGTAGTGGGGCCACTTCTCCGTCATTATCAGCAGCTCCATAACATTCATAAGTGTACCATTAAACACTGTCCATTCTGTCCCAGAGGGCTTTGCAGCCCAGAAAAGCACCTTGGAGAAATTACTTACCCATTTGCTTGTAGAAAAAGTAATTGTTCCCACTGTGCGCTCTTGCTTTTGCACTTGTCTCCTGGGACGGCCGGAAGCTCAAGAGTCAAACATCAGTGCCACCAGTGCTCGTTCTCCACCCCCGATGTAGATGTGCTCCTCTTTCATTATGAGAGTGTCCATGAATCCCAGGCATCGGACGTCAAACAAGAAGCCAACCATCTGCAAGGATCAGACGGGCAGCCAGCTGTCAAGGAAAGCAAAGAACACTCATGTACCAAATGTGATTTCATTACCCAGGTGGAAGAAGAGATTTCCCGACACTACAGGTAAGCCAAATGAGGGAGGGAAATGTCGAGACACTGATGGAAAGAATCCAGGGGGCTGATTCAGACGCTGTTGGGAATTGGTGGTGAGTAGAGGAAGTTATAAGACAAGATCATATGAAAGTTCATGCATAAAACTGCAGATTAGGTATTTATAAATGTGACAACTGTAGATTTTAATTTGGCCACTTGTTTCAGACCATTTACTCTTCTGTTTCATACCTGTTTTATACTATTTACAGAGTGTATTTTACAATCCGCAGCGAAGCTGAAAACAATTGTAGCGTTTACTAATTTACCAAAATCCGTTTATTTGTCCTTGCTAAGTATGGCTCCGTATTCAATAATTTTGGATGGAGCCTCTCCTAAATAAAAGGTGCCACTATAATTTGTTCTATTCTCTATTCCAATGGAAATAATCACTTTGACAACATGTTCCTCATCTTTTAAAATGAGATCATACTTTGTGTGCTTTAAAAATGGGGTAACACCATTGTTTTGCATACAAAATAAGCCGAAGGTGAGAATCTTGTAAAATGTGTGACTTTGGATTTCTGTACACTTGCTTCCCTGAGCAGGTAAAACCACTTCAGCAATTTTAGATTTGTAAACAAAATTAGGGTACGTCAGTATGTTCTTCTTCTTTCACTCTATGTTCTTTATTAATGTAAAATTTCCCAATTTGTCTTTTATACTTTCTGGAGAAGAGTTCAGGATACACATTTTTATTTCATTTATTTATTCATTCCTTAACAAATTAATTCTGAAAATGTACATCGTGGCAGGCATTGATAATAAAAGAGGAAACAACAGAAACAGAGCCTGTGCTTTCATGGAACTTATAGTTTAGTAGGAGATCTTAACACATCGTTATAAGAGTGATGAGTGTCATAAAACATGAAGCAGAGACCAACGTTTGAATATAATGACAAGATAGCGCAACGTGGTAGATTAGAAATGCCTCCATGAAGAAGCAGCATTTAAGTGGGAATTAGTTCAGCCAAACCCTGGTAGCATAGCACATTCAGGTACAACTTAATGCTTATTGGATTTCTTCTTGTTATCTTGTCTCTGAACATCAAAGTACCAATCTTTATTCACGATCTTTTAGTGCTGTTCCATGCATAGACTCAATATTCTACTTTAAAAATCTAATTATTTTAATTTTCACATCTTGAGATTTTTAACAGTTTCTCCCATTCCTTTAAAAAGTCGTGTGCTCGTACTCCTGTGTGTGTTTTCTCAGTCATCAAAAATGAAGCCATTCATGCCCAACAATAGGCTAATAATGTTGGATGTTAATTTGAAGGGCATCCTAATGTTCACAGTGCATCTGAATGTTCAAAAAACACTTCCTTGAGATTTACACTGTTTAATTTATAAGGTCAGCCCTAGGAAAGACACCGTCCTGCAATCAAATATGTTCACACTTGGCGGTGAGTGCTTCTGGCTTCTCTGATGTTAGCTGCAAGTTAATTTATTTCTGGGCCTAGCAGACATTAGCCTTCTTTTGAGCTTTACTAATGTACGTATTGTGTATGCACACTTGTAATGTGATACAAAAATTTCTAGACTTACAAATGTGCATGCATATTTGTTAGGTGATATAAAAATTAGACAACCCATTCTTTTTTTTTTTGAAGGAGGAGGCTTTTTCAGTCAGTAAATCAGCCCCCCCCCCACACTCTTTCACTCACAAACTGTTATATGTCTAGATACCAGATCACTTAGACGAGTGGTTTTTCTCAGAGAAGCTGAGGTTATTGCTAGAAAACCTGTCTGAAAAAATAGTTTCTGTATGTTTTGGTTAAACAAACAAGAAAAATCCAAAGAAATAAAAATATGAGTAAAAATATTACTGAATAATCTCAGAGTTTAGTTAATATTGAATGATGAACGTAAGCTCCAGAAGGAAGAGACTAGTCTTGTCTTGTTTACTGCTGTGTTAGCATGGTGCCAGCATGGCTAATAGGTGCTCAGTGAATATCTTTAAGTAAATGAAATCCCTGTGAGTTTTTGACTTTACCCTAGTTTGAATCAGCTGAGATCTTCATGGTAAGTTGCAGTTGAATCTTTGACTATTATATGGTCTTGAAACCCTTCTGAGGACCTTGAATCTCACACAAAATAATATTTGTCTGTGCATTTAGGGTTTAAGTCAACCTCTATTAGATAAAAAATTGGACAACACTTGTCCCTAGGGCATTAAAATAGCCTTTTACTTAGTCTTTAAAACTGATGGAGTTTGTGAGATCCTAGGTCTTTTAAGATGCTGAATATATCTCTAATCTTCTTATGAAATCTTATAAAATATTTGACTTAGAGAATTACAATTTCAGGAGTCCCATATTGGTAGGGAGAAGCTCTACTGAAAGTTGAACAATAATGGAGGCTCCAGGGACAAGAAAGGAAATAGTCACGTGGATGTTGAAAACAATCTGGTGTCAAAGCATTTTCCCCAAATGCCACATTTTGAAGATAGTATAAAATGAAAGGTTTACTATTTTACAGTAATATCTTTCTAGTTAAATTTATATTTATTCATATTATTTATGTTGGGAAAGATTTCACTGTAATTCTCTTGTTACTGTGGAATATTCTAGACTTTTGAATGTTTTATATACAACACTTACGATGCAGTAAAAAGGTAGTATAAGCTGGGAGTTGTACAATATGTGAAATCATGTAGCTATAAAATAACTACAGCTGAGAAGCAGGAGAGTTGATTTAAAGCTATGAATGAAAACGCTAAAACACCCAAGAACTAGGTTTAACCTGGGTTGAACTGCAAACATTATCCAGTCAGTAACTGGAACTTGGTCAGTTCTCTTTTCTTAATGTTCCATATTTATTTATGATGCACCTAGCTCACATTGTGACTGAATTATTATGTTCCACTCATAAATTTGTTTCTCATATTCCATTTATTTTATTATTTAATTTAACAGTGTACCCATGTTCCAATTACCTCCATTCTTCTCATAAATATTTTCAGTGTTATAACTATGTTTCTAGAGTAAGCAGGACTATTTCCCTATAAAACAACTATACTAAATAAAACATGCTTTTTAATGCTTTTCTAGACTTCCATGAATTAGAAAATTACTGAAGCTTGTCTCTTCTCCCCTTCACCAAAAGTGAACTAAACCCAGACTGGAGAGAAGTGACGAACAATCATGGAATGTGAGGTTGCTAATATTGGTGTTGCAATTGGTCAGGAGACTAAGCCTGGAGTCACTAGTGGAGAAAGTGTTCAGAATCTGAATTTTACTTTACACTGGCACCTTGAAGATGATTCTACATTAGTGCCTTCCTCTGATTCCTGTCAGAAGTAAACACAAATTTGTCCATAGGAGTGTACTCTCATTTTTATCTCCATGACAATATTTGGCTTAAGATAAACCTTTTATTAGCTAACTATTATAAAATTCTTTATACAGACAGGGATAAAACCACTATATGTAAAATCATTAGAAAATACAAATAATAGCTTTAGATACCCAGGTCCTTCATATATAGTAGTTTTCAGTTATAAAATAATAATAAATGTTTAAAGAAATGAAAATTAGACTAACAGATTGATCATAATATATGAGATTATACATGACCAGGAATAATCCAAAAGAGAAATAAATTGTATTTTTTGATTTGAAAATATAGTTATCGAAATGTAAAACATATGGATAGGTGAAATGGCAATGAATGATAGAAAGCAAATGAGTTAATCAAAAGTTAAATCTGGAGATATTAATCAGAATATTAAGAGGGGAAGGGATGCTAACACAAGTATAGTAAGATATGGAAATATAATAAGCTGTTTTGACATGAATCTAACTAGAGCCCCAGAAGAAAAAAATATATATATAATAATGAAAGATAGGCAATTAGTATTTGAACAGATAATAGCAAAAATTTTCTACAATTGATAAAAGACATAAATAGACAGATACAAGAAAGCATAGCTTATACTAAGCAGGATATATATAAGTAACTTCAGTCATAGACATATTGTTGTAAAAATTAAAATGCCAAAGCAGAGAGGTCTTTTAGGGCAACTGGAGAAAAACATCATAACTACTCAGTAAAGAGAATTAGGGTAACAGTCATCTTTTTATCACAATAATAATGGAAGAGGTCGGAATACTATTCAGAGATGCATAAAAGAACCAAAAAAGGACAACCTAATATTGTCTGTCAACTATCTTCCAAGAATAAGAGCAAAGACATTTTTATAAATGCAAAGAACAGAGAACATGAGTAAATTTAAGCAACCATAGAATGTCTATATATGCAGAAAAAAGGGACAGACTAAGATACTGGGTGATACTATTATGTAAGTTTGCAGAGAAAATGATCAGAATTAAGTTGCTCTAAGGTGTTTGAAGTGTCTAGAATTAGTGAGTTAAAACTATTATGCATATTTGGGAAATTTTAAGGATAACCAGTGAAAGAACAGGAAATGAGTACATGAATTCCAAACCTATAGCAGGAAAAGAAATGGAATAACAAAATGAAAAATACCTATAAAACTCAGTTTTTTTTAATGGCATGAGAGGATACATGGGAAAAAATGGACAAATAGAATTTCAAAAGTAAGATGGCAAAAAGAAAAGTTCAGATATCAAAAATTTTAATGAACCTCTGTGGATTAAACTGTCCACATAAAAGGTATTATCAGACTTATTTAAAAGAAAGTTAAAATATAAGCTGTTTACAGGATACATACTCTGTAGAGAGTTTGAAAAGAAAAAAAATATACTGAGTTATTAAAACAAATTGAAACCAAAAGAAAACTGAGATAGCTTTATTAATCTCATACAGTTTAGATTTTAAGACAGAAAACATATGAAGGAAAAGCCATTGCATAATGATGAGAGGTTCAGTTCTTTGGGGAGATATAACAATTCTAAATATATAAAATAAAATTAGATATATACATAAAGCAAACATTAATCGAAAATTGCAGGAAAAACATGACAACCACAACCATAATTGTAAGTTTTCAGAAACCTCTCTTATTAAAGGTTGAACAGAAGAAAGTTTTTCAAAATATAAAATGATTTGAAAAGCAAATTAACAAACTTGATTTAATAAAAATTTATCAGTCTGCACTTAACAATTAGAAAATGCATGTGCTGGAAAGAAGGTATGAAGTACTTAGAAAAATTGATACATATGAAGCAAAAAAAATCAGATTTCAGAAAATAATGCCACATAAAACATATTCTTTTACTTAGACTTCAATAACAAAAAGATAAGGATATATGAACTTACATAAGGCAAATACTAATAAAAAACAAAAAGAGGTCACTTCATTCATCTCAGAAAACATAGATGTTAAGACAAGAAATATTATAAGGGGTGGTAATGCTCAGTGCATATTACCTAATGAAGTAAATTTGGCAAATTCTGGCAACATCAGATGCTCATATTCCCCATGACTGCATAATTTCACTCCTCAGAAGAAAATGTCTTCGTTGGATACACTAGGTAATGTGCAAAAAGGTTCACAGTAGTATATTGAAAGAGCAAGCAACCAAAACAAAACTGCAAACATTCTAAACATTCACAAGAGGTTAATTAAGTTATTTGTAGATTTTTCTCATACAGTAGAATATTTTAGTAGTGAATTTGAATAACTGGCAGTTGAATATAACATGGATAAATCATGGAAGTATAATTTTCACTGATTAAAAACAAATTGAAGAGGACTGTTTGAAGCCAGACACTATTTTATGTAAGTTCAAAAACTAGCCAAATGAAACTAAATACATCTATTCATATATATACCGTGTATATTCATATGTTCTTATACATATATTGCAGTGTAGCATGAATATTTTTATATTTCTCTATTATTCTCTCTATATATGTACACACACAATAGATATTTTTATATGGAGAGAGCAGTTTATTTTTAATCATATTGTATAATTCTATGATTCTAGTTTTTTTGGAAGCCTAAATATGTGTGTGTGTGTGTATATGTATATCTATACACACACACATATATATATAAAATAATATGAGTATGTGATTAACATGCTAATGCTATATTATCATTTATATAATGTGAGTGTGTGATTAATATTATATTATACAATTTTAAAATGAAAATGGGCATCAATTTGCATCAATACACATGTCCGATAAATATTTGAATATCTTCAATCTCCCTTATTATTAAAGAATTACTTACAACTCATTATATAATCATCTACCAAATTGTTCTCCAGAATGTGGAAAAATATGTATACATTTTGATAGTGCATGTGATGACAAACATCTGTTTGGAGATTTCTCAATGCATTTAAAGATTTTAAATAGTGTTTAAATCTTTTAAACATAAAAATATATAACTCAGGTTGAAGGAAATAGCATTGGATACAGTAGCTGGTCACATTAATGTAGGTACTGCTCAATCTCTTCAAAGAGCTCTGTAAAAGAACATGGACTGTATGCTCTGCTAATTCTGAAGAATAGATTTTAAGAAAACAACATAATTATCAACACATCTGAAAAAGCCAAGTATGCAGTGCATTAGTACAGTTTCTGAAAGGGTGAGGACCATGATGGTTACATTTAGATTTGTGTATGTTATAGGACATGTTCTTTTAAACAATACCTAATAAATCACTTGCCTGTTAATATCCTGAAATGAACATAATAGTTCAAGTTGAAAATCCCCATTGTTGTAAGAAACATTACCCAGGGTATTAAAGTCCATCAAGAAAATAACCTGCAATTGCACTACCTTTATTTGTATACATTATTTGTTAGAAATTTCAGATTTAATGGTTCTGAAGACTATAAGAACAGTTATCAAGTCTTAGAATAAAATCAATTTTAGCCATGATTTCATTTCATATTAGTTTCTATAAATTACTTCCCATTTCTTGTTTAATTTTATAGGAAGGCTCATCTTTCTCTTTTTCACATTTAGTAGGGGGCAGCTTCTTCTTGAAAATGAATTATAACTTGAAATTTTCAGACATGGCATTAGTTGCATTTTTTCCTACCACTTGAAGATGAAATTAGCTTATACCTCCCTTAAAAAATCAGTCAGTCCAAATGAATAAATACTAGTCAGATTATTTCATCTTAAAAATAGGAGATGAGTGGACTGAATGGAATTTTATTCATTCTGACTTTCAATTTGTTTTAGATTTTATTTTGTAGACTGCCCCTCTGTACTTCACTAAGGCTGAATGTTGTATTTCCAACTTCTAAAAGTTGATTGATATGGTTATCCATCTGGAGTTCTTTTTTTTTTTTGGTCTTTGTTCCTGAGATACTCTTGTGACCTGGTTTTCATTCCATCATTCTACAGTGTCAGTAATCTCAAGTGCCACATGTGTAGACCTTTATGACAATGAAGTACATATTAAAAAATGATTATTAGGTGTCAAATCTACTGACCTGTGTCTAAATTAAATCACCTTCATTTCCTCCTTTTCTGTGACATTTTATCTGTAGGTGTCTGATTCTAGAATTACCAATAAATAACTTTCAAAGTCTAATTTATTGGTATTTATGATTTATTTATTTACTTGGCTATCCTTTTAATCATTGAAGAAGAAAAGCTGTAGTAAAAACTATTGAAAGTGAAATACCGTTACTGGGTAAAAGAGACCTTTTAAAGTGATGGCCTAAATCTCTGAAAGTTAACATTTACAGGAGAAAAGCAAAGTGTTGCTCAGAGCTGACTTCTCATGTACCTTGGGCTGGTATACTATGAAATTAGAAATTTTTTAGAGTAAAAAAAGAGTAGTGTCTTTTAGCTGATGTTTTTAGAATCTAAGGAACCTCAGCCTTTTATGAATTATGAAAACACTTTTATCTCTACTAATGAATGAGATGGTACTGTTCGGATAAAAGGCCACAGTGCATTGAAATATGGATGGATATGAAATAAATGCTTTTTATAGCACATGAAAATTCTGTCAAGTAAGATAAGGAATAAAACATCTCTTCTCACAGAGATTTTAAATCACTTGAATTAAGTACAATTTGGCTTTTTTTGAGGAATCTTGATGTAGCTTTCTCTGGAGTCAAAGGGTGATTTAGCTCATTTATCAAAGTTCCTTTGATTCATGTCCTCATTGTCTAAAATGTTGGATGGCACATTTTGAGATTTTGTGTATGTATATCCCAAATATTGCATGGGACATATTTACACTAAAATATTTTTTGTTTATTATGTGAAATTGAATTTTAACTGGGTGTCCTGTGTTTTATCTGGCAACCTTATGCTAGGGAGAAGTACAAAATGATATCTAATACAATGAGAGTGTTTGCTATCAAATTGGTAGGAGAGTATAGAATTTAAATGAATGTAAAACATATATTTATAGTGCCCTTTAAATTAGTTTGACTTAATATAACCAGAAGTTCTTGGACTTTGTAAGCAATGGAGAGTTTATTCAGAGAACCACTCAAAATATACCATCTGCAAAATATCTATGTACTTCTTAATATTTCTCTGCCACTTTCTGGCTCTACCTCTTAAAACCAGCATCCTGAACTCTCCCAGAGCTGTAGTGGTTTGTGGAATTTCAGAGCTAATTACCCTGAAATGTGCTGCTCTGGTGTGTGGATTGTTCTGAGCTAAGGGCACTATAGCTCCAGGCTCAGGAGGAACTCGAGCCTCTCCCTTGACTATGTGGAAGAACTTGAATGGGAGATTATTGGGGAGAACCTCTCTGCAGGGCAGAACATACTTTTATTTACTAAACATCTGCTCTTCTTACTGTTCTGCAGTGACCTTTGCAGCTCCCACAGCACCACACTTCAATCTTATCTCAGCCTGTCTTACATACTCATGTTTTTGTTTTTCCTGCCTCTGAACCTCTTATGTGTGTGGGGTCTCTGACTCTATCATGTATAGAGAGTTCCCATACATATGGGTGTATCAAATTGCATTATTTTCTCTTCCTAATCTTTCTCATGCCCACTTGATTATTAGACCAGCCAAAAGAACCTTGAGGATTCAGGAAAGTTTCTTCTTCCTCACAGATTCATTTCTTTAGTATGATATTTACTGAATGACTGGATGTTCTGGGTAAGGTTGGTGTGGGGGATACAGAGCTGTGTGAGCTTTGATCTTGATCTTAAGGCAATTATAACTGCAAAGTAAGACTAACACAGGATTTTAATGAATGGCAATGTGGAAAAAATGCTCAGAGGAAGACAGTTTTAGAGTAGCACAGAGAAATGCTAGGTTTACACTTGGGTTGAGTCATTTGGGAAGTCTTTATGGATGTGAAGGTGGTTAAGGTGGGTGTTGAGAAATAGAAGAAAAATTCCCTGAATGCTATTTTGAGGTTTTCATATTAATGCTAATAAAATGAAACACATTTAATAGGTTAGAGGGGAATCAAACTAATAGGCTTTCACAATAACTAAACTTTTCTTATTGAGTAATGTTTCTTATACTAGGGATCGAAATCTTCTATTTTTATTCTTTGGGGACATGTTATCATATTGAAGGTCTTCTCTGTTATTGGGAGAATGACACACATCAGAGAATCTGCCCAAATCATTCAGGATTTAATTCCTGAATAAGCTAGTAACATTGTACCAAGTACCAAACAACAGACATAAAAGAATAACCCTGAACAAGAGTTAAGATACTGTTTTGTGCCCTCCATATTATTTTATGTGAATTGACTTGTCTGTGCTTCAGGTTTTTGTTCTGTGATGTAGGGATGGAAATATTTACTTTGTGTGATTGTTGTGGGGTAATAGATATAAATAGCTTGGCACTAAAGAATATGGAAAGGTGATCTCCAAACATTTAAAATAAAAAATATGAATTACTGTTTAGAGATTATGCTTGACAATGTCATGTCTGTAGTTTTAACTTATGAAGCTGCAAGTGTGGACTCTCAGAAGTATGTGTTACTGCCCATCATAAAGAATTCATTTGGGAATGTTCAACCCAGTACCGAGTATGTAGACTGAGAGTTCATTCCAGACTAATATCCATCTTGAAGTTATCTCTGACCATGGATGGCTTCATGATTCTTGCTACTTAATGTGTCGTCTGGGGACCAAAAGCATTGGCAGCATCTGGGAACTTGTAAGAAATACCAGATATCGGTTGACCCCGGATTTCTGAAAACAAAATCTAAATTTTGACAAGATTCTCAGGTAATTCCTATGCATGTTGGAATTTGAGAAGCAGTGCTCTGGATGTTAATATAGGTTGTGGAAAAGTTTATATTGAAAGTGGATTAATGTTGTCTTTTAAATATATTTTCCTGTCATTTATTTAAGACTGATGCTATAGGGAGAAAGCAGTCCTTCAGGTCTGTAGAGCACTAAGTCGCAAATTACCTTTTCCGCTTTATCTAGTGCTGTTCAATGGCCTGAGAGAGTTTAGCAGTTTCCTGCTTAACTGAGCAGGTTAGCAGTTTACTGCTTAATTGTCAAGCTTTACTGTCTTTTCATTAATAGTAGTACCAGAATCTTAAGATTCTAAATAACCTCATAAGGGCATGACTTGTGTTTTATTAATGCCTTGGAGGTTGGAGGATGTCTTATGAAGGTGTTTATTGAGTTGTTAAAACCATGATATATCTATTATTAATATTGATATTGGCCCCATGCACTGGTGTCACTTGAGGACCTTGTTAAAAATTCAGACTCCTTGGTTATGCCCAGGTGATTCTGATTCAACCTCAGACCATATACTGCTAAGAAACTTCTTAAGTTTTAGCACAGCACATGGCCTGTTTTTCAGACCATAGCTTTTAGTCTGTTTTCTGTCAGTTGGAAGACCTTTCTCATCTCTTCTCATGTTTTCATTTTGTGTTCCCCATGTTTCGATTTTCCATACTGTTGGGAGTTTCATTTATTTTTGTATACAGTTAAAAATTTAGGCGGCAGAAGATAGAAAAAGAGAACATTGATTTGGGAGATAGAAACCCTGTATTCTTGACTTGATGTAGGCTCAGTGGACAAGTCACGATTTCTCCATTTTGCTATCTGTCAAATGGGCTTTCTAAACCTTCAGTGGAATGTGAGATCAGAGACATGTGAGTGCTTTGAACTCTTCAAAAGAAAAGCTGTGTGAGTTGAGCTTGTTATTACCACCTTATTTTAATATCCTTCCTGTTAAAATGTGTTTTCCTTTTCAACATAAAACCTGGTTCTCACTGAAAACATCTCTCTCTAATTTCTGTTTCCTTTTTTGCTGTACACTCAATCTCCAGCATTTTCTGGATTCTGACAGTTCTCCAGCATCTTTATTATGGAAGGTTTTGCCTAGGTCGATTGGATCAAGGGCTCTTCTATGAGGCACTTATGAGCAGCAATTGCTGAGACCTACAAGGAATCAGGGGGTTGTTCAGTGGGACAGGAGCTTAAACTAGAAAACCTAGAAGCCCCGACGCAGTGTCTCAGAGTGTGATACTTTGTGACGAATTCATTGTCCGGCAGGGGCCCAGGGCCTTGTATGTCAAGATGGAAGTACCAGTCAAATAATGGGTAGGGGTCGGATGCATTTATTTTTATTTGGAGAAGGTGTGGCATGGCTCAGGATTTTTCTAGATTGCACCATAAATAAATATCAAAGGTATGTAACCTTAATCACTTAGCTCCATCACTAGATATATTGTGGCTCTAAACCACCTTAATGAACACACTCACAAGACATCCCCACCTCTCCAGATTTTAGTAAAACATAAGTAAAGCCCTTTTTATTTTTGTTATTTAGAACATTAAGATTCTGGGTGTTGCCACTCAATGAAAAAAAGAGTAAAGCTTGACAATTAAGCAGTAAACTACTAAACTGCGGAATCTTTCAGGCCATTAAACACAAGGTCAAGTAGAAAAGGCATAGAATGTATTCTACCTGGCAAAGTCTTAAAGCAAAGAATCTTCTAGGAAAGCAACTTGGTTTTAAAAATGATGTCTGTCATAGTTAAGGTGCGTGGGAGAATGGAAACGAACGATATCAAAACGCCAGTGTGTAAATTTAATTTTTTCAAAGAGCACATAATACAGATTCACGTTGAAGAAGGGGCTTCATTTAATTTTGGGCTATATATCGGTGTTAAAAAACAAAATTCAACTGAGTAAATTTAAAGATCTAATTGGCTTTAATTAACCGATACATCAATCAAGTAACATCTTATGTAACAATTAGAAGGGTGCTCCAGGGGATTGTACAAATGGAAGGTTTTTGTCTGAAAGGTGAACAACAGGTTAACCCTTAAGTACTTATTTACTTAATGTGACTGTTATTTACCTAATCTTCACAAAAACCCTATGGAGAGACAGTATTATTTTCATTTTTTAGATGAGGAAATTGAGGCAGGTTCAGTAAATTATTCAAAGTCACATATATAGTAAATTACAAAGCTAAGATTAAAAATCAGATTTTTTATTTCTAGAGGCACATCCTTAAGTGAACTAAGTTACTCTTCCAATAAGAACTGTGAATCTGCCATTTTAAAATGATTTTGTCATGCGGATCTCTAGAATCTTGTATTTCTTCTCTTCGTGTTGGTAATTTCTCACTTCTTGTCCTAGTAATAATATATCATCTTTATTTCTTGAAATAGCATCACTGTAGTTCCTTGGAATTTTTGTTCCAGAGCTACCAGTTTTGGTAGAAGTACCAGTGGCAATTTATAGCTGTAATTTACAGGCCAAGGTCCCATCACAGATTTCAGAGATCCTGCCATGTCAGGGCAACTCCAAACCCACTGGGACAGTGGATAATGAGCTCATTAGATCTATCTGGATGTGAAGGTCAACCAGAGCTTGCGAATGTGCTTCCTGTAGTTTGTTCATTTGATTTTTAATTTTCATGACTCATTAGATTATGTGATGCATCTTCAGTAGGGTGTTTCCTAGGCATGTTTTGAGCTTTAACCATTCTGATACATCATCCACTTTTGTCTGCACAATTGAGCTTCATAAATATATTAAGTTTGATATACTTTGAGTTTAGAAGATTATTCTCTTGTTGGATCATACTTGAATGTAGTTTCGGTAGGAAAGGTCTTTGGATGAGGTTCCTCGAACTGTACATCCTAGATTTTAGGTCTTGTCTATTGTCCATTGTGATCTTAATCATGTTTTTGGGTTTTCTGGCCTCAATATTGGTGGCAAGATTCTTACTTTTGGTGATAGATGTTCTTTTCTTAAGGGTCAGGCTTTTTTCGCTTGAGAAATTTTTGTGTTATGTTTTTATGGTCAGTTCATTATCAAAAAATCAATTTTATAATATGTTATATTTTCTTTTGCTTTATCTTTATTACTTAAACAATGAAGAAAAGTAGGAGAAAGGAGTGAAAACAATATTCTGTAAAAACTAAGAGCTAAATATCCATGATAAGAAGATTATGCTCTTCACTAAGTACTCTCAACAAATATTGGCTGAGCTTTTGTTACATGTCGTAATGATTTTGAACTTTGCTTCCACAAATGGGAATATTCTTTTGGATTTTCAGCCATCAGACAGGTCTCTTTAGAGAGTAAAGTTATTCGATACAGAAACTATTACAGTTACAGAGTGATTATAACATACATTTACCATGCTCCTCCTCTGCTAATAACCTGCTGTTACTTCCCTTAACCTGTGACCGCATCCTCTCCCTTACCATGCTCAACAAACCTCTGACACTCCCAGCTTGATGATGGATATGATTCCACTTGTTATTTATTCTTCCAAAGTAGCAAGGGCCTCTTTTCAGTACCTCAGACTTGCTAGAATGAGCTTCCTTTCCCTTTCTTCCTCCTCCGATTAGAATAGCAAATTTTCATCCTTTGGGTTTCTATATCTCTCCCAGAAAGACCTTCCTGACTACCTTAATTAAGCAGCCTTTCCACCCCATTATCATCTTACCGATTTAATTCATAGCATGTCACTCTTTGTACTTATGTATCTTAGTCTGATGTGAAGTTGTCATTCCTGACTAGACTCTAATCACCAGATAGACAAGGAGTGTGTCTTTTATTCATCAGTATGTACCCTGTATCTGGAAGAGTAATATTGTGATGGTTATCTGCAGTTTTACACACACACACACACACACACACACACACACACACACACACACACACACATTTTGCACTGGCTTAAAGTAATAATAGCTCTTAAGATTTTTTCTGTTATTTAACTTGGTAACTCCTAACATAACATTGTAGAGCACAGGGCTTCTAGTTAAAGCAAGTATGCCTCATTACAAATCATTTGTGTACCTTCTGGTCGGCCTTTTAGGATACAGTACCTCTGTTCTTTGTTAATCACACATCTGTTTTTAACAGTATAAGATTCTGTGAAATGCAACAATAGGATCTTGTTCTATGACTTTTAAGAGAAAACACACATATTAACATAGATTCACGCACACTCTTAATTTATCTGTACAGCCCTTGTCACACTTCTTGATACCTAATAGACAATTTGTTGAATGTTCATAAGTTCTTACAGATAGAATTTGTTTAGCAAAATCTTGAGCTTCTAGTACATCTTACTAGATCATGTAGATCAGTCAACCATATTTTATTAACTAAATGGATTTAAAGTTTATGATAGAAAAGAACATTGTAATGAGGTAGAATCCATTTTAATATATGTAAAAGCCGTACGAAGCACTTCAGCATCGCAAATGGAGGTATATTTATAGTGAAAAAAATCTCAATTTAGTTTAAATAAACATAAAGTGAAAGTCCACGGAGGAAAACAGGTTGAAAAACATGAATATCTACTGAAATAATATATACTTGACAATTATCCAATCACGGTGAAAGGAACAGAGCCGGTCATTCAATAGTCAAACAAACACACAATTTTAAATGTGAATTGACTGGACAGTATGCACGTAAGTGTAGGTGCGGATCTATATACCCGGTGCTGCTAATATAACAAAAGAGAATGCCATTCTTTATGTCGAACTGAAAGTGCCAATTAATTACATTCCAATTTGGGGATGCTGAGAATATCATCTTTCGTTCTACCTGTTCCACTGCCTGAGATAAAATTCAGGTGCTTAGAGAGAATTCTTTTAGAAAGCCCTTCCGAATGCTGGATTTCCCATGACCGTTTTCTTCTCCTGCAGGAGAGCACACAGCTGCTACAAATGCCGTCAATGTAGTTTCACAGCTGCCGACACTCAGTCACTACTGGAACACTTCAACACTGTTCACTGCCAGGAACAGGACAGCACTACAGCCAACGGCGAGGAGGACGGGCAGGCCATATCCACCATCAAGGAGGAGCCCAAAATCGATCTCAAGGTCTACAGTCTGCTCACTCCAGACTCTAAAATGGGAGAGCCAGTTTCAGAGAGTACGGTAAAGAGGGAGAAGCTAGAAGATAAGGATGGGCTAAAAGAAAAAGTTTGGACTGAGAGTTCAAGTGATGACCTTCGCAACATGACTTGGAGAGGGGCAGACATCCTCCGTGGCAGTCCATCCTACACTCAAGCCAGCCTGGGGCTTCTGACGCCTGTGACTGGCACCCAAGAGCAGACCAAGACTCTAAGGGATAGCCCCAACGTAGAGGCTGCCCACCTGGCACGCCCCCTTTATGGCTTGGCCGTGGAGACCAAGGCCTTCCTGCCGGGGGTGTCCACTGGGGGAGAGAAGTCTGGAGCCCTCACGCAGCAGTATCCTGCTCCGGCAGAGAACAAGTCCAAGGATGAATCCCAGTCGCTGTTACGGGTAGGAAAGTTTAATCTTTTTATTCCTATATCTCGAAGGGAAAATGGGGGAAACATGCATTCTCTAGATTTAGTATCATGGTTTTTACCAAGGGGAACAAAATGATGTGCATCAGTCTGGGGATTTATACTTATCGGGATGAAATGGCAGAAAATAGCTCAAGTGTGTTTGTGTGTGCTATACACATGCTTGATACAGGGGTGGGCAGTCCCTCGTTCGTCACTGCTCTTCGCTCAGATTGAATGTTGGTTAATCATTCCTGGTGATTATGTGAAACAACAGGCTGCATTTGAAGAGGGGAGGTTCATACTTCCAGAAGGATGCACACCAGTTACATTAAAATAACTATTACTTTTAAATGTTAAGGTGATGTGACCTAGTGCATGATGAATAAGGACATTCGCAGACATTTAAATTACTAAGAATGCAAAGCCCTTGTTGAGATGTTAATACAGAAATGTAGTGTTGTTTGTTTTTTTTTTTAAGTCACAGTTTAAATATGTACAAATGACAATGCTTGTTGATGTTTAGTTGCCAAAAGGGAAAAAAAAATGAGATAGACCTGAGTGCGAATGGTATAACGAGCATATTATTGGACTCTTTTAGGAAGGGGGACATAGTCCATTGAGGAAAAACAAAACAAGATCTGAGTAAGAGAAGATCTTTGATTGCTCTCTTCATGCTGTATAGACTCAGCAATTGTCAAGAAATAGTTTAGATTTTAAAAATTCACAAGCTCCCAATAAGTGATGCTTGCTTTTTTGCCTAAGGCATCACCACTTCAACATTTCACCTTAACTCTTGAGAAAGTTTGGAGTTTCTTGATGATTTTGAAGCTTTGTTCATGCATCTAAGGTAGGATCAGAAACCAGCTAACCATAACAAAAGAGCCGGTTAGGAAATAAAGTTTAGCCAGCCAGATGCTTTGACCTGTAGGTGAGAGACCACTTGTTCTCTCCGGATGTGTTCTGGGGAGAAAAATTGCTCTTTCCAACATCTACTTGGCCACTCTGCTCTCATTTCCTGCCGATTCTCTGAAGCCTATCTTGTGCTACTCAGGTATTCTTCAGTGGAGGTGAGAAATGCCCCTTAGAGGTCACTGTCAATTATAAAAGTTGTTATTTCTCCTGCCTGTGGTCATGCCCTGGAACTAAAAGAAAGGCTTGAATGCAGAAAAGGTGATGCCCCCTGTACACTGTGAAACAAAGAATCCTGCAGAGAAGAAGCAAGTTTATTATAAGTAAATTTGGAAAGAAGAGAAATACAGTTCCTGTGACCTTCACGAAGGTTTTCAGTTCAGGGATCTTCTTTCCGATAAATGCATATGGAGCTGCATTTTTTATAATTGTAAATGCTGGTTATTTTCTTACCATGTCAGGACTCTCTGGTTGCAAGTGGCTCTATGTTTTCTGGTTATAAGGCAGAAATGACATGTAATCCTAGGTTTTTAAATTTTTGTATTATATCTTGAGAGCATGGTGTGATTGGGTGCCTTACCTCTCTCTATCACTAGAGCTCCCTACCTTTTTATTCCCCCCTTTAAAATTGTTGTCATCCATGACATCTTCATTGGATTCCAAATTGTTTGACTCTTTTAGACTGTTTCTGGAATGTAATTTTTCTGCCATTTGTATATACTAAGAATTTGGAATAATCATTTATTAGGCATTGAAGTCTAAAACCTGAACCAGCAAGCCGAGGATGATAATACTTTTCTAAAGAATTGTTTTTCTCAGTTCCTCCACTTCCTTAATTCCCTGACTTCAAGTTTCTGTTGCACCATTTCAACTGTCTTTTCAGTTCCTCTACATTAGCTGCTGAAGTAGGAAACCTTTAGCAAGAGACGGCTTACTGTGTTGTACGGTGAACAGGAGACTTCCTAACCATAAGATTTGTGATCCCTAAGGCTATCTACTCAACTATAAGAGCTGACACAAAAAAAGAGGAGAGAAAAAAAAAAATAAACACACACACACACACACACGTATATTTGAAAGAGTCTTGGATCATTTTTCCATGATTTTAGTAAAATTTGAATCTTTAAAATTTACATTTTCATTGTATTTGAATAGTGCTTTTGGAAGTCACCAGTTTTATTAAATATTTTGAAAAGGAAGTTCAGCTAATTTAATTTATCATGAAATAGGTAATGTTGTTAACTGAATTCAAATTTTTAATGTATCTTAGCTGATCAGCTCTTTAAGATACCTAAGAGAATTAAGAAGCAGAGTCCATTCTGATTGTGAAATTGACAAGAAATTTACTCTGGTGGTAGAAATTGTTTTTATAGCGTTAACAAAGCAAATATATACTTCTCAGTTTATTCCTCTGCCATCAGTCATGGAAAACCCAACAGAATATCACCATTATTTTTACTAAAGATAAAAACAAAATACTTTACATTTGTAATTTTAGAGGGCTAGTTAGTACTGAAGGTGCCCAGTAAAATTTTATAAATATATAATTGAAATATACAAACATAATTTACATGTTTTGAATGGAATTACAGTGGTCTGTGTAAATATATACCCATAGAATATAATATTCATATTTGAGTTTAAATGGTAGAATGGATCTTGAAATTACCTTGCTATTTGGCATGTTTATTTAGAAATAGTAAGCAATTTGAGAAATGGAAAATATGTTTTAAAAGTGATTTTTAATTATATAATGCATACAATATAGCATTAATAGGGCAAATATGTTTGTAAGTATATTTATACATTTGGTATCTAAAACTAACAGTAAACAAATTGGCTATTGTTATCTCTGACTAATATACAGAATATTAAGAATTAATATGGAAAAATTTTCCAGCAGAAAATATTAATTTAAAATAATTCAACACTGTGCTAGTAAATAACAAAAACATTTGTAAAGAGTAGGCTGAATGTAGTTAAGAGTCATGCCACAAAGCACATAATTACATTGTTTTCAGAATATTGGTCTTTGTGATACATGGTTTTTAAGTGGCTTTAGTTATGAAAGTTTACTGTACTCAAAGGGAGAAAGGGACTATAAAGACTCAGAGAAGAGCTAAAAATTCAAAATATTTTTTTCTTTTGCATATGTAAGTGTTCAGCTTTTAATTTTGTGTTTAATAAAAGTTCATTTATATTTTTTTGTATCAGTGAGTGCCTTTATACTTTTTCCTTGTTATTAGTATGGAATTGATCTTGTTATAACAAATGTAAATTGTATGTGTGGCCCGTGTTGACCATTGTGCTTTGGGTGGCAGGGGGCATATTAACATAAGCCTTATCTTATGAATTGCTTTATGAAAATTAGGTTTTTTTTCTGTGTGTCAACTACATAACATTTTAATAAAATCATTGTCTTTTTTTTTCTTTTGTGAGTAGGAAGAAATATTAAAGCTTATAGGTTCTTTGCTAGAAATAGTTGACATTTATATGAAAACTTCATAAAACATGAAAAACCTCCTGGAAATGTTTTGAAAATGCAGTGTTTTCGTTTAAAGTTAAAATTTGGCTATGTGAAGAGGTTAACATATTTAATATTGGCTTGCTAAAAGCAAAACTTAATTGGTTTTGTATGTTCAAATAGATGTGTCTTTCTCATTTTAAACTAAAAAGTATAGTGTAGTCAGAACTCAGTACAGTTGTATGCCCTTTCCTAAACTTTTTTCTGTAATGCGTATTTACACAAAGATATTTATTTAGTTAGTTAGGTAGACTTCTGCAGGTGCAACTGTATTCATCTTATTTTCTGGATAAGAAATCTAGGTTTCATTATTCTATTTGACTTTTTAGATTGGGTTTTATAACAGAAAAAAACTTTGTCTTTTAACTGATAACCATGTTAATAGAAACAAAAGACCTGTCATTACATTTCACAAAGATTTGCCAGTATCACATGCATTTTTCATCAATGAATCGCAAAAGTATAATTAAGATTAGTTGGTAAATCTGGAGTTTATGATGGCTTATTGGCAAATCAGCATTAAGGTAAACTTCCTTATGTCATTTGTCAGAGCAAAATGTTGTAGTCAGGTAGCTTATAGGCTCTGATTCTTCCCCAGGTTCAAACATCATAGTTATCAGCCCACATTCTTCATGTACCTCGGGGGAAAAGAAATCTCTTTGGGACAGATTTTAATTTCCAATGTAAGTTTATTTAGGACATTTGTCCGTTTTAGGGTGCGCATTTTTCACTGCTTGGTTTTGGCAGAGATGTTCAGCCATGGGCTGCTGGAGTTGCTTTCCAAGTTGAGCCAGAGACTATCAAAGGAAGGGCCTCAAGCATCTCCGTTCATTGCCCTCTCCAAGGGGATCATGTGCCTGAGGTCCTCACAGGAGTGCTGGGCTGCTTAGTTAATTAAGGTTTGTCAAGCCATTTGAGATCTGCAGATGCAGGGTTCTAGATAAGTGAAAAGTAGTGTGATTATTTGTTCATTTTGTAAATGTGATACCAAGACAGTACAAAGCAGATGTTATTTCCCCTTTTCTTCAACAGCGTTAAATTTATAGTTTAAAGATTGTTGATACCGGCCAGTCTATTGAGATGCAAAAATGTTCTTTTGGGGACAGTCCATTGGCAGCCAAACAAACGTTCAAACAAGCGACAGTGTTGAATGCCTTTACAACCAGTGACAGAAGATCGTAGGAAGTTTTTTAACTAAAGATGGTCTCAAGTGAAATGCCTGATATTTATTGTTTTGTTTCATGATGAATGAAAAAAAGCAGTTTTTCAGTTATCATATAGGTAGTACTGACCTATTGTCATGTTCGTGTACATAAATGTTTTCCTGATCCTGTCTGAATTTTTTACATGTGTGTATATCAAATACCAAAGAGAACAGGCTATACCAGGAAAAATGGGAAGTTTGTATCTCCCTAATCATTGCTTACAAAATGGTAGATTTTATGTCCTGTTGATAAAATTTCTCTTTAGGTAGCTGTTGATATTTGATTTGCCCCAAAATAAAGTATTGAAAACCATTTACTATGTCCAGAGTTAAACAATCCTTATACATCTCTGTGCTTCTTCCCAATATAGATGTATTTTTGTGTTCATCTATTAGAAAAGGATAAGATTTAAATTGAAATTTGTTATAGATTTACTCTAAAAATATAATCCATTCATTGAATTAGTTATGTGTAGTTATGAACATGACCGTTTGAATTGTTTCTATTAAATCAAATCTAGACAGCCTTTTTTCTTTTTCTTTATTATTATTTTTTTATCTCGTTATACTGTTTTTAACAGTAGATCACAACTAAAACTAATTTGATACCTATATGTTTGGTTTTATAAGTCAGCTTCATTGGCCCAAATATTTTTAAAAAGCATTTTTTTTTTTTTTTTAAATAACCGAGTGTTTTTGTGAGGTTTGGCACAGTTCTACTGGCCCAGGTTTCTAAGGCAGGGGAAGCAGATGTATCTTTGAGTGAACTGGGCTGCAAGTTTGTAGTCACTGTGAAACGGTATCCTTCAGCACAGTATCTGTTAATTATTTCCTGTATAACTATCTTTTGCTTAGCTTCCTTTTTTCACAGACTGCATGAGTCAGGAGATAACAGGGCCCCAAAAGGAACCCATTGTTGAGCGTCCTTAGATGTTGGAAGAGAAGGTTATGTAGAAGGTGGTCCAAGTTTTAGGAGCACAGACACAGAATGATTCGAAAGTGTGTCAGCCATGAGCTGCACAGACTTGATGTGACTGGTATATTTTCTGACAAAGTTCAGTCTGATGAATGGATTTAACAGAACCTTCGATTGCCTAAAATGCCAGGAAAATTTTTTGTTTTGGATTTTTGTGTATTTTGTTATTTGCTCATACCAAAAAAGTAAATACTGTTTCCATTACCATATTCTTTTTTCCCCTTCCCTTTGATGCTATTAGAGAAGTTTTTCATTAAGCAATTATAGTCAAGGACACTGATGACTAGAATGGTCTACCAGTTAACCCAAGGAAGCTTGACAAGCTTGGGTTATTAGTTCAAGGAGATGTAAGTAGTTTCAGTGAAGTTTGAAGAAACTCCTTCCTTCAATTCTGTGAAGCAACGTTCTCATTTTCTAGATGTTTATAATTATCAATAATTTACAAATAAAATAGAACGTGGAATATGATTTTATTTTGGAACAAATTCACAATACTTTATCTTATGGCATTTTTATGTTACCAGTGATTAAAAGTAAGTCAAAAGAATTTTTTGTTTTTCTAAGCACATTAATGATGTGATAAATTGAGTATTTGGTGTCATTATTCATGTCAGAATGATCAGTCATCTCTCACATATTAACTTTACATGTTATCTTGCCTCTTACAAAAAATAGTTTCTCAATTTAGGAGATTAAATTTGGGCATATTAATTATGAAGGGGATGAATCATTTCATACTCTGGAAATTTATCTACCTGTAACATTATGATTAATCAGCAAAAGCTAAAGATATATAGATATATTTTTAAAAGGCAAAATATACTTATAAGTTTACTAACAATTAAAAATAGATGAGTAGTGATTATGATGAGTTCAACTTTTATGAGAACTTAGATACAAATAAAAAGGTTTTAAAAATAGATTTTGATAAAAACAATAATTTGTTCAGAGAAAGTTGTAAGACCCTTGACATTGTGAGTTAATGGAATTGCATTTGCCCACATTTCAGTTTCAAAATGAAAAATTTGCTGCTTGTCCATTAACTTATTACTTATCCTTTCATCCTCACCAAAACTCTTTGAGATTGAAGCTATTATTATAATTCTTTTATTTAGATGAGGAAACTGAGGCAGGGAGATGCACTAGCCTGCCTATGGTCACACTGCTTAGAGTGGCAGAGATGCAGTTCTGACCCTGGTGCTTTGACTTCAGAGTCCATTCTCTTAACCCATGCATGGTCCCCTTTGACTTTCAGTGATTTCTTAATAATTGCTTGGACGGCTTTCTACAATTTCAGAATATTTTGTTGTATCCAAACATATACTTTTTATGTGTTTTATGCACCAAACAGAAAAATTGCTTTTTGTAAAGTGTGTAAGTCATACATGCTTATTGAAAAAGAGGTAGATAATACAGAACACTGTATAGAAAATGAAAACCATTCATAAATTCCAACCCACAAATACTTTTTATATTTTAGTGTCTAATTTATTCTTTATATGTATGCAGATACATAGTTTGTTTATGTACAGGATCATGTGCCTCATCCTTTTGTAATTTTTTTTTCACTTACCAATGTATTGTAGACATCTTTTTCTGTCAACAAATTAACCCACAATGTTTGTCTTAGTGCCTTATCCCATGAAATATCTATATCATAATATGGTTAACAGGTCCCCTTTTGATGAACATTTAGGCAACTTCCAATTTTTAGTTATAAAGAAACTTTGACAAACCTTTTATTATTTCATTGTTTTGTTATTTCCTTAAGATACTTTCTTAAGATATGGTGTTCAATGTGAAATTCACTATCATCTAAAAGGGTCATTTTAAGATACAGAATAAATTGGCTCATAAATAATGCTGAAAGAATAATGGACTAGAAATATTTAATTAAGGAATAACTGTTAAACTATAAATTGACTTATGTAATGATGAATGCAGATAATGAAAGAAAAAGCAAATGATAATTTTTAAGAGCTATTTTTTATCATGTATATGAAATATTACAAATGCCCAATATCCAGGTAGCTGGTATGGTATGCTTTGCTGATACTGAATGTGCAGCAGACAGAGTTCATTTTGTAGAGAAATTTATTTTCAAGCCGGACCTGTTTTCCTAAGCAGAGTTGAGTCGTATGTCTTAAGTGAAAGCAATCAATTCAACTAGACTTGCCTTTTTCAGGGAAGACATTTTTCTTTTCCCTCATTTTTATTTTGCCTCCATTGTCAATGATCTTGCTAACCTTCACAATTTCTCAACCCAGGTTTAAAGTGTTTACCTTCATTGCTTGTATGTTGGGTCTAGAAGGTAATGGTGTGGACTTGGAGGGATTATAAGAAAAAAGAACACTTTTTTTTTAATATGAAATTTCAGGATCTTTATTTGTTGCTAAAGTATTTATATTAATTCCATTAGGAAATATTTTTCTTTCATAGGATTTTCAGAATGTCAGCATATTCTTTCATTATTAATAAAGTATTAAAAAGACAGGGAAAGAACTTTCTCAATTAACATTGAGTTTGTGCTTGTTATATGCTGGCTATACAGTTCTGGGCCATTCTTTACCAATTAGTAGCATTTATGAAAACATGTATGGTGTCATTTATATATGCAAGTTCTGAGTCAGGCTTTTATATATGGGAATCTAAAAATTGTCAAATATTAGATTTAAGAGAGCTATTCACTTTACTTAAAAATAATTATTTGCTTTAAAAAAAAAATCTCAGTATGGAACTTGTAAAATTTCTTTCCTGGTATGCACATTAAAAAACAAAAACACTTATTTTTATTTTCTTTTAGAAGCATATGTATTTTGTGAGGCACGGTACATTTGAAGCAATGCTGGCTTATTTTAGGAGATACATGTGTTTGATCTATCTATTTCTTCTTGATATTGGAAATTTACAACCTAAAATCTTCCTGATAATTCAAGAAACTCTTGAAATTTAGAGGTTTTAAAAACATAGATTGTCTAGATGGGCAGTATATGGTCTACAAATTAACTAGTTACTTTACCAATCAAACTTTATGCCGTTATATATAGTATAATGTAGTATAATATAATAATATCAAATCAAAATTCAGAGTTTTCCTCAAATTCACAGGTGTTTTAAATATTTCTGAAGACTTCAAAATATATCTGAATTATTCTTGAGTAGTATTCCTGGCCCTTTGAGGTTACAGTTGGGTTTGGAAAGTGGGTGTTTTCCACTTTTAATACGTTGTCTCTGGCTGTGATTCAGGCTTGACTGGATTTTATTTTCCGGTAAAATTATATTCCATGTTTTCTTTTACTCTTCCCCTGTGATGTAGTGGAAAGAGTACTAGATTGAAGGAAAAGAGGCTTTGTGTTTTAGACTCACTTTGTGACTAACTAGCATGTGACCCTGGGTGAGTCACTCAATCCTTATGCACTATTTCCTTTTTCGGGAAATTATATATAAAGTATACGGTGGTTCACATCTCTTTAAACTTGTACATCCTAGAGCCCAAGTAAAATTTCTGTAAAACCTGAAGCATTTAGATCTGTGAATTAAAGATACCAGAAGAAACCTTATAGTTTTAGACTTAGTGATGCTGATTTCCAAAGAGATATCACATATTTGATACACAAGTTCTTAAATCAGATTTCCCTCTAATGGCTGAGAATCCATAAATTATAAACAACTGTCACAATAAAGTCTGAAATCTTCAACAATATTTCTGAGTTTTTCTTACACAAGAAAGCTCATTCTTTGAAAATAACTTTGTTTCAAAAAATCATGCTATTAAGGGGCTGCTTATGAATGATGATTAAGGGAAGTATGCACGATGAGAAATAAAATAATTCTGGTGAGAATATGACATGCTTAAAGTCTATTTACTCAGTTTCTTGGCATCGAGCAATGATGCCTGTTTTGTTCCCAGTCAGATGTTCAAATCAGAATTTTGGATGCAGAAACTAATTTTAGTAGGTGGGGTGCAAATTTCTTATGAGTCCATGATTAGAGTCTAATCCCAGCTGTTTCATTACAATTATAAAAATAAAATTGGCTGTGAATCATTCAAACTCTATTTAATGGATGTGAATAATTCATTTTTGTCCCACTACATCTTAAAACTATAAACCTATCTGAGATTCTTTATGGTCCTTCAGAATTCATATCTCATTATTTATGTAAGAATTATTTGAAGTATGGGTGGTCATGAGGAAAATGATCATATTTCTACTCAGTTCTTGTGGATTTCAGGAAAGGAGATGGCCTCTTGGGCGAGATAGGGGATGAAATAGATAAGAAAATCGGGATGATTCTACAAAAAGAGAAAAGGATGTCAAATTAATATTTCTTGGCATTTTCTTTCCTATTAAAATGTATTTGTTTATTGTAGACAGTTTAGAAAATATAAAAAAGAAGAAAATTATTACTTAAAATTTTAACATATTCCTTTCTAGACACATACACACTCATACACATAGACATACAGACATAAATTTGTATGTGTATTATAAAATAGCCTTCAATTCCACTTTATAATAAATTATAAACATTTTCTCATATTAGTGTATATTGTGTTATATCACATTTATTGGATTCATAGTATTTTATATCATTGTATGTTTTGCTAGTTGTACTAGAAAAGATGGTTGGTTATTGATTCCTTATTCTTGGACATTTAAGTTACTTCCTATTTTTGCTATTATAAATAGTGCTGCATTGAAAGTCCTTGTAGCTAAATAATTCTATCTTGCTCTCAGTTTTAAATTGTTTGAATTGGTTTTCCTATAATCAGGTTTCTCCATGGATGACACAGTAGTGGATTTTATTGGCAAGTATAAGTCGCTTTACCAGGCTTCTATGCACATGCTCTTGTGAAATCGGAAAAGAGCATCATTTCTGGACTTTCATTAGTTAGAATGGCCTCACAGTGGTAGCTAAGAAATAGAAACTCTAACTTTTTTTTAAACATTATTATAAGGAAAAAAGGTATATGAGGCTTGAATAAGATGCATTTTTGAATCACCAACAAAAAATCAGCCAAGTGTCTATTTTCACTTTGAATGTCAAGGTGACTAAAGAATCTTTTAACTGTAAAAGTGAAATAGCGTATTTAAATACTGGAATGAGTCTTACAAGGTAAATATATATTTAATATACAAAGGGATGTAGCTATCTCCAAAAAGATTCTTAAAGTCAATATATATTGGTGATCCCATAAAGTTGATGCCAACACTACTCAGTGAAGTATTTGGCACACAAACTATTTTAAAATATTTGAATTTATTTTAATTTATTTGAGGTCATTTGCATAGATTTTTGTAAAGCAAGAATGAAAATCAGGTGTTAAAAGGAAGTGTGGAAAACCATTCTAAACCCCATTTTCATTTTTTTCTAAGCATCTTTCTGCTCTATGCAAAGTATTTTCACAAGACTGAAGACTAGTTGTATTTATAGGTCATGAAATTTCAACAAAATACCCTTTTGATTGAGGGGGTTAAAAGAATATTTGATTGTGTCTAAATTTAAATATATCAATACTCTACTGGGTTCAGAATTTATTTTCAAAGAACCAACATGCATTAGACCAAACCAACCAAGACTCAGATTTGAAGGAAATAGAAATTCAAAGTAAAATATAACTTTGTAGAATCATATCCTGATATACTTACTGATCTCTAACTTTTCTTCTTGTTCAATAAATAATAATTTAGCACCTGTTTTATTTCAGATACCATAAAAATCCCTATAAAGGGTAAATCAGGGTTCTTGCCCCTAACTAATATACAATCATGTGCAGGTGATAAGCCAGGGAGACACAGCTGTAAGATAAAAAAAAAAAAAATTTCTTTAAAAGGGACAACAGGGTAAGAGAAGAGTAGTAGAGATCTTTGGATGTTTAAAGAGGAACAGATCACATTCAGCTGAGTAGCTGAAGATGATTGTCATAAAAGGTTTTCTGAGTTGGTTTTTAAAAAAAGATTAGGCTTTCAGCAGGTGACTGTGACTCTGTGGAGGGTAACCCATGTAGAGAGAATAATGTGTGGTTATATTCTCACATTTTTAGGGAATAGATAATAGAAAAGCTTGATTGAAAGGTTCGTTCAGTGTAATTCGGGGAGATAAGACTTGATGTAAGATTAGGATAATTTCCTTTGATGAGTATTTGAAAATTTTTATTTCAGAAGGAAATAAGGAACTATTATAGATTTGGAGCCACAGATAAATTGATGAAACCTTTAATGAGGTTAATATTGTGTTTTACATAGGATGGCTTGGATAGGGTGGATAGGTGGATAGAATTAGGAAGAGGAAGATTAATTAGTAGGTTAATCTGTGATAAGTCTACATTAGGGTAGTGAAAAAGAGAAATGATTTCAGTAGCAATGCTAAATGTATAGAATCTTCAAGAGTAAGCCTAATGTACATGTGTGGGTGACTGTGATGGAGGGAGGTTGTGATGGATGAGGCTTTGAGTTTGGATGACTGGGAAAGGAGACTAATACCAGCTAACATTTGATAATCACCAACTGTGGGCCAGGCTTTGCTCTTTATTGGTAGTAACTCATTCAATTTTAGCAGTAACCCCATGACATAGATAACCATCCTCAACTCTATTTTATAGAGGAAATAGAGCCTCAGAGATGTTAAGTCACTTGCTCAAGCTAGATCCATGTTGTCTGGCTTTCAAGTCCACATTCTTTACTGTATTGCTTTTGGATGAATGGTATGGCCATTAGCAGAAGTCTAGAGTGAACTATTTTGCGAGTGTCAAATAATGAAACTAGTCTTATACCTACAATGTTTGCAGGGCATTCAGATGAAAATATCTAATGGATAGTGGGAAATGGCATCTCTTATAGGAAATAGAGGAGTTTGAATGACTTTTAAATTAATTAATGTTATTTTAATAATTGTGTATATTGAAAGTCTAGTTTAAAATGCTCAAGGATCAGTATCAACATGGACAAGCTATGGACCTGATTCTTTGAGTCATTTTCAAACCAGGAGGGGAGATAATGTTTATATAAATAATATAGTGTGAAAAATGGAGTACCAAGTGAAACAAACAAAAAAAATGCAGTGAATCAAACAAAATGCAGTAGTTTGTTTTATTTATTTAATTATTTTTAGAGGAGGAAATGACTGCTTCTTTATTTAGTCATAAAGGAAGGCTTCCTGAAGGAGGTTATTATCCATTGGTTCTTGAAAAGTGTTGGGGTTTGATAAATGTGGATGGATGGGGCAGGAGATTACTGGGGTGTAAAAACAAACACAAAAGAACTTTGGTGATAGAAAGCTGGAGGTATTGTCAAAGTACACAAGTCTAAAGAGATTCAAGGTGGATGGTGAGCTTTGTTATTTACTCCAGCTGAAAAAAAAATAGTATAGTGAGTGAGCCCCACTGTAGACTGCACCTTACTATTTTGATATTTTACAATATCAAATATTAAGATCTTTTGTATATGGCCAAATACTTTAATTGATAGAATTCAGAAATTCATGGAAACATACATGCCTGAAGGGTCTTATTATTTACACCCTAAACCCCAAGGAAAAAGTAGGTTTTAGAGCAGAGTTGGGAATTTAAATCAGAGTCTGAAATAAGAATTTAATAACTTCTTTGATTAGTGTACATAAGCCCTAGAAAGTTATTTTAACATATAAATATGCTATTTTATGTAAAAACATGTATATTATATCCGTGTAAATTACTCTTTTATTCAAATATAAATTAAAAATAATTCTATGTAGGATCATTATATAATATAAAATGAAATATAAATGAAAAATATTCTTGAATACTCATTTGAAAATGGTATGCCATATGTATTATACTAATTTGATTGATTCATTACATAGAAAAACTATTGTACTGTAGTTTTATATATTGGTTTGGTGATTTATGCACTGATCATTTCTCTTAGGTTTAATGCATTGGCTCATTTTTATGTCCTATTTAATGTCTTGTTTTGTCATTAAGAAGAAAGAGAAATCTTTGCCTGTGATATGTCACCTGTTGTTTAATGGCTAAAACTCTTACATATCTCAATACTGTATTACATGAAGTCATTTTAAAAGCATTTCTTTCCCTTTTGTTTAAAATTCCTACAGTTCCTGGGATATTGGTAGGGGGTTAATGGAAGTCTTGATTAAAATCTTCCAAGCTTCAAGGCTTTCAGTTCTTGTAAACAATTTGATCTGAGAGATAGGCTTATGTTTTTTCTCTAGTCTATTTACTGATTTAATGTTAAGAAAAAAAGAAAACTTTTTTTTTCCCTTTTTTTTGTAATAAGTACAAATTAAGACACATTTTAAAAAGTTAACCACAAATCATTGCTGTCACAGAATTTTGGGCAGTTCTTTAGAAAATTCTGTATAGATGCAGCATAACCATTTAAAAGTAATGGAGATGTCTTCTGTGTACTGATTTTCCATTATTTGAAATAAGTCTTTTAAGTTTTATATCTAGACTACTTTTAAGTGGTTCTTTGCAAACTTGCAAGACCACGAGCTCTGATCATGACTTAATCAATCTCACTCAGTTCATAATAGGTAAACTATAGGTGGAAAAAAGCTGAGAAATAGGCAAAAGTCATAATAATAGAGTTGAGGTTTACATTCAGACTGACAAGCTTAGAATAATTAATTATCCATCTTTGTGACTAGTCAAATTCACGCTACCGTTCTAAGAATAGATGCAAAGACTACACAATATTCAGGTTCAGTCAAAAATCTTAGTTCTGTTTTTAGTGAACTAGATGAGTCTCAAATATGGCGGTTTAAGTTCCCATGAGATTGAGTTGGCACTCCTGTAGTTTCCAGTCTTTATGATTTGAGAATATGAATTTCTGTCAATGTCGGGATTTTTGTGATTTCCCTGGGCCTGAAATTGTGATTTATCAAAGTATGTGTATGCATACTTCTGAAGGAAGGGGTGCTTGTACAAGTTTGGGGACACAAAAGAGCAAAGATTAAGAAAAACAGCAAATAATACATCTTTCTTATAATTTATCTATTTATGAATTTTTCTCCCTTGATAGATTGTGAGCTCTTGAGAAAGGACTATGCCATTTTCATATTTCTATTTTTCATCGATCCTGCCATACTGTAAATCTTTTAGGATGTCTAGAATCAATGTCTTATTAAATAGAATTCTTTAAGTTACATACACTTTTTTTTTTATTTGGAAAATAGCATTTTAGTTTTTGTATGAGACCACAATACTGTTTGTATAATATTCTATTATTAATTACGTTTATAATTACAAACAGATTAATATTTGATTACTCTTTTTTAGAACTGAAAAATTAGGTAATTATTCCTTTCATGCAATTTCTTTTAAATAACCATTAGATGATAACTTTTGGTGAGTTGCTTACTCTGGAAAAAAATTAACCATATCAATTTTGGGTTCACAGAAAAATAAACATATTTGACCTTTCCTGGACCATTTTTAAATTTGATTTTTTTTTTCTGAATTATCTGGTGAAGCAGAGATTTCTCAGGGTTGACAGAACTTTTTGATACAGGAATCTAAAGAAGCAATCTGCCTATATATTTCTAGGCTTAAAAGAACTCCAGTAAAACCTAAAAGGCTTATGGTCCCTTTTAAAGTCATGAATCCAAAATTCATTTTCTTGATGCGAATTCTTTTATAAAAAATATTTAACTCTGGATTTTGTTTTGGATGAAATACCCGGTCCTCTGCGTAGCTGAGCTGATTGTTTGTCATGCATGATGCTGAATGATGCTGAATCTAAAATGTGGGAACAAAGTTTCACCATCCTTCTGTACTGCTTCCTTCTAAAGAAGGGAGACCTTTTAGAACATTGGGTACTGGGCTCAAGATAAGAAGTGTTCAGTGGAACTGTTTGTCCCAATAATTTTATGATCAAGTCAGGGAATCCAAGGCTTACAGCCTAGAAAGTGTGATATGAAGGAAAAAAAGATATTATTTCTTGAGCTTCAGCCTCTGACTTCCTGGAGACAAACCCGGAAAGGAGAGTTTGAAAGCTTTTGTGAACTTAGGAATGCCTATGTTGTTTGTTCTACAAATGCAACCTCATCATCTTAATCTCCTTGCCTAGAAGAGATGAATAGAAGTACTGGCTGTGTCTGTGGAATTAAAATCTATAAAGGCAGGGAGCTTTGTTCTTCAAACAGAGTTCTTGTTTGTTTTCTTGACCCTTAGGAAAGAAGTGGAGGGAGAGGAGAGAGAAAGGATACAGACCTATGCAAAAGAAAGCTGGTGAATTATTCTGATCTTCTTAGCCTTGATGTTGAATTGTGCCTATGCTCTACAGTATCCCTCTGGTACCAGATTCATTGCCTTTCAGGACTGGAATCCATGCAGAGAGCAAGAATTTGTGAAGAAATAATCAAAGCCAGGAAGGTCTTTTGCTGTAGTCTTGTTTTATACAGCCAGTTATTTTTGTCTGGATGGTTTACAGAAACATAACTCCTTCAATCATTTAAACGTGATGTAGTAAAAGTTATTTGCAGGAAACGAAACTTGACTTTGTTACTTTTTTTTCACTCAAAGGCTAATCTGATTAGCTTTAAAATATTTGCTCGTCTTTTTATTCAGCATTTGAACGGTGCCTATGGAAGACATACGGATTTAAATAGTAGTTGGCTTGCCATCTGCTGATAAGAGAAAGTGAGATGCTAAATCAGAGTGGCAGGAAAGTCTATTTCAGTAGAAGCTATTTCGATCTGAAATACTGTAGACAATCTTACAGAAGATTTTAATTGGGATTATATTGATGTGTGTTAGTAAAAGGAGTTTATTTGCTGGTATAGTTCAACTTATATAATCATTAAATCTATATATCAGGTTAGAGATGTGGGGCTATGCAAATTTTTTATTTTATTAATTATAGAATTTTTTTTCCCTAAAATAGTCATTTGTGGGAAAACCTTCCAATGCATTTTTTTGAGAGCAATGGTATAATTTATATCTCATGTCAAAAGTTAGAACATAAAACATCAACTTTTCAGATAAACTAGAAATGAAAAATATGTATTTGTTTAACATTTTATGGTAAGTTATATTTTGAAAACGATTTTAGGAGTAGGAAGAAGAAAAAGCATATTTTGATACTAAAATGTTAATATATAATGTTTAAAAGTACATAATTATGTTTCAGGTTAAAATTTTGAGGATGAAGAATCATCCAGGCATTAAGAATGATATGACATAATATAACCTTAACCATATATGTATGTGCATGCATATATGTGTATGTATTATATTTGTGTGTGTATGTGTGTGTGTGTATATATATATATATATATATATATATATATATATATATATATTCATGTATATATATATACACACACATTTGATTAACATTTACACTAGGTTTATTTTTATTTTATTATTAAATTAGTCATTTTTAAATACGCCATGTATCTGGCATATCACTTTTGGCTGGGACACTACAAGGGTCAGTGATGCCTGGTTTCTGCCTTCTGGGAAGAAATGAGTACAGGATTTTCCCTGGTGTCCAGGATTGTGCCCAGCACTGTCACTGACATCATCTCAGTTAATCCTCTGAACAGCACTGTGGTGCTGAACTTTTGCAAGGCCATTTCAGTGACTGCACTGAAGTATGGAGAAGTTGAGTAAGTTGTCCCCCCAAAAAGCAGAGCTAGTGTAATTAACTTTAGAGAACATGTAGCTTGATCCTGTTGTGCCTTGGGCTCTGTGCTAAGCATTAAGAGGTATAAGATGACTAAGACAGCCCTTGCCCTTTAACAAGAGTCTGTGAGGTGACAGACACATATCGGGATGGTCGAATGCAAGGTAGACGGTGCAGCGGCAGAGAAAGCAGTGCCGAGTGCAGGTAGCTATTATGGCCTGGATGGTCCACAAAGGCTGGGGAAGATGATGCCTGGAATGAATCGGGTTTGATGAATAAAGATGGAATGAGAGGTCCAGGCCAAGAAATCACATAGCATGAACAAAGTACTGTAGTCGTGAACCAGTGTACGAGTAGTTAATCGAGAGCAATGTAATCCAGTAGTAGCTAGCCATGTGTGGTTATTAAACTCCTGAAATACTGGTAGTCTGAACTGAATTATGCTGTGGGCATAAAATACACACTTGGGTTTTAAGACCTGGTATGAAAAGAAATGTTAAACGATCACATTAACAATTTTATATTAATTACATTTTGAAATGACAATATTTTGAATAGATTGGGTTAAATTACATATGCTTAACAATTTTACTTAGACTCAATGATTTTAACTGATTTAGAAATTAGAGATGGTTTGGTGTTTTGGAAGCTTTAGAATCTCCGCATACTATTGGTTATTTTTCTATGGTTTTGTTGGCACATTTGAGTTATTGAAATGACAGATTTTCATGCATTGGCCTTATTAAAGAAATAAACCTCATCAGTTTATTTCCACAAGGAACTATGAGAGAGGTCCTGAAATCATATACTTAGTCCATCATTTCTTAGAACTAGTTTTTTTAATTTGGAAACTTTGCATTCATTGAATTTCTTTCAGATGGGTTTATAGTTTTTTAAACAATTATGACTACTCTTTTTCTACTCTAAAATAATTGCTATTTGGAACTTAGACATTTTCTAAACTTTTTGTTGCACAGGTATTTTTCAAAATATGAAACCTTAGAAATTTCATTGGTTTACCAACACTGTCCCCCTCCCCCCCCCCGTCATTTTTGAAAGGTATTATGTCAATTTTCTTTACGAAAGTGCTCATTAGAATCTAATAGAGAAATCTAGAACATCTCGTCACCCCAGGATCTTAAGGTCAGCACTGTAGATCCTCTTGAAAGGCTGTCTTTTCCTTAGATAGGTGAGGCAATTAGGTAATGAATGAAACTCATTCAGTTGATTTTGTTAGGTTCTACAACCAGGTCTGTGCCTCAGACACAGAAAGTTTTTCTCAAAATCAGGTATTATATTTATTTTTGTAGTTCTCACTCTTAGAAAGGCCACAGCTATCTGTAGCAGCACATTATTGTCATTGATACATTATAAACCATCTCAGAATTACTGATAAGTTAGTCATGTTCTTTTTGTATATCAGAGATGATCAGTCTCTTGTCTCCTTAAGAGAAAAAAGCCGGGTTGCCTTGTAAATATTTTAATGCCGATGATGGCTTACAACACAATCTCAGTAAATGCTTTTCCCATTCTTCTCCTTTCTTTCCCATTCCCATTTTTCCTTCACTCCCTTTCCCTTAGCTTTCACATTGAGTAATTCTATAACTACCCCAAAGTTGCCTTTGCAAAGAGGATGATTTCAAACGCTATGTACGAGGAATTAAACCATAGCCTCTTAGAAATAGAGGGTCAACCTTCTGATCCCTGCTACATCATGAATGCTGTTAGGAGTTATTCATCTTCTCTCCATAGTCATGGTGAAAGAGCTGCAGGAATTTCAGGGAATTGTAACATATGGACTGTACCATGAGGACAGAAATGGAACCAGGGATGACATGAGAAGGTCACATCAGTAGTAAGAGGTGCCTGGCGTGTTCTCTTCTCTTCTGCCTGTGATATGTGGGTGTGACCAGGTTGGTGGTACTTCCTTAGCAAGGCTCCTGGCTTCAGATATTTGGAAGATTTTGTTATCAAGCCATTTAAGGCTTTTAAGTCATGGTGTTAGTGTTTATTCCAAATTCTGTTTCTTGTATTTGTCTCGAATATGTTTTTAAATATATAGAAAGATTGGTCTTGGTTTAGAGAGGACATATAAAGTGTTTTTCTTGATGCTCAATTGAGCAATTGTTTTCATTCTGCCACTGTTACAGATAGTGTTGTTAATTATATATATATACTTTTAAAAAAATGTATTACATTTATTGGGGTGACTTAAGTTAATAAGGTTATAGGAGTTTCAACTGTATAGTTTTATAATACAGGATCTGTGTTTGGCATTGACCGTAGTGTTTTTCTAGGCTAGATCCCTACAAGTGAAATTTCTATGTGCCTGGAAATGTGAACATGTAATGCCAGATTGCTCTCCTATTTCTAATACCAGCAAGTGATTTGAAAAATAATTATGTCTGTTTGGAATTTCGTTAGATCAGGATGAGGGTAGACGTGAAGAAACCACATGTGGAAAAAATATGTCTGTAACTAGGAACTGTTTTACTGAATTTTTTTTTTTTCTGTTGTGTTGATGTATTTGTTATTCCCTTGGTGGAGCCACTTATTTTCATCACGTGGCGAATCTTTTATTTCTCTGTCTTTGGAACAAGTGTTTCTTGGATAGGCCTGATGTATACACTTGACAGTGACAACCAGCCTTCCCTTTCACTGGTACTACAGTTGTTAAGAAATATTCAGGAAAAAAAAATGTAAATTTTTCTCAGATGAGTAAGATGTGCAGGGTGATTTAGGGTAAAAAATGGAGACAGATGCAGCAAACATACTATGTTGTTAGAGTGATTTTTACATTTACCTCCTTAGATATTGAAGCAATGAAATTGTTTTACTCAGTTTTCTCCTCCATTTTCCATCTTCTTTCTTTCTTTTTATAGAATAGTTTGATGAAATTATAACTACTAATCTATTTCTAACTATTTGTCTATTATAAAAACATTTTGATTTCTAACTAAACCTGAGCAAACTATAAGTGTATGATTAGCTTAGATTTTTTTTTTTATAACTTCCATAGATGTCTTAAACTTTTACAGATAGTTAGAGGACCACATTGCTATTACTTAGTGAAGAGTCACTAGGTATTTTGAAGAATGAGGGGCAAAAGTGATGAAATTCTGTTTCTTCTGATTTCTGGAAGACTGCCATTCTCTACATTTCCTTTGGCCTTAAGACCGCCAGCTGGCTATTAAAAAAAAGAAGAAGAAGAGGAAAGAAAGAAATGCACAAACAATTACAATAAAAATCAGAAATCACGGGTTAGGGAACCTGGGTACAGTCCCTCCCTTAGTGCCATGCGGCCTGGAGCTCATTGGCCAGGTTCTTTCTGCTGTTTTGATACATTGGAGACCTGGGTCATTGTCATTTTCTATTCTGCCAACTGGCCTTGAGCAATAGACCTACTCTGCTCTTTGCTTCAGGCTTTGGGGAAGCTGGAGTGTCGCTTCTTTCCATAATTCTGATCACCCTGCCTCTGGACAATCTCTTTGTTGGCTTTATGTAGTTTTACAAAGCTTGGTTTCATGCAGTGTTTCTGATTATCCACTAAGACCTTAAAGGGTCTATATGACATGTAGACAGACACACACACACACACACACACACACACACACATTTGTGCCGATGATGGTGTAGCTATTTATGTATGTGCACAATTCAGTATGTGTAGTTTGTTTTAAAGTAGTATTTGGGCCATGCTCTTGCATAAAAGTCCTTTCTAGGTATAGGTATAACTGACATGAAATCAATATTACAGAGTAGGTAGACAATGTTGTTCATATGCAAACTTAGAATTTCCTTCCCCTTGAAGTATTAAGTAATGTTTTAGGTTCTTTTAATTTGATGTGTTAAAAAAACAAACAAACAAAAAAAAAAAAACTGTTGCTCTTTGTTGAAATCAGAATTATGGAGCATGAGGCTTCTTATTACTTGGTGCTGTTATTTTTACTGTACCAAATATATATTTTAGATGGCATTGTGAGTTACTTCGATTGTAAGTATAGTCAGTAAACTTGTGGTTAAATTATATTGCTTTTTGCTCAGAGGATCATTTTCTCAGCTAGTGTACCTTGGGCGATATTTTTTCTTTTCATTTTGATTTAAAACTTTGTTGTTGCTTTGTAGTACTTTGGTGACCTTGCTAATATATGCATGAAAGCAGTCTCATGAGATGGAAAATAAAATCAAAACAGGAAGCCCCACTATGTTTGGTAATAAAGAAAACCCCCCAAAAGCATTTTTTTTAATAAAATTAAAGAGAAATCACTAATATTCCACTTATCTAATTAGGGTTTCTGTTACATGAGCCACTCTTCACCCTTCATTTGACAGGTGTGTATGCTGTCAGACTCTGCCAACAGGATGCATACATAGTTGTGATTTTGAAAATAACCTTTCAGTCTTCTTCCAGGCAGCCCACAAAAAGATGGTGTTGGAGAACCACTTGTGAGAGCTTTCTGAACTTAGGAGAAAACACTTGTGGCCTTCAGCACTGCTCCCAGCAAACAGTTCACATTGTTATGCGTCATTTACTTTCTCTCTGTCAGCAGGAGTCTCTGTTTCACACCTGCGGGTTGTCTTGTCCAAAGTCAGAATGAAGGCCCAAAGTATCTAACTTGAATTTCAGCAGTGAATGAAGATGAGGATCTTTTTAAAATGCCAAGCCAGTTTAAGAGTTTCATGTGTACCCAAAGGCCTCTTAAACCCATGTGGCAGTAACATGTTAAACACATCTATTATGGGTGTGGACAGAGAAATGTCCTTCCTTAAAAGAATAGGACTATCGAAGCAGTTAGTGTATTGTGACCCCTTGCTGTAGCTAAACATGTTCTCTCATGCGAGTCTGCTGCAGGAGTGGCCAGAAATCTTGGGGTACCAACATGGTGAGGGGGTTGATTGAATTCAACATTTTGGCACCAAAAACTGGAAAGGAATAATTGATGGACCATACGGTATGTGTAGTGGGCACTATCAGCTGTTTAAACATACACCAGTTATTTTCAGGCTTTTCAAACCCATCTGTCACCATATTGTCCAATCACATGAAATAAATTGTCATTTCTCCCTGTATAAACTGATACAGTCCTAATTGATTTTTGCTTCAAACTTTGGTGTAAATAGACTTGTGTCACCAGGCTCTCTTGTTTATTTGTTTTGGCTGTTGTTTCCTCTTCCAGTAACTTATTGTACAATTTTTGTATATTTGACAAAGGAAGAAAAACAAGTATAGCCAGATTTCATAAAAAAATAAGTGCTAAAAACACCTCTTGTAGGGGTTAAAAAGACCTCGTGAAAACTAGCATATCTTCTTTTCTGTTGTGTATATAGCAGATCCTTGAATAACGTTTTGTTCAACACTGTTTCCTTTTAGTGTTGTTGATGAGATACTATAGGGACTTAAGTCTTGTTTGTATATTAGCCTGTGCTAAAATTGGTTTCTGCTATATTTCATTTCACTTAAAGTCTCAGAACCCATGGAAGACATAAAGTGATGACTTACTGTAGTTGAGTCAAGAAAAGCACAGTACGTCTTTATTGTAAACTCCAGTAATACATACAGAAATAATGCTAATTCTCTCTCTTGTGCTTCACAGCGTAGTGTGTGTCTTAACATGAATTCCTGGGCCTTTTGGCAGTGTTGGCAAGCCCAGTTCATAAATGGTAAGAGTGAGATTTGAGCACTGCTGTCTGCAAGACCTGAACAAAGTTTAGAATGCTTCCAATTCTCTAGAGAGTTCTGTGGGGCATTAGGGAGATATGTAACTGCACAGGAAAGTGCATTTTTTTTTTCAGTGGTGGTAAAAGCAGGAGATTTCTTGGTAACTGTTTCACTGGATCTTGAGTACGTTTTTCCTCTGGCAATGTTGAATAGACCCAAGATTGCATCGATTTCCCCCAGGAAATATATACTCCAGAAATACCCATTATTATTGCATGAGTTATCATAACACCTAATACCTCAGCTGGAGTTTAAGCATTATGACAGTTAAGGGACTTACAGTGAGTACACTAAAGACAGGAGGGCCTGTGAATATAAGTGAAAAATAATGCGGGTGGCTCTGATAGGAGATTTAAATTGTTAAAGGAAAGGGTATGGCCACTTTGAAGTCTTAGAATTTCCATGTAAATCAACGAACAAAGGGTATATCATTCTTTTAAAATTTCTTTGAGTTTTTTTCTTTCTTTCTCATTTGCATAAGAGGAAACGAAACAGTACAAAGTTTTTAAATTTTCCCCCATTCTAGCTAAACCACCGGTTTAGTGATTAGCAGAGGAGACTCTTATATTATGTTTGAGCGCAGTTCCCTGGCTGCATTTCACTCAACCTTGACGAAAATCTGCAATAAGTACTTTGGAAGGGGTTAGCCTTTTGTGTAGAGCGTGTGAGAAATCCTGCTGGACCAGGTTGGTTACAGAATCCAGTGTCAAATTGCCTTTCCTGAGTGGTGAATAAGAAAGTGCAGACAACAGAAAAGTAGGGGAAAATCTTCCAAAACACACCATCACTCTCCACTTCCGACATGCTTATTGTCTGCTTTTAAAGGACTCCCAGTTCTGTTCAGTGATAAGTACTTGTTGGGTGGGTTATATGTGCTTTTTCTTTTTTTTTTTTTTTGCTTTTTAAAAAATTATCCAAGTCATTACTAATGGGTACAGTATGTCAGTACAGTAGACAGGAGTTTCATTCACACAGTCCGCATTTTGTGTGATGCTTGTTGAGGCTGGTTGCTTTTCATTTAATCTATTCGATCATGCTATTTGCCTTAGGTGATCAGCAGCCTTTAATGTAAATCCTAGCCAATCTAATAAAACTGATGAAAACAGAGAGAAAAAGCACGCAACTCACATGTGCACACATGCGTGTGCACACACACACAACGACTGGAGGCATTCCTTAGTGTTTATGCCTGCATTATCCTACAGGGTAGGTAAATTATATATCTCTTCCCTACCTGGGAAACACTAGTTCTTTTCTCTTTTAATTTTTTTAAGCAAGTATGTTCTATTGGGAAACAGAAGTCTATTTTCTTATCGGTACCCTGCTTTGTACTTTGAAACTTGAAAAAAAAAATCAAAATTTTGTTTAGTTTTAAATACAGTCTATTTCCAGTTAGCTGAAAGTTGTTTTAAATAAATTATGCCACCTCAATTTTTTTTCTTATGTAAACTGTCGTTCTGCATCGGTTAAGCATTTTTTGGGGGCATTCGCACTGACCAACTGATTTTGAGTTTCAGTTCTTTTTGGAGAAAGAGAAGAGGGAATAATATTTGATAAGTCTAGTTGCAGATTTGTATTAAGTTCTAACACTAAATAGTGTGTTTTTTTTTAAAGAGAACTTTTTAAAACAGTGATCAAAAAATATTTTTAAAAGGACAAGAGTAAATAGCTATCTTTTTCTAATCCAATAGAAGAAGTAGAATAAAGGGAAAATTGAGAGGCTGAAAATACCAGGAGGGGTCTTTCTCTTTCACATACATACTTTTGAATGGTTCTGCTGAGTTAGAGATTTTATTTTTAATATCATTGAGTTACTTTAAAAAATATCATCATAAATTTTATCTGCCTGCAAAAATATGCCTTCTCATACTTACCTTCTTGGAGCCTTTTATTACTTTTTGTTGTTGTTTTGTCCACACTGTACAGTCTTGATATATCGTCATAGCTTGTTACTTAAGGAACATTTACACAAGCACTGGGAAAATTTATGTCTTTTTTTGCAATTAAGGTTTGAACAATAGTTTTGAATTTGTTGATCCAGAACTGCTTAAGGCGTTTTGCCTCTTTCCTTGGCATGCTCTGCATAGGATGGTAACCCATGTGTTTGTTTTTTCTAGCAAATGAAAACTTTCTTTTTAGGTGAGTGTGTATATTTTTTAGTACTTCAGGCATTACATGCCAGTGTTATTGTTCCTGGTGGTCAAAAGAGGTTAGATACTTTTCTCTGTTTTCCTGTTTGTGTTAGTAGTCGTGTGTGATTTGAGCCAGTAACTTAAAGATATGTATTGTGTGAGAGAAATTCTTTAGACATTATTCGTGTCATCTCTTTTCTCTTAGCACCTTCCATTTAGCTCCTTCTATTCTAAAGGTTATCAGGGGTAAAACTTTTTCCATTATTTAAATTGTAGATTTTTTAACATACCCCTAATTATCTCCCTTTTTGCTACTGGAGTTCTGCAACAATTGAGGGAAAACATAAAAACAAAATTAAGGAAGCTGAGAGAGCAAACTATTACTTTTCTTCTGATGCAGCTGATATAGATAGAAGGCTCTGGCTTATTCTGGATTCAGTCTGACTTCCCCAAACTGAACCTCATGGCCTTGTAGATATAACTAGTGCCCTCTGTGTGTGTGTGTGTGTGTGTGTGTGTGTGTGTGTGTGTGTGTCAGACATTACCAGCTGTGTATACAAATGGCCAAATGCAGCTCTTACTGTCATGGTGTTTATAGTCTACTAGGGAAGATAAGCCACACATACAGATGACCAGAATATGGGTTAATACTTGGTAAGTGTTAAAAAGCAAGAACTGAGCATTTCAAATATAGGCGTGGAATTGCCCCCCCCACACACGTATTGCAGAGGTTTTGTTTATAAAATGTTTTGTAACATTTCGATAGAAAGGATTGTTAGTCCAAAATATTCGTAGTGCTATCTGTGATTAATGTTAATGTTACTTCTGTCTTTATGAAAATAAAGCTGTAACTTTTGTACCTTGAGTTTTAGTGTGTTAGAGGTAATGAGGGAAGAGAATGTTAATGTTAACATGGTAAGTAGAGTTTAATCCCTTTTTTCGTACCTCCTAAAACAAGATTTCTGCATTTAAATTGACTTTTTTCTTCTTCTTCTTGGCATTACCAACTCAGCAGGGAGGGTTTTTATGCTGAAGTGATGGTTCTTCATACTTCAGCAGTCAAAAAAGGAGTGAAAATCGTTATTTGTTTTCTCTCCATGTCACCCTGCCAGAGAGCATTATGAAAACACAGATATGCATATCACTGCAAGGCATTTGTGCAGTCTAGTTTCTGAAAGACCCTTAAGTTTTGCCTAGAGTTGTTAAAATTAAACTTTATAACCTAACGGGCAGTTTCACCGGTGTACAGATTATTTTACCCACTCCCAGTTGTCAGCGTGTCTTTTCACTTTTCCCACAGTACATGTAAGTTTGCATGTGGGACTCTAAAATGGATGCAGCACCAGCTCCCTGCAATGTTCAAAATAGTTCAACGCACAAAGTAACCTAGATATTTAAACGGCCCCTTTACACCTTAGCAACGTGGTTGTTATGATTTTATGAAAACAGTCTTTGTTTCTTTTCTCTGCTAACTGCTGGCTTTAGTCAGCAAAGATTCCTTTGCCTCATTAATGTTGTAAAGACTCTAAATAAAATTTTTCTTCATGGATCGCATTTTGGGCAGGCTTGATATCGATCGCTGGTTTTAGTGCTTGTATTTTCCTGACCTATTTTATCATTTGGGGGAAGTAGCCTGTTTTAGATTTTGAATGCCCATGGTAACCCTCTTTTTATCTTTGGAAGTGATTTGAGCCTTAATGTTGACTTTACTTTTATTGTCGTCTAAAAAAAAAAAAAAGGATGAGTAGACAGCAGCATGAAAGTGGATTGAGGGAGCTGAGAGTTATCCCTAGATTCTCTTAAAATATAAGTAACTCATTCTTGTACTTTGGGTGTTTCAGTTTTCTAGTGCTGCCCAGGCAAGATGCAGGTTTAACATTCACTCACACAGTCATGATTGAAGTCACTATGTATAAAATGTTACGAAACGAATTATATAAAAAGATTAAAAGGCCAACTTAATCATCACTGGCTGTTATTAAATTCAACAATTTAATGACTCAGTTTCATACTAAGGATACACACATGGAAAAAAGTACATTTAAAATGCAACTGTGAGATTTTACAGGGGTTTGATTTTTTTCTTGAAATGTTTGCAAATTTGATGTCAAATTTTATTTTGTTTGTAAACTCTGCATTGCCCTAAAAATAATGTCCTCATCTGGCCTCAGATAGGCTGAAGTATATTTATTCATACATTGAATAAATACTTATCTGCTTACAAAATTAAGAGCAGGGCCTTAGGCTAGGTGTTCAGTAGTTGAAAATGTTTCTGGTTTTATGGTAGGTAGTTACTTCATTTTGTGTTCATTTTCCTAAACGTTCAAGGCTAAGAAGCATAAAATATTTGTTGTGCATGAGACCTAGGACTAAATCAGAATGAGCTCATACCTACTTAGTTCTTATGATGGCCCTAAAATTGATACTTTGTGAATTAAGTGTTACCCAAGTGATAATGCCATACAAAGAGGAATACCTAGATTCAAAATGTTAAAAGTTTGTTTTGGAAGGCCAGAGAATAACATAATCTCAATTTTGTGTCAGAATTTCAAGTGCTGCTTGGTAAAATATTGATATGGTGACACACCAGTCGTGGATGATAATAATAGGCATTTTTATTCATCTTAATAAACCACATATGATAAATGGCAAAAAAACATTTCCATGTGATTTTAAAATAGATTTTGTCATTTATAAATATTAATATATTTTGCAGTGCTGAAGCATTAACATTGAGGAGTAAAAGAGAACAGACTTGACTTTATCTTGAGACTTCACAGTGTTTAATAGATTTTAAAACACAAGTATATTTTAAAGAGTGCTCAAGCTCCTTTAAGGGCAAGACCACATGTATTCTGTCACGGATGTTATTCTTACAAATGAAATCTTTAGGTAGAGCGTATTTGTTAAAACAATTGATTTTAAATCCCCCCAAACGCATCTTTTTTCTTTAAAAATTATACCACATTAGCATTCCAAAGGTTCTTTATCATTTATGGTTATAATGGTTGTTTCATCATTGGTCCAGTGCTTTCATATGTCTGGCAGGTTTGATTCTAGATAATTTGATAACCCTTTGAAAGTACGTGTAATTCATCATAAGACAACGTTACAGAAATATAAATGTAACTACAGATCTGAAAGATCTGAATTGTACAGAACCCCACTAGATAGATGGTAAAATAAAGCAACGATTAAGTACAGGCCAATAATGGGAGAATATAAATCCACAAAGTGAATCTTACGCCGTCAAGAGTGTTTTCTTATACTTCATTGCTAAAATGCTTTGAAGCTCCAAGAAATACTGAGAAACAAGATACCTTATGCCAGACTTAAACCTTGGGTTCTGTGTTCACACTGGTGCCAGGGTGCCTAAGCGCTCAGGCTCTGCCTTGCATCTGATTTTCATTCTACGAGGGAGAGGTGGAATAGCTGAGTTTAAACATTGACCTGCTACTGTTTGCTCCCCTTACTTGTTTCTTGATTTCTGTTTATAATAATGTAAAAATTCAAAAGTTTTCCTTGAAGGCCAACAGGAGGTTTTAACTTTATTTCATCAGCTTTTCCCAACATTAACAGTAAGGGACAGCTATCTGTATTAATACTGTGTTATTATATTACTCTGATATTTACCATCATATGTCCATTTATCCCTAGTTATAGGCTGAAGTTTATAGAGTATCAGAAATTTTAAGCAGAAAACACTTAAGCTTTCATTTATGTTGGTGAGAAGGACAAAACCATTTCTATCTGTTTTGTGAATTGAGTTTAGGGCTGCCCTCATAATTAGGAATCTGGTTTTATGTGAGTTCCAAAGTTAGATTTTCTAAAGAAAACATCCTCTTAATTGTACCATAATCACTAATGTTACATTGGGATTTAGAAATAGTGCTTTTGTGTATCTTATTGTTGCTGACAAAAACATCCTTAGAAAACATTTTTCTTCCCAACTCTGAGATGAAAGGCAGGCAGCAGATATGATGCTTGAAATGTGCTATGATATTGGAATGTGGTATAGTAATAGCATTTGCTATTTAAGGTTGTGTTTGCTCATTTGGATCTAGTGCAGGCTTTTACCTTTTGAGATGGGGAAGAGACTGAGTTTCAGTCTGGTCATTTTTTAGCAGCTTGTGAGTTTAGGACACATGAAGGTAGGAAATAGGATCTTAAGCCATCAGTAAACTCTAGCACTGAACCTTTCCCTTCGCATGGGCTGATATATGATTTACTGGGATCAAGGATGCCATAGGCAGCTTAGAGATATATGGCATATAGGCAAACTTAGAATCATAAAATTAGGAAATGCCATTAGATAACGATTGGATTTCTGGAGATTCTAGACAGAAGATTTTCCAAATTATATTAACAGATTTGCTGAATGGATATTTGTGTGTAAAAGAAAAAAAATATTAGAGATATTTAATAATAGGGTGTTATTTTTGGCTTGAGAAAAATGTGGTCTGTTTTGGGAAAAAGAACATGATCTCATGGACTGGCCTATGAATGACAGACAGTTGCCATTCCTTTTGACAGATACAGTAGCAGTACACCATGTGAATAACAAAAGGACACAGAATAAATAAAGAACATTGATAATAAATAAAGGACATTGATTTTCAAGGCCTGTAAAATTGACTAAGGAATTGGATCCTACTAAATGCATATGGAGGCATTGTAGGAGCAGTAGTAGCCAATTTAAATAGGCCGTTTCGTGTCAGGAAAAAAAAAAATGGAAATTTAGAATATCGTGGTTTTCCAAATAACTATTCAGAAAAAATCTATACCTCCTGCAATCAGCCTAGTATTGAACATACGAATTGAAAACTTTTCGGCTGAAGCGATAGTTGCCAACATGAACCTTAACACCTAAAGGTTGCCAATATACTGGATGTTTTGTCTTTAACGGTTAATTTTTTACCAGCTCTATTTGAGGTCAGCATGGAGAGTGGTTTGGAATATATTGAAATCACACTTACTCTTTAAAGTTCTGTGATAGGTTTAACATGTCTTAGCAGAAGGTGTCATTGGTGTGCTGGCTACTGGTTTGCATAGGTGGGAACAGACTGGTCTAAGAAGCTCTGCTCACCTGACTATATGATGATTTATTTACATGTCGTTATCCTGTCCCCATCAGCCTGTGTCGCACATACCCTTTCTTGAATACAATGCATCACCTGATGGGTGCGGCTGGAGGGAATGACACACAAATGTCAAAATAATCTCTTTCATTCACCCCGTCTACTCCTACGTTTGGAACGTGTAATCTGGTAATGAAAACTCTAATTGAAATTCTCCTTGGTGTTTTGCTGAATGTTATAAACGGCAAAGTTTGCAGAGAGGGGGTAAAAATTCCAAAACTAAGCGTATTGTTAGTGTGGAATCATCCATTCAGCAGACCCTTTCCTGTGAAAACTCACCGATTGTTGAGTGCCTGTTACACTGTTTGCCCTTGACGATTAATAGCTTTGGGTGTTTGGGGATTGAGATTCCTGAAGATATTTGGGGAGGAGATAGGAAGGGATCTGTAACCACAAAGTGGAAGAAGAATACCTCAGTGTTTGAGGTAGAACCATTTATTTTCACCCCTTTGCCCTGTTTCATTCATGCTCATTATCCAACTGGTCTCAGTCTCCCTGTGTTTCCTTTGTCCCTCTCCTCACCTCCCCCTGGGCCTCCTGTCTCCCTCTTCACACTGTCACACCTCTCAAAGGGCCTTCTCTGAACCTGTGCCATCTGGAGCAACCGCCCCTTATCTCAGAGCTCCATTGACTTGCCTCCTTTTCTAATCTCTTTGGAAGATTTATCTCTTCTTTTTTGGCCTCCGCTCTGTACATTTATTTCTGCTTCTATTATTACATTGATAAAACTGACATTTAACCAGACGGTGAGGGATGTGCTATTGAACTGATGTGAATCTTTCATTGAAGGCGGCACTGCAGTCCTCATTTGCCATGATGTGTGGCCTCTCTGCACCTAATAGTTGCAGAGGGATCTCAGTTTAAAAGGTGAAAATGAAGAACAGTTCAGTTTTTCACCTTAAAGCAATCATTTTATTTTGCTCTTTGTTTTATCATGTTTTGGGAGTGAGATTGGTTCTAGGAAAGGAGTGGTCATTGGATTCAGGGCTACAAAATGCCCTTCTTTACAGGTGCATTGGGCTGGCTCTGGGACCCTGGTGAGCCTGGGATGTCTCATGATCCTGTCATTTTAAAAGCTCCCTTTTAAAACAGGTGGGTCTCCACCCTTTAGTCTACTCTGAGGGCTTGAGAGGAAGAAACAAATCCTCTCCTCTTAGTCATGAATGCCTAGGAATACTGAGCCCCTTTTACAGTATTTCCTTCATTTGTTTGCTTTGCATTAACTTTAACAATGCTTTTGAGGAACTAGTTTAGTGAATGAGAAATAGCATTAAATACTCTCATGGAAATATTTAGTAATATTTTTTACTGTTAAACATTCCACAATATTAGAATTGTTTCTTTAAAATAAAAAATATATTCCTAAATGTACTATACAAATAATTTTTGAGGATTGTAGGAAAAAATATAAGGTCTTAATAAAGACTGTAAATGTAGAAGTTGAGTTTAGCAAATGTTTAGTTACCAGAGTTTATTAAATGATTATTTGTATGAGGAAGCTCATTAATCCAAAATATTCCTCATTTATAATATATACTATAAAATAGATACTGTCTTCCAGATTTCAGCTCTTATTTGTTGAAGGGTTCAGCAATTTGTATATGAATTTATCTTATGCTGCTGTGAAACTATGGATAAGCAATCAAGAGTTTCTGGATATCAGTAATACCTATCATCATAGTATTTTTACCTAGAAAAATAAATAGAACTAAAAATTAAGCTATTTCATATGTGTAGTGATATTTCCACTCCTAAATAGTTTATTTACTTATAAAAGTTACCTTCATATTAAAGAGGAATTAGAATATTCCAGATACTAAAATATACTATCACAAACTAGAAGCAGCAAAAATGGGTTTCTATTCTAGAAAGATTCTTAACAGCATGTCAACCGACACTTCATGTTAGTGTAAGAAAAGAAGAAATGCAGACTTTTTGAGGAATTGACACACCTCTATTTAGAGTTAAATATTAGGAATATGGATGACTCACTTGTTTATTCATTCTTTCCTTAATTATTTTAACAAACAGCTTTAAGAACATTTACTCTAAATGGTCTAAGCACAGATCTGGGCATAGCAAGTACAAATTGAAACATGCAAAATTCTGCCTCTTATAAAGGTTACATCGCAATAATATTTGTAGAAGTTTTTTGAAAGACTTAACTGCAATGACATAATAGAGAATATATGATTTGGGCATTATTTTAAAATAAGATTTTATGTAAAGTTATCATTGTCCCACTAGCATTAGGACACATGCTTTGATTTTCTTTTGCAATCGATGCAATAGAATGGTAAAGCTTCTTTTCATTCTCTGGGAAATTTCATTTTCCTATTAGGTATGATGCATTTTTCAGTGTTCTGGGGATGGTGAAGCCTGTGACTATTGTACTAGGTCAGGTTTAATTAGTCATTGCTTGGGTGGACCTTCCACTCTGGATATTCCCTGGATTAAAGTTTGAAGGCTAGAATAATTTGAAGGAAAAAAGTGCTGACAAATAGTATATCTTTGTTGATTGTAGAAAAGGTGGAATTTAACAAATGGGATCACTATAAAAACCGAATTATTACAGAAATTAAAAGAAGAGTTAATGGGATAGATCAATTACGGTGCAGTTTGTTGGTTATATTTAACTTACCAAGGAAGCTACTGCGTTGCAGTTTTGAATTAAAAATACTAATTTATTTCCATACCGTAAGAAAGGGAGATATTTCTGTAAACAATGTCATCTACCGTGTAACATATTTAGAAATTTCTGTTGAAAATTGTTTCAAATTTTTATTTTCCTATGCATTTTATTTTACACTTGTGAGAGTGAAAGGTAAGAGGATTATATTCTTCTGATGTGAACAGATAAAATGGTAGAGGCAGACAGCAGATCAGAGTGTATTTTTTTTTTTTAAGGAGGGATGAAGTAACTTCCTCAACACATTCCAGCATTTTCAGATTATAAAGCATGTTATGTAACTTCTTACACCCGTGTGTGTGTATGTGTGTGTGTGGATCTGAGACAGATTCTTTCATTTTTTGGAAAGGCCTTGAAGTACACTTAATCTATAAATCCTTTCCGGCAGGGGCTGTGGGGGGTGGGAGAGAAGCATATCCTGTTAGATTTGGTGACATAAAGGTCAGAAGATAAACTGTAAGTGATACCTGTGTTTATTTTTTTGACAGTGTTAAATTAGCAACCCCTCAGACCTCTTCTGGAGAAGTACAACCTGAGTAATTGAACATGTCACTGGGGAGTTTGCTTGGTTAAGCTGATTCCTATTATGTTGACTTGTCAGGGCCCAATAATTAAAGCTGAAGAGCGATGCTCATTAGTGTCTGCAAGATGATTCAGAGAGTAAGAGGGAGAAGTCCTTGAGGCACACCTGCAAAAGGCAGGCATTGCATGGAGGTGAGAGCAGACGGACAGGCCTGTTTTTCTGCTGCGTTAGCAATCCGGCTCTAAAAGGGATGCACTAAATTAAGTGTTGCAAATGTATTCTCCTCAACTTAGATTTTAAAATGCATTTTACTTCTGCCTTTGAACATAATTTTGTTCCATGTAATCATATTCTGCTCAATTATGTTTTTAATGCTATATAAGATGTTTTAGAAAATAGAGACAAGTCAATTCAAAAGCACTTTGAAAAATTTTATACTAGTAATCATTTCATTCATTTTACTGGAAGCATCATAATAATCAGAATCTGCTTTGCTTCTTTGAACTCTCCATACCCTACACGTAAAACATGTGAATTATTCAGCTTCAATGATAAAGGCTTTGGTAGCATACATTTGTCCCATTTACTTTGCAAAAATCAAAATGAAATATTTAATGTATATTTAACATGAGCTAATGTACATATAGTACATAAGCACTAGCTCTATAGAAGCCCAGGAGAAAAGGCTACATAGTCAGTGTAGAATTTAAAATTTACCACAACCTGAGCAAAGCTGTAGGCTTTTCTGCAGTAGCTCATAGTTTGTGGCACTGGAATGATACGGCAACTTGAATCATAAAGCCAAGAAAAAAGTTTTGTTCACCTTAGGTAGACTCGATTTTTACAAACCCGTCATGGAATTATGGACTCTCCAAATAATCAAAAAAAATTTTTTTTTTGGAAAATTAAGACAAAAATAATTTATCCAACATCTCAACATTTTACTATAATCTGCTTTTGAAAAACAGTGTTGTCTACATAGTGGTGAACGGGCCTTTTGCCTCCAGTGTTGTGATTATGAAATCTATCCTTTTGCTGGTGGGATGTGGGTGTCCTGTACAAGATTGAGAGTTAATGATGGAGTCTTTGGCTTGGCCTACAGGTCTAACATGTATATGTCTTCAGGATTCAGCCTCGTAGGAACGGTCTTCCTCAACCTGGGGCTTATAGAGCTTGTATCACTGATACACCACGTTAGCGTGGAATTATGTTTCTCTCTTCCCCAACTGAACAAAGCCCCTTAAGGGCAAGGACTGATTCTCATTAATATTTTCATGCACAGTGGTTGGAACTCAGTAAAGGTTGGTTAAACTTAACTTAGTCAAGGTGCAGATGAGACGTTCAGGGACAGTTACAGATTTCCAAGAACATCAAGGGCTTTAGAAGTCAACTAGAACAATCCCCTTCCCAGTGCCAAGAACTTCTTACATATTTTTGAACAGCTTCTTTCCAGGTCTGGGAGAAGATTTCTTGCATCAGGGAGATCACTGCTTTGCAAAGCAGCTGTTTCTAGATGGCATAAGTTCAATTAATAATAATAACAAATGGCAGTTAAAATGGCTTGCTTTACATGAGTTTTCATCTGGTGATTGAAGTACTATTTGTTATTCTATTTTAGAGAGAAAGATTCTGAGCTTCAGAGAGGTTGAGTGACTTAGCCAAAGTCCCACAGCTAATTAGTGGTTGAGTTGGCATGGGGATACACGTGTATCTAACATAAGAACTGGAATGCGTGGCTGCTAAGCTGCCTGTCCTTTTTTTTTTTTTTTTTTTTTAATTGTTACAAAGCTATTTTTGATTCCTTTCTAAAATCCCACTGTTAGAAAAATTTAACACTCTACACAACTCATTTCTTACCTCTAGAAATCATTGTAGTGTGTGTATGTGTTTTAAAGGGAGACTTTGGTAACATTTGTTATCCATCCTTGCTTACAAGGTCACCACTGACCATGTAAGCCTCATAGCAGTGACATATGAAGCACTGTTGAAAAACAAGTGGCTTCTTTGAGTTTATCTACTAAAGCTCTAATTTACATTTACTATTTTGTGTATCTTAAATTTAACTCCGAAAGGCCGTTTTAAACAAGGTATAATAATAGGAAAGCTACTTGACTGAGATTCCTAAGTCAGTGCTTAAGTAGCTGGACACTTTGGCATGAGCCACACAATTCTAGGAGTGTAGTCTTTTAGTGGTTTAAAGGGGATTGCGGAGGATGATGGGGACTGTTTTCTACTCATCTTTTGGGGATGATATTAGAACAAAATGGGCTATATATGAGAACATTTTTTTTAAACAATTTATGTGTTGAAACTTTTCTTTAAAAGAGTTTGTGGCATTAATGTTAGTATCTTATGCAATATGTTTTTATAAGACCTGTCATATTGCAAACAATTGAAATTGATTCTGGTGACAATGATATAACACTAAATACATACTCATTTGCTTAAAGATTGACTGTGTTTGAATTTAAGAGGATCTGTCCTAAACCTTCAGTATTTTTTCTTCAAGTTGCCTGAGGGGGTGGGTAGAAGAAGATTTGTTTAATTAAACATTTTCATTTTACATGAATTTATTTATTAAAACTAGAAAAAAGAAAACTGAGCTTCTACCTTAACTCATAAATTTCAAGGACTTCTCTTTGTGATAGAATGCGATAACCCAATTATATATTCTGCCCAGTATGTCTCTCATCTGTTCCTTTTAAAAAATGTTAAAGCGCCATTGAACCAATTTTTACGGTGCTATTAATCAGGGTAATCAGTATTAATACACTACTTTACCAGCTCAGTGCCACTTGTCAGTGATATGACAGGGTGAATTTTACATCTTCTTCACAAAGGCTTTCGTCTATTAGGGGGAAGAAAAGGAGAGCAAGATCTTAATTGTCAGCAATCAGAAGCCCATGTGATTAAGACCTGCATTCCAAACAGGACATGTCAGATATTATGCTGAGAATGTTTTTCATCCCTTACTAATTCTTGTATGAATTGGAACATAGCTTTATTTATCAATTTCTGAAACATTAATTATAGACCCGCTGGAAAGTAACATGACTGTTAGGAAGATAAAAGAGTTTAATGGTAGAGTTAAGGGTTTTCAAATGTGTTTCCAACTGACCTCCCTTCCCCTAAGTCTTGGTTTGTAGGTTTCTGAAATGTGCTCTCTCTTCCTTAGTCCTCCAAAGGAATCTCGTTGGTTTGGTTTCTAAACTGCCTACTTGGAGACTTTCTTTAGATTTAGAGTTTTTATTGAGTGTTGGTTTTTTTTTTTTTTTTTTTTTTTTCTGTAAAAATAGAAGTAATCCTTAGAGTAACCACATGCCAATTTATTTCTAGTGTTTACGCACCAGCACAATTTTGTTTTCAGGTCATCAGTTAGCTGTTCAAAGCAGAGAACAGGGCCCCAAAGGAAAATTCAGGTAAGTGCAGTTTGTAAGGTGTGATGGAGATATGGTTAATACATGGGCTGCTGCTTTGCAGGGGTGAAACCATTACTGGAAGTGGAGTAGACCAAGAAGTAGAGATTCTGCTGAGAGGGAAGTGGTGAGAGAAGAAAGGCCTGAGAAGTTCTGATTTTCCTGAAGCTGTCTATGACGATTGCTTCCCATCTGGGCCATTTAACAATGTATGACACATTTAATGACCAGAGGACCAAGTCACTTGTTTAAGATCCCAGAGCTTGAGACAGGAATTCACACCATGACACTCTATGGCACAACTTGAGAGCCGAACCCCTCCACCACCACCACCACGCTTCACTGGCCCAGCTAAACCTATAGAGACTCATCAGATGATTTCAGTTTAGAGAATGAAGAGAGAGAAGGAGAGAGAGAATGGCATCATGACATTGTCATCTTCCTTCCCTGTTTAAAAACAAAGGCAAACAATTTGATGCTTTCAAAGTCATTTGAACAAAGTATGGGTAATAAAAACATCTTTTAAGTGTTTGCTGTTTGACATGGCATTTTAATGGTTTTTATCAGACAAGAATTATACAATTTGATATATTTCTTAATAAAATTAAAAAGTAAAATTAAGTAAACTTTCTGTAATGTGCATGCTAGATTAAAAACCTAATTTCTAGGAAATTAGAAAGGCAGTGATAGACTTCAAATGTAGGTGACAATCATACTGGCAGTTTTATTATTTCAACATTTGAACTGACCTTTGTGAGGAAAGTTAACATGAGATTCAGATCTTTACCTCAGAATTATTCGATAAATGTTTCTTTTCTGTACTTGTGGACATCTGCCCTTCTTTTCGCCAACCTGGCTCTACAGTGAACCTCTGCTTTGTGCCTGAGAGCTAGCGAATTTCAAAGTAGAAGTTGTTAATACAGCACACAGTAATGGGTAGTAGTGCAGACAAACTACTTTGCCCAGATTTACGGTTTCTGTTTGTGTTAAGTGATTATAATTGTAGATAATTTGACAATGTTTGTTTAAAGTACTTTATGGAAATATTAACTGAGTTAAACATTAAAAACTGTGTGTGTGTGTGTGTTCACGTGTGACATTTTAACATGCCAGGAGCATTACATTTATATTTTCTCCTACTTTTATCTATTGAATGTATAGCATTTTCCTTTTTTGAATTTGAAATGCTAAAGGATAAAAGATGTCATTCACAGTGACTTATATAGCAAAAACTATTATGTAAGAACTATTATATTTCTGAAATCAAAATGAGTAGCATCCCAAGTGTCACTTAAACACATTGGAATACTGATTTGATTGTTTGAGAAAACCACCTATTGGTACGAGGATTTTGTTTTTCGTTTGTTTTATAGTTTTTGTAGCTAGCAGTGGAAATCTTGTTAAAAACATCGCAAATGAGTTTTAAAGATATATGTAACTATGCATATATGTATACATAGGCATGTGCATCTAACTAAATGAAATGATTTAATTATACATATTTTTTGATTTGTGACATTTTACTTCTTTTGAAAGTCGTTTTCTGCCTGCTCTTGGTATTTTCTAGGTTGTGATATATACATAGTGCCAGGTCAAGTTAACAGTTTGTAAAGATTTTTTTTGTTTGTTTTTCCTTAAGGGTGGGATGATAATAAACTCAAGCAATATGATGCTATTGTGTGTGTGTGTGTGTGTGTGTGTGTATTTCAGATGATAAACTGTCTTATGTTGTCTACAGGTTTTATTATATTCTGTGGTATCTGAATATAAAGAATCAAAATTGGTGAAATTAGTTGTAATATGTGCAATTCATTATATCCATATAACTTTATGTTCATTTTCACTTCCTTGAATCTATTCTTGAAATTTAACAGTGAGACGATTTGTCCTAAAACTAACTTTGAATAATGGATTTGTAAAGTATAATTAAAACATACTGTGTGGTTAACTTTTGAGCAATGATTAGCTTTGTTGGATTGTTTTCATAAATCTGAACAGAATCCTCATCTGAAATATGCATAATGAAATGACTACTCAGTTTTAATATAATAATTTTAGTAAGTATAGAATATGGTATAGTTCTGCTTAGTTGTTTTTATTTTGGCTTTAGTTTCAAATAGTTTCAAGAGTTAAAAAAAAGTAAAAAATGTTTTGTGGTAATTTAAGATTATTAAATATAGTGGCTACCAGTATTATCTAAAACTCTTAGGTATGATAATGAGTGATATGAATTATCTTGATAAGAAATAAAGATACCTTTAAGAAAACACAGTGTTAGCTATTGAACTTGAACTTGTTTTCTGTCCAAAGTGCTACTGAATAGAAGGAAGAAAAGTGTATAGTTCATGTGGTTTAATCACACGGGTTACCGCATTAACACCAGTAGAAGAAACACTAATGTGGATCCAAAGGGAGCAGCACCTTATCTTTCTCTAGTTCAGTATATTTGATCATCCAGGTGTTATTTCTTCTTGTGCTTGACTATATGTGATGGGAGTAGTTTCTGACCCAGTGAAAGAAAGGGTAAAAGCATTGAAAGGAAGTATCCTCTCAAACCATGCATATGCATCTTATTTAGAAACTATATCCAATATAAAGAGATTGATAAAGAGGATTTCATTTGGAGAATTCTCAAAGTAGAAGTGTTAGGAAAAATATTCTCTGGTTATCTCATAGTCCAGAAGCCATTTAGATATATCATGTATTGTTGTCTGCATTTTAAATTGACTTTAATTGATAGTAGGAACTTTAAACAATATATGAAAAGGTAGAACAAAATTATTTCTTAGTCTTTTCCTCCGCCTTCCTCTCTACCCTCCTCTTCTCCTCCAATTAGCTTAAGTTGCTTGTAAATTCTGAAGTTCATCCACTACAGTGGTTCACAATAGGAAGAACTAAGAACCCCACAGAAGTTACACTCTCCTGGAGAATGGAGTGATATTTATAAAGTGACACATTTTAACTGATACAGAAATTAAGTGCTGGTGGACTTCAATGTCTCGCTAGAGCTCAGGCAAAAATGATTGTGCTTAATTAACTTCATGTGGGTATAACTAACTTTATGTTAGCATACATATTGTCCATGAAGTGGATTTTCTTAAGTTGCTTATGTTAATTTTATTAAGAAAAATGGTACAACATAGGGAATGCAGTTGGCATTAATATATTGGCTACGTGGAAAACCAGAGGAGAGAAGAAACAATTAGGGAGATCGTTTTATAAACTATATAAATGTCTAACCAATGTACTGTATACTTGAAATGAATAAAATAAATAAATTTATTTTTAAAAAGTTACAGTACAAATTTTAGTTAATATTTTCAAGGATAATGAGAAAAATGTTTTTCTGCACTGAGATGTAAACTATCACACCAGTTGACATCTCAGCTCATGCTGAGGAGACACGGGAGTAAGAGCTCAGGGCCTTCCTGGCACTTCCACATGCATGCGATCCAGCATCATATAGTTGTCATGATCACACTGTTCCTGAGAGCCAGGAGTGAAATTATTTTAAATATTAATTCATTAAATTCTCACAATAATTCCACAAGGTATATAATATTACTCTCATTTTAAGTGATGAAGAAAATGAGGTTTGAAGAAGATAGTATTGTTAGGCTCTGGGCTGGGATTTGAATTGGAGATTTGGTACCAGAACTTTTTTCTTAAGCATGAGTCTCCTCCTTTCTTCCCATCATTACATCCACCAAAATGACATTTTGGAGATTTGGAATTTATTTCCCGTTTGGCCAGAAATTTCCTTTAAATCTCTTGATATCTCATGAGGATTTTATTTCAAGTTTAAAATACATTTTTGTTCATTTTGTCTAGCTGTAAGTAATGATTTGAAAAAATCAATGTCTTACTGCTTAGGATATTTTTTATGTTTTATTATTAATGACACTGTCAGTACTATGTTAAATAGACATGAGCATCTAGAACATGTAGTTAGAGCACTTTCAGAGAAATCACTCTTTAAATTGTTTTTGTCAAAGAGCAAAACCTAAGGATTTTATAAAATGAGTAAATGATCTACAAGCTGATGAGAAGGCTATTTTAAACTCCAGACTAAATTAAATTAGACTATTGCTTGTCTTGAAGTGAAGTTGCATTTCATGTTTGGTTCATTTTAATTTGCCCTCGTGGTGCATAAAAAAGAGAAAAAGCTTGGTTTCAAACAAATCACTAAAATAAATCTTGGATGAAGAGAAAAAGAGGGACATCATATTTAATTTGATAGAGTTAACCTCAATTTTTTAAATATTTATTTTGGTAAAATTTTTTTGTACTCATTCACATAGACTAAAATCAAAGACCTAGTAGTTTACACGGTTCTTTCAGAAGAAAAATCACAGATGGCTAAAAAATAAAAAAACAAAAAACAAATTTCAAAGACTCTTTGGAAAGAGAGTGGGTTGGCAATTTTTAAGTCATTCTTAATCTTGAAAGAGAAATATACGAAGATTTTGATATTAGAGGTGGATGTACATAATCCAACAACAACAAAAAATCCCCACATAACACAAAATTTATTCCTTTTCACCTCTGTTTGGTACACTATGCTATATGAAGCTGTATCTTTTCCATAAGATTATGCTTGGGTCCATATTATAGTGACAAGGAATAAGAGCAGTACAACTTGTTTATTTTCCTGTGTGCTCAAAGTTCTATTGAAAATATCCCATCTTTTTTTTCCCCTTTCTCTTTTGAGCTTCTGTGTCACTTATGACACCAACCTGCTTCCAGTACTGCCATAATGACTTGATGAAATTGTGTCAAGATTAATGAGAATAGTATGAATTCTTTACTTTTTGAAAATACAAAATATAAGACGTGGGTTTTGTTCCCAGTTTTTTTTTTTCTTTTTTTTCAAGAAATTGAAAGAAGACACATAGAGCAGGGCTTTTCCTCATGAACTCTGATCATTTTAGAGTAGGCCATATTGTGGGACTTAAAATTGTTTAATTACAGCATTGGACAGTTCTCTTGAAATAATAATAGCATTTATGTAGCCTGTTTCATCTTCAAAGTGTTTCACAGGCACTCATTAATTCTCACAACATGCCTATGAGGTGGGTATCATCATCCCCATTTTACAGATGTGGAATTGATGTGAGCAAGTTAAGAGTCTTGCCATGGGCCACAGAGGGAAGTCAGAGTCTAAAACTGGGTTGCAAACTGAGGATGACTGGCACCTAAGTCCTCTTCCTTAGCCCTAAATGAGGCCTCCTCCCTCTTCCTCCTCATCTTCTCTTCTTTTTTAAGTCTTGGAAGGGACTCTGTGTGGTCTTTTCCTTTTTAGTCTTCTCTTACAGAGTAGTTTTTTTAACACTGCCCCAGAAATAAATAAATCATCTTAGTATAACGACTTTAAAGACCTAAAATGTCTAATCAGGATATAAATATTTCGAAAAGTCAGGAAATGAATTAGGTTTGGGTGTAAGAAGGGTTTCCAAATTACATTTTGCCTAATAAATACTGCATTTGTAAACAGTAAAAGTAATGATAGTGATTAGTTAACAGTACCAAATAAAACGTGCATTTAAAATGAACCTGATCGGGCATTTTTGTGTCATACTGACTGATGTGTACACAGTCCATTCTTTGAAAAATCAAGGCACTCATTTGAATTGTAAATTGCCAACATTGTAAATTGTAAATTGCAGTCGTCTTATTGTGCTGAGATGTGACAAATTACAAATGGAATATTGGCTGGGCTTCTATGTCATGCATTTCTCCTCTACTTGCTGCCACTATTACCATTAATCTCTTTTGCAGGAGCTGCATGTAGAATTATTCTGGACATGGACAGGACATTAAGTTGTATTGTTGGCTTTTGCAGGGCTCCGTGTGGCTTCTCTGACCTCTAACTTTTCATATTTGTGTAGTTCAGTACAGTGCTTCTCATTTTGGGTCCTGCCGTGTGTGGATATAAGAGGTTCTGGCAGTTAATGCCTGGAAAGCTCACTTAATAAATATTGTGTGCTACAGTATGGAATTTTGGCTAAAATGCATCAAGTATATCTTAAAATGGAATGTGATCCTTAAAAGAAAACCCCTATCAGAATCATAAAATACTTGAAGAATGTGTGGATTCTTGGTCCAGGCTCTCATTTTACAAATGAAGAACCTGAAATCAAATGCTGTTAATAATGAAGATTGGCTTTTTGGAGATGAAGTAGCTTCTGTGGTTGTCAGAGCTATAGAGCATAGTGTCTTCAAGTGGAATGCTTGACCTCTTACACCTATGTAATTTTTCTAATTGTGGAGTTTCCATCTTAAAACACAAATAAATTCAGCATATAATTTTAGAAGTCTGTCTACATATAGAGGTTACTTTTTTAGGTAGGGATTGTAAAAGTTTTCTACTGCCATGTAACCAATGAAATTGGTTGCACTAGAATAAAGAATAGTTTTAACTTTTTGTTTTTAATGGTTTATAATGAAGCAGGAATAGGTATTGAATAAGAGGTGAAGTTGAAGATTTTGCACTGTGATGATAAAGAACGATGGATGTTAAGAAAGTACAGTAGAAACCCTCTTAACTAGCACTTCCTGGATCCTCTGTAAAATGCACAGCCTGATGTCCACAGTGTGCTGAGTTTCTTCAGATAGTAGATTATAATCTCTAATGTAACCTGTATACACTTGTGCCACTTGTAGTTGACTTGTGCGTGTTCCAAGAGTCAATATAGATTGTTCCAAATCTGTTTTGGTGTTCAAACTTACTATTATATTTATATAAATAAATATATCAAGTTTATATCAATATATCAATAAATATATCTTAGAATGAAAAGACAGCTCTTCCATGACTATGAAAAGTGAATGCTTCAGAACAATTTAATAAAAATTTATCACCTGAAGTATTAAGTGTGAGACAGTTGTATAAGATTGGGAAAAATATCATAAGCACTTGGAAATTTTAGAGCATCCATTAACTGCATAGGCTTATGGAAGAACAACTTGACATTTATTTCAAAGGTTGGCAAAAAATATATTTTATGTTTTAAGATATGATAAATGATTGAATAATATAATAACTAAGATTTAAAATGATGTTATAAATGGCATTTTTACTTTTCATTTAACAGACAACTGATCAGTCAGCTTGTGAGGTGACTTCTACAGGGAGGTAGAAGATAAGAAATGCTACTGATGGGTGTTCTTTTCACTCCATGTACATAAAAACACCAGTCATCGATTGTTTTTTTGTTTTTTTTTTGAGTTTACTTGGCTATATAATAGTATTGATTCTTTAATATCCCTTAATATTTACCAATGTTTTACTGCCTTTTTTTTTTACTAATTATATACTTTTCCACTAAAATTCTACATTGACTATCACATTTGTGTATTTTAGAATATTGATATTGATGAGAGGGTCCATTATGCTATTTTTCTATATTGTACAAATACTTAAAAATGTTAGAATTTTTTTCTGTGATGGAATATATAATCTGAGAGAAATACAACCAGATTCTAAATTCTAAATTTTGAGGGATGAAGTAAGATTGGCCATCTAAATAATAGAACAGAAATACTACAATGAAGAGGTGGCATGTGGTGTTTGAAGATTTTTCTTGCCAAACTGTACCCAACTATCATTCAACAGAGAAATAACCCACACAAATTTTGAAGAATGAGAGAAACATGATTTATAGGACCAGACTTTTGGATGGAAGATGATGGGTAATTGTGATGGCAGGAGTTATCCAGTAAATTGAGAAACTGGGAGAGGATAGGATTGAACATAAGGATTTAGAAGTGATGGCAAAAAAAAAAAAAAAAAAAAAAGGATAGTTGAAGCTAAAAATATTGAATTAGAGTTCAGAGATTTTTTTTGAGCTGTAGTTTGCAAATTAGAATGAGATTGATCCTGAATTTTTCCTCATAATCCTTGTCGATAACTTTAGCAGTGAACCCGTCATGCTGTTTAACACACATCTCTTTGCTGATGGATCTCTTGCAATGGAGTAGGGAAAGGTTCTTTGTTTCTTTTCCTTGTTTTTCTAGTATTTGGGACAGAATAGGCCCTCAGTAAACATCAGTTTAATGCAGTAATAAATCAGGAACTACAGGATTGTTTTTACAGGCTTACTTTTGGGTTGACTCTGTTTTAACATGATGTGATAATTTTAGGTACTACATCTAGAATTTACTGCATAAGCATTTATATCTTATTTTCCTTGTGGTTTACTTTGATGCAGAGCTTCATTTTAAGTGAAAAATTTACATTTTCTTTCTTTTTTTTTAATGTTGTGTTTGAAAGTTTGGTTTAAAAACAAAAACTTATAAATAAAATAATTGAATGCAGATTATAGATCTACTACCCCAGTGGCCATGAACAGGTTACATATATTTTCTAAACTTCAAATTAATCATCTGGCACATAGTAGGTTCTTAGTTAATGCTTTCAGATTCTAAGTATTGCTCACAGAATAATGAATGAATCTAAGAAGAAATACTGAAGCTCACTTTTTTATTTTCTGAAATTTTGGAGAATCTGACATCCTTTGAAACATTACTTCCTCATGGTCATTTAGGTAATTGCATTGTCTTCCTTAAGACGTATATATAGCAAAGAATATTCTAAGATACTAAGAAGTACGAAACAGTAACACTAATGCAATTCATGAACATTTTCTAAATTTGCTGGCAAGACAATCTCAAAAATGTGTCATTTGCACACCTCGTTCATAGCACAAACAAAATAATACTTAACTATGTAATAATATACAGTATTAAATCTCCCTGGGAAAAGAGTTGGTTTTAAATACTTTGAAAAGAAACTTTCAAGTTAGTGATTTACACAGTTAATTATAAACAACAAGGCTTGTAATTAAGTGTTGCCATTTTGGGTGGAATTGGTTTCACCCATCACTAATCCGTCTATCCTTGTCTTTGGCCTTTGAGAGATTACAGGAAAATGCTCACGATGAAAAGTTTAACTTGTCGAGAATAAACATAGATGCAAAGTCCGGAATATCAAACACCGCAAGTGATAATTATCACCACCTGGAAATAATTTGTACCACTGAGTTAAGTAAAGCATTCTCCCTTTCTGCTGATGGGGAGTTTTTAACCTCCTGATCACTGAAGCACTCCCTGCCGTTTACAGTGATGTATCTTGTGGTTCATTCCCAGTAGTCAACATAGCACCAAGCAATTAGTAGAACACTGGAGGATAAGTGTTAGCTTTGTAAAATGTGACTAAGATTAAACCCGGAGCAAATTAGAAGCAAAGATGATTGTCTGTCCAATTTTTTAGTTACTCAAAGTCCATCTAACTCTGTTGCCTCTTACTTAAGGTTTCCACAAAGCCTGGACGTTTTTTTAAACAAATAATGAATTATAAAATTGTAAAACAATGAAATTCTCTGGATTACTTTAATATCTTGCATACATATTTTCTCCTATGTTAAAAAATCTTTTTGAAGTCGTAGGATATGTCTATTTAATAGGAGACTTAATTAGGAGTTTTAAAACACGGAGATCAGAGGATGCATTTTTATAATAAATAAATACGGGTTTTAAATGCATTTTACATAGATGACCTGCTTAGACTTAGTTAAGGGTTTTGTGGCAGAAGTTGTTTTTATTTATGATTGAGTATCTTAGCTTCATTGAATTTTTATGATTGTTAATGAACTTTCTCATAGATCTTTATAGGCAAGAGTTAAGTTTGAAATTTTGACTGCTTGTGTTTAACGAGATTCGATTCCCATTATCAAACATTTACACATATACTTCCGAGAACTCATTTTATTTAACATAATATAATAAACAAAATTAGTCATAACTATGAACATTTTCCAAAAGTGTGTCTCAGATGATATATATATATATATATATATATACATATGTGTGTGTGTGTGTGTGTGTGTGTGTGTGTGTATATATATATATATATATATATAACACTCCATGTGAAAGACTTAATAAGTGAAAAAACATAGATATTTGAAGTTAGCTTCCATTTTGATTTAAAATTATATCTGGCTTTTTCTCTTTATGTTATAATAAGATATTTTAAGGAGTCATCTAATAGAATATTTAAAACAACCTTTATTTATCTATGAGATAAATAGATAACAGCGACTACAGGGAGAGAATAGAATATACGTGAGCTCCCTCTGTTGCTTTGTAATAGCATATTATTCATGACATGTGATGTGGTGTTTAAACTAACATGTCAAAACAAATTGATTTTTTTCCAAAGGCAATTTATAACTTTATTTTAATAGAACATAAAGGAAACAACCTCTCAATGTAAAATTACAACCATTAAATTTGTGTTAATGTTTTTAAGTGATGAAAACATTAAAAACCCACAATTTGTCACCAATGAGAGGGAAAGAAACTTCAGCTCTATTTAGGAAGCAGTCGCTTAACTCCTAACCATTACAATAGAATGCAGGGCCTAATCCTGTGAACTATCAATTTGGGTTGTGCTAGTGACTAAATTGGCGAGATAGCTAATTGAATTCATCTCAGTTTATCTTAATTAAAATAAGACAATAAAATATGAACACAGAAAAACATATTGGTAAAACTGAGGAGTCGTTCAAAATTATGTAAGTGACATTTTTCACTACCGTGAAATACCATTTTTTGATAACTTATTTTAATTTTTAAAATATGCCTTAAAAGTTTAAGGGTAATTGAATTGCATGATATAAATATATGTCTTTTTCTCTGTAAAGTCCCTATTTGTATTTGAGTGACTTCAGTAACAGGTACTTAGTGCTTTACATTGGTTGGCTCAATAATTTCATGTTTTGAGAAAAGGTCATCTAATTTTATTCTTTTAAAATTCCATTTTAAGAAATCCTGTTACAATGTGAAACGGTAGAACTCTTGACTATATTTGTGTAATAGTGAGCAATTAATCATCCCTTGTAAAATGAAATGTGAGACTTTGGGGTTTGAAATATTACTCAGATTGTAATACTCTGCAGTTGCTAACAACAATTAAGATTTAAAATGAGCTGAAATACTATTTTATCTGATATCCAAAGCAGGTGAATCAAAAGTCCTGGCTGATGTGAAAACAACTTGTTTCTCTAGATATTTAAAAAAAATTTTTCCCCTTATGAAACCTAAAACATTCATTTTGTGGCAGGTAGTAGGCGAAGCTCCTAGTGTATTTCTAACTTTAAAAAGAGTATTTATAGTTTACCTAAATAATTATAAGAGCTAGTAATTGAAAAAGAAAAATGTGTAATACAGTTTATTTCTCCATGTTTTTCTCTCCTTCTTCAGACTCAGTCCAAGTCAGTTTGCATCATATGTCTTTAACACTTTCTGAAACACTGTTGTTGATTGACTTAACAAACTTTGATGTTCAAAAAGGGGGAAAAAAGCAAGAAAGATTGAGCTTAGGGGCATTGTCTTTTTTCCCTTTACGTGATACAAAGCACATATGGAAAATGTTTTCGTCTTCAGAAGTCTTTTGCTGTATGTTATGAACTAAAAGTTTGTGTCTTTCTGAAATTTATACGTTGAACTTCTAATCCCTAATGTTATGATATTTGGAGATGGGCCCTTTGGGAGTTAATTAGGACTAGCTATGGTCATGAGGGTTGGGCCCTGCTATAATGGGATTGATGCCCTTATAAGAAGAGACATCAGAGTTACTTGCTCTCCTTCTCTATGCACATGAATGCTAAGGAGAGGTTATGTGAGCACACAGCAAAAAGGCAGCTGTCTAGAAGCCAGGAAGAATGACCTTACCAGAAATTAAACTTCTGGAACTTTGATTTTGGACTTTCCAGCCTCCAGAACTGTGAAAAAATAAATTTCTGTTATTTAAGCCATCCAGTCTATGGTAACTTTTATGGCAGCCCAAACAGTTTTGAGCCATGAGCCATCTACTAAAAGTTTTATTCAGCCAAAATTTACTCATATGTCAGCATTCACCAGTGTTTCTCCACTATAAAATTTTGGATCATCTGGAAATTAAAGTGCAGGGAACACAAAGCTCCTCATCTTTGTTCTTTATCTTTACTCACATCTCACACCATAATGTTTCTTCTCTTCCTCTTCTTTGGTTTAGACACTGTTCTGTTTTCTAGACTTTTACAATAGCCACTGACTTCTATTCTTGCCTTTGGGTTTACTCTCTCTAATCCATCTTCCACTCTGCCCACAGGGTAGCCTTTATGAAATCTGGTCATGATCCTGGTTTGCTCTTGATTAAAATACTTCACTGTCTTATCAACATGGCACACAAATGCCTTCATGAGCCGAACAACACTCTCTTCCTGTGCAACCCTCCTGACATTCCCTTCTCATGTTTTGCAGCCCAGCAAGTGAGATGAATTCATTTACTAATCAAAAATTTTAAGTACTTTTTGTGTGCCTAGGGATCTCAAGATAACTCACATACCATGCCTGTGTCATGAATGATCTTAGAATGCATCATATTCATGTTTCAGAATTCAGTCTGACCATTCACATCTAAGGGGAAGCCTTCCCCAGTTGGTCTTACTGTTAGGTAATAACTCTGTTTATGGATCTTACTGATAGTTTTAGAATTGTACTGTATTGTAATTAGTTGTTTACAGCTCCATCACCCTTCTAAACTTCAAAGTTCTAAGAAAGAGACTGCCCTATCCATGAGTTCCTGATTCCAGGCTTAGTGCCCAATTGAAATGTACTGAAATAGTCCTGAAAAGCCTGTCTTTGGGTCATAGAATCTTATCTATTCTCTGGTTTATAGTTTCCATCTGTCAAATATTCAATATACTGTTACCATGTATTATTAAAATTATACTCCAATTTCAATTCCATCTTCTCTCTGGGCCATATAGGTTTGTTTTAGATATCCTGCACCAGTTGTAGCCATTTTCAAAAAAATTATGGTGCAAAGGTGTATTATTTAGGGTCTGATTATCTAATCTGGATTACTCCATATACTTGGTGATTCTTCCAATATCTTTTCCTCAGAATTTCTCAACCTCTTCAGTGTCAATGACCTTTATATTCCTATTTCTTTGGCTTTTCACAGACATGCAATACTTCAGATTTCATCATGTCTCACAACGACATTCCCTCAAGACCAAGAACTCGGAAACCTTCTTTGACTACAAGCTCCTATTCTTTCTTTTACCTTATCCATTTCCTCACACTTTCTGAAACAATTGCCGGTCTATACATCGTCGGATATCTTCATGTTTTTATCCCCTGTTGGGCCTGCATTTATGCTCAGCAATCTTTTTACTAGTCTTTGACCACCTATGATATTTCTCACAGACAAGGACCTTCTATTTTCCTACCATCTCCATCATCTATTCTAAACTTTCTTACTCTTTATAAATAATCCCTTTTCTTTTACTAAGAGTTTCTTTAACTTCATCTCATCCTCTTGAGGCAAAGGAGCACTCCACCTTTTTTCCCAGCCTGCCTGCTTTAATCCTTTTGATCTGTCCTCTCATCACTTTCTTCATCAGTCTTTTGTTTTCAATATTTTTTTCTACCATTCCATTTACATCTGCATAAAAATGTATTAAATTATCCCCTATCTTATTCATATTCCTCTCTAAAAAAAATTTTTTTTTTCAGTTCTTAGCCTCTCTCATTTTGAGATACGTCTGGAACAAAAAGTTTAGTATCATCACAAATGGATTCAGTAAGGCTTATATAATCAAGGAGTTATATGAATTGGTTATATGAGGTGGTCTTATAGGCATCTTTGGTTGTAAGAATACTTTGAATGTTTAATCTTGGTAGTAAGTTCAGAACTAGGCAGTCTAATGTCCTCAAGAAACCTTCTCTAAATAGTTCAGGCTACATGATTTTTTCCTTCTGATTTTCTTGGGCACCTATACCATTCATTTAGTAACTATCTTTAGTAAATTTATAAAATTAGTAGACCAGAAGTTCTTTAGGCATTTATTTGTTTTAATGTGAAAATTAATTACATATTCTTTAGGATGATTGACATGCCTAATAAATCAGTTATGTTTCCAATGTAATTACAACCTTTATCTTGATATTACTTCGATTTCATATTGCTGTGCATATATGTCCAAGTTTGACTAGCACTGACTGTTCCAATTCTATTTCTTACTGAGAATCTCAAAACTAGTTTGATTCCTCATACTGGTTAAATGTTTTTTAATCATGCCCAATTTTCCCCAAGCAGCTTGTGTGTACTACCATGGCTGGATTTTTGCTTTAATTCCGCTTACCTCCTACAAATTATCTGGCATAGTGCTAAATGTAGAATCAACACTTGATGATATGTGTCATGATCTTTAGGAGATAGCTAAAGACAAGGTCAGGGAAAACAAATAGTGATATATCCTTTGTGATGGAATAATATGACATTAAAAGTCAAGTTTTTAAAGAATAATTAATGGCAAAAAATGGTTAGATTGAAATTCATTGGAAAGAGAAGAAGTCCTCAAGAACTAATAGCATGTGGATTTTTTTAAATCAAGTTCTCCAGATTAGGAAGAAAATATAGGGACTGTGTAAGCAATTTCAACTTGTTATTTTTACCTCTCCAAGCCTTACAGATTTGAATGTTCATTTAATGCTTCTTTGCTGATTTAATTTTTCAAAGATCTTGGATACTCGAAACATCTTTATAATTTGTTATCAGTTGCTGTTAGATGTCTGTTTTTGTGTGCTTTGTATCCTGTACACATTGAGAAATTGTGCTTTCAACATGTTGGTTTACCAGATGCTGAAAACTAGTGTTACCAAGTAACCACTTGGCGTTGACCTTTTATTTTCTACTGTCCTGATCAATATCATGGATATTGTTAATCAAAAACAAACAAACAAACAAATAAAAAAAAACACTAAAAACGTCTGCAATGTAATACAGATTTTATGCTTATAGGAGCACCTTGTAGATGACTCCACTCTCACATGAATGAGGTGCACACTTTAATGCAATGTCTGGCGAGGCTCAGTGCTCAGCACATGTCAGTTATTATTGTGCTCAATTTCCAAATATAAAGAGATATGCATTAGGCATGCAGTTAAGTAAAAGAGATTAGTGTAACACCTTTTGTCACCTGAATTTCCCAGTTTATAAGTTATTATAAACTTTAGTAAATAGCTTCAAATTTTACTTTCCCAGAAAATGGCACATCCATCTTTTGTGTTGCCAATTTGTTTTTTTTTTTTTTTTTTTCCTGTAATAGTTGCTTCTTAATGTTAAAAGCAGACAAGATGAGTAAGGAGAGCAAGTAAATTTAAAACTATTGCTTTGGGATCTACCAACAAATAATTAATTATGATTTGATTTTTTTCAGTTTTACCTATTCATTGAAATATAAGATGGGACAAAACAAAACCGTCCTTATTTCCTGCTCTAGGTGTCTTCGGCTGATTCTGACAATTTGAGAACAGATAACAGTGACCATTTGATTTTTAGGTTGAAGGAACAGTTTATCTCACCTCTATTAGCTCAAAGAAGGTAATGTCAGCTGAAAGAAAATACCAGAATAGCTTCTTTTTATTAATGCGCAATTATCTGAGTATTTAGAGAAGTAAATATCTCCTCATCTATTAACTGTTTGTTTGTTTTTTTTTAAGTTGACTTTTCAGGACCATTTTAAAGAGAAAGATAATTGGCTAGTGAAAGGAACCTTTGCTACCCATAGTTTTCAGTTTTATTATAAATTGCCCTTAAGTACTTTAGAAACAAAGTTAAGGAATGAGTGGAATTATAACTGTTCTTTTATTCTCTTTGTTCCAAGCCTGCCACTGAATTTATCTTTCTTATTTATTTATTTATTTACTTGTTTATTTATTTGTTTATTTATCTATCTATCATCTATCTATCTATCTATCTATTTATTATTTTTATACATAGCTCTGCATGAAAGATGTGGGGCAATTGAATGTATTATTGATTAGATTATCAGAAAAAAGGGTGATCCTTAAACATCCTTTTTTTATTTTTCTGAATTCAACAATGAACACATTGTTTTACATACATTTGGAGTTAAAGCATTTCACCTTCTACATTAAATGTAATTTCAATATCTGAAAAATAGATGGTGATGTACACTTATCTAAATGTTATTCTTATGGAGAAAATGTTATCCTTATGTACTTACCTAAATGTTATTCTTGGAATACTAGAGATCTAGTATTCTTGGAATACTAGAGATCAGAGAATAAAGATGTAAGTGGCTGCTAAAAATCAACAAGACTGAAGTCATAATGAAAAAAAAAATCAATGGCTGATGGTTAAAATCTCTGTTTACACATCACTTAATAATCAGCACCTTCTCATCAAACTCTTGAACCCATGAGTAATGGAAATTTCAATTTACTGTGAAAACTGATATCCCCTGGAATACTTGGATACACAAAATGTACAGTCTTAACATTCCCAAAAGTTGGGGGACCACTGGGAGAAACACGTAAAATACATCACCCTTTAGAGTGTAGGTAGGTAGCTGGAAAAATTTGTAGAAGGAAGCCTCACACCAGTATCTCTCTCCTAAAAATTGAACCATTCACATTCTCTTTACTAAAAATTTCTTGGTAGAAGACCAAATTTGAATTATTGTTCAAAATTGGGCTACTGGGCAGTGTTTCAAGGGTCAGTTTTGCAATTAATCCTTATGTGACTAGCTAATTTATTGCTACTAGAAGCAAATATTCTGGTTCTTTGCCACATAATTTAAGGCAGGGAGATCTGGGATTCCTTTTCTAATGTACTAGAACTAATGTTTTGTCTTTAGCACATAGTTCATTGCCTTCTCCTAAGCAAGGCATGAATTTATAATTTTTAATTGTGATTTTATTATTTTAAAATTTCTAGTACTTAGGCATATTCTTCCTCCCTTCTCTTCACTCTCAAAATGAACTCTTATTAACCTTGTTCAAACTTTTTTGTGTTTTTCTAAATTATAGAAGTAGTGGATTGCTGGGTGAAAAGAACAAAGACAAAACAGATTTAGGATGTTGAAAGCTAACACTGAAGCTTTTATTCACCTACTCGTTCAAACATCTCCAGGTTATAGAAAAATAGATCTAATAACTGTCTATTTATAGAATTACCAGTGTAAACTAAATGACCTAGAAATTTCTTGAGTATTTTATGTGTTTCTCTTTTAGCCTGATTTAACCTGATATTATTTTCTGTCCCAAGTGCACCATGTAATCTTTACAAATAGTTTCCTGACCTACATTATTCTTAGTATATACTCTGCAAGTGGCACTGTAAGCATCTTTGATGAAAGAATTGCTTAACAGGCAATTGTTATTGTTATTTTTTAAGTTATATCTATTATTCATACCCAACAAATAAAATCGTATTTAGATTTTCATAGCTCTGAACCCTTCTTAACTATAGTACCTTTAGATTCTCTTTATCTGTGTTTTTCAGTAGAACTTTTTATGATTTGGGGCATTTTCTATATGTGTTGTCCACTAGTATCATGTGACTATCAGACACGTAATTTAAATACCCACATCTATGTAGTAGCTATCATACTGGAGAGCACAGCTCTGGAAAATTAATCTTTATTACCACTGTTTTTATTATGTGCCAGTGGTATTGAATTAATCAAATATTTTGATATCAAATTAAAATAATGTGGTAGTTTTATAAAATCTAATCTCAGCCTCAGAGTTATACACATTTCACAATTTTTTAATCATCTTTGAGAAGCAAAGCACTTATCGGGCCTCTTGATCTGGGTTATACCTATAATATTTGTATAATAATGTAGTTCAGAAATTCAAAGTTCTTTCTTCTTATTATATCATTTGATCTTTGTTTTTCTGTCTCCTCTAAGATTTTGCTTTATCAGTTTTCTCCCTGTCTTATGTCTTCATTTTCGTAGTGGAAATTGGTTTACCACTCATCTACCAGCAGAAAACCTCTCTTCTTCTAAAAATACCTTTAAAAGACTTTTTTATTCAAAGTACACTATACGCCCCCCAAGGGTAGGGACTGCCCTGGGTATGTTATGGCCCAGGGATTAACATAGTGCCTGGATCATTACAAGAATTCAGTACATTTTGTGAAAGAACAAATGTTACCTCTCTATCTCCAGTACTCTCTAACCCAGTGTAGTAAAAAGACATGCTTTGAAGTCAAATTCAACGACAACTTGTTTTCTGAATTGTATTTTTCATACATAAAACAAAGAAAATAATTTCTATTCATAAATAACAAATTTTAAAATGAGCTAATTATAATTGTTATTATAATGTATATAAATAAACTGTATAAGGCTAAAGAACAAATTATAAAATGTGGCAAATATTAGTTGTCCCATATTTGTTGAATAGATGAATGACTTTCATAGATGTAGCTATTGGTATTAATTTATGAAATTCAAATGGAGTAAGTTATTATTTACAAGAGGCAATTCTCACAATTTCGCCTTTATATATTTGTAGAAATAATGAATTAGATTTTTAAGTCATCATATTTGTTTAATTAAATCATTTATTCTTGGGCAATGTGAGATATGACATAATAAGTACATTATACATAATATACATCTATAGCACATGTATTCTGCATCAGAGTTTGAGAATAAGTTTGAAGACAACGAAAAAGGAATAATTGGTGCTGTTAGGACTTCATCACATAATAAGACTGAATGGTTATTACCATTATACCTATTAACCTAAAAAATAGTGTTCCTGTAGCTTTTTTCTATCCCACCACTGCCATTTTTAAAAGGAAATATCTTCTACACTGGCTTAAATAGGCTGTGCATATCAGCATAATCTTCACACCCTTTCCCAGCTTCTTAATAATGTAGACTAATCTTTACTGTATCTGAGTTTAGAACTCAATTAAAATTGTACTTACATTAAGGCATTGAGATAATAGCATTGTTTTTTTTTTTTTTTTTTTTTTTTTTTTGTACAGGCTTTCTATGTTTTATGGAAAAATTTTACTCTGTACAACCAGCCCATGTGTACATAGGGAGAATTTATATGATATCACGGAATCCAGAGTACACCAAAATAACTAACCAGAAGATTGTCCTTGATATTCAATTTCTGGTAAAATAGGAAGATTTAATGCTCAGACAAAATGTTTCAGATGCTTTCAAAAAAGATTGAGTACATTTTTATCTTTCATAGATGAGCGTCTATATACTGGCAAAAAAAAAAAACTTTAAAGAACAGAAATATTGAACTTAGGATTCATTTGCAGCTGTACTAAAATCTTTATAAAAGTTAGAGAAATTTTAAATTTTGAAATAGGGTCATAGCCACTATTGTAGGATTACTTAAAGCTGTAAATAACCTTGATCACTGGTTTGAGCTGGTAAAACTTTGTTGACTGATATTAACATAGTTATTGGGTACTTCCTAATTTAATTGTATATGTGCACCATTATTTTTTATGTAAACATTTTAATTCCATTTTTATATTGTTTCTGAACTCTTCATTGTTTATTTACTACAGATTTGTATATGGGAGGAAGAGCTGATACTAATACAAATGACATGTGCCTTTTCTAACTGTATTCGTAGAAATAAGAAAATACATCCAAAACAAATGTTAGGATTATGAAACTTTGTGGTATGAAACAATCAGTAATCTAATAGCATGTGCCAGTTATGCTGAAGAATAGACAATAAAATGACCCACATAAAGACAGATCTTCAAACTACATATTAAACATCTATATGGTCCAGGTAAAATAAATTCTTACCTACTTAAATGATTATTTTAATAACCTACTCATAATAATGATTTACTAAATACAGTTATGGATAACTTTTTAAAAAAGCTTGAATAAAAATAATTTTCTTGACTAGAGTATTTATTATGAAAATATTATGATATAAAGGGTCCTGATAGATACATTATATTATAAAAATATATTTATTTTCCAATTATAGATAACATACAGGACTATCTTAATTTCAGGGGTACAGCATAGTGATTAGACATCTGTGTAACTTATGAAGTGACCCCCCTGATAAGGCTAGTACCCATCTGAAACCATAAGTAGTTATTACAATATTATTGGCTATATTCCCTCTGCTGTTCTTTATGTACCTGTGAAGATTTTTATAACTGGCAATTTGTATTTTTAAAACAACTTTAGAAAGAGATTGGAAGATTCTCTTACGTATCTTGCATTTGTCAAAACCCTTCCTAACTTTCTAGTACACACCTGATTTGAGTAACATTCCTGGCAGTTCATTGGTGAGCTGGAAATGAATCTTCCTCATTTACCAGCCAAATCTTAACTGGAGCCTTCTCCATATACCAGCAGGTAATATTATTATGAACTCTTTAAAGGGAGTTTTTTTTTTTTTTAGATTGACTTTACCACTTACGAAAGCACCAGTCTTTAGAGAAACATCTAAATATCCAGAGTTTTCAGAGAGTTTGGGACATTTTTTCAAGTGGTTTGCCTGGACAGTTTTAAGGGAATTGCTTTTACCATCACTTTAGACAAGAAAGGCATAGCCACCACACACTCAAAACCTTAGCATGATTCCTTTTTCTAGAATATGACAACCTCCTGGACACCAAACAAAGAAATAAATTGAACACTGCTTTTCTTAGACTTTCCTTTGACTTAAAAAGCACTTAAACATTTAAGCTTCCTGCTTTTCCCTGTTTTTTACTTTAAAAAAAATATTCTGTTAAGAATAAAGCTTACAATTAGCAGTCTTTTGGGGGCTATATTTAATTGCTCTGAGTACGATCTTTCTCTCTCTGCTAAACATAGCATCTGATCTTAGAAAAATGAAAACAGTATCAGAGGAGATTTGAGTGATTATGATATGGGATCAAGGGGCCTGAGAACAATAGCTTGGCTACCTGTTGATCAAAATGACAATACAATTTTCTAAATAAACGGGGAAGTAACATAATTGTAAGGCACCATACGTAGATCATTTCTTATCTTTTAAGGGCATGTCAAAGAAAGCTCAAAGCATGGAAACTTTTTCTGGTGAGCAGAATACCTGCTATCTGGATTTATTACATAGAAGATAAGAAATAACTTTGTATTAATCTTTGCTCAGAACATACTAAGTGATCTAAGACCAGTTTATCATTTTAACAGATTAAAATATATCCAATTTTGCATTAATATAATATAATGACAAAGAATTCACCTTTTATTTAATTTAACAAGTAGGTCTTATCAACTTGCCAGAATTTAGCCCATTTTATTACTTTTTTTCAGGGATGTTATTTGCTAGTATTGTTAAATCAAATGAAATAACATTCACTTTCATCAACTGGTATTCAACTTATCATATACACTCAAGCTTTATCTTTTACTATACTTTTTTATATTATTGAGCAACTGGACATTTTAATTTGAAAACTTTTTAAATTTCCTCTTGTTAAACACAGAACATATTTTATAACTTGCTTATAAAGTTGGACTTTCCTACCATTATTGCTTATAAAAAGTCTTACCCATATTAACTATAACATTTAACCACACTAATATCTTTTTTCACAGAGGTTAGAGGTAAATATTTATGATATGCTTATTATTCCCAATCATTTTAACACATCTACAAAGTTCATAAATGCCATCATACAATCTCTTGCATTGCACTCATTGATTTTCAACTTTTCTAAAGTGGAAAAAATGAACATTCAGAGTATAATAACCCAAAGATATAGCAACAGTATAATTTTGATAAATTGATGATCAGTTTACTAATCCACTGTATTACTTAGAAATTCACCAGTTATCTAAAGATTACTCATTAACCCAATTATGTTTAACCTTCCAACTACAGAATGTAATTGTTGTTGATGTAAAAACATTTTGATTGAACACACATTTTTAACAATTCTAGACATAATTTGGAGAAATGTTAGCAATCAACCTTTTTAAGATTTAAGAAATACAGATTAATCTTTTCATGAGGACATAAAACTAAATTTTATAAAAAGTAAAGAGTAAGCTTTCTTTATACTTAATATCAATAAAATAAAGGAAAGATACGTAGTGTTTTCAATTCAAAATGATCACAACACTCACAGTAATTCAAAATGCACCTCTATTATTTAAACTGTGGATTTGTATCCTTATAGAAAAATGCTCTGAACTAACACTCTGTATGGAATACAATTTTGTTCTTAAAATACTAGCTCATTTAAATTTTAGAAGTTAATTTTCTTTATTTTCTTGGAATCTGGGTATATTAGAAAGAATGTGATTTTAAATCTCACCAAACCAATCAATGATAATATAACTCATTTAACATACACATATTCATATAATTTATTAATACACTCTAGGTATAGGAAAGCATTTTAAAACCTAGAACAAGTGATGAAGTCCTTTCTCACTAGAGAAAAAGAGAGCTTTCAACTTCAATTTTTCAACTTCAGGCCATGGTCAAGAATAAATAAATACTAAACTCATTGGTTGAGATCTGAAAATTTTGTTCTGTTTTCCACGAATGTTTTCTCTTATAAACAGATCAACATAAGAGACTAACAAAATGGAATTTCCATTGTCTTTTACCCAACGAAGAATAGAACCCCAGTATCTCAGTAGTTAGAGATTACCAAATGTTCAGTAATAAGATTCCCTACCATTGGTGTCACCAAAGAGAAATGAATTATTTGCTATGTGCACACCCGAATTAGAACCAAATAACTTGGTCAGGAACTAGAAACAAAAACAGAAACACAGAGTTAAGGTAAGAAAGAGAAACAGAACCATTGAAGTTAAAGTTTTATTATTAAGCTTTATTATTGTATAGGATTCATTCTTTGGGCTGAAAATAAAAAAGAGAGACTTTGCCTAAATATTTCTGGAAGGTGAGTCTGCTTGGGCATTTCAATGGAACCTTCAAAACTGTCAAAGAATAATGTTGAAAATGTTTAAAATAGCATACTTAGACAAACATAGAATGAACACGTTTTAAAGATTATTTTTAATTCATTAACTAGAACACCAGTAAAATGGCAAATCTACTTTAAAGGAAAATTAGAGGAACATGAGTTGTGTAGTCTTCTAGGAATGATATTCTGATTTGGAGACAAAACCAATTAATATTATTCAATAGGGTGATAGGACCTAAATGCAAGGTTATCATTTTTTTTTAGACTGAAAAAATTAACATGTAACTTCACAGATTTGGAGACTTTAAGTAATTTTAAATAGTAAATTCCCCTATAATTGTAAATAGTATGTTCCCCTAAATAATGAATCAATACTTTTGTGAGCCTTTAAATAACCCCCTGTATATAATTAAAAGAACATGCTACCTACATTTTATTTTACCTTATTTCCAAGTTTTATGTAATTTATAATAGCAATGGAGAAAAATTTTAGATGCCAGCTTAAAGGTGTGTATATTAAAATGAGGTTTTAAATTTTTTAGGCCTACACAAACAATAAGTTTGACTACTGAGTACACTATACTTATCTAGTTCATGTGTCCGACACGTTGAAGAGCTCAACCTAGAATCAAGAATCTATAGCTATTCTAGGAATCTAAGAGACAGATGTCTGAGATGGGCCCAGTCCTGTGTTCTTTCTTTCTGTACTTTTCTTGCTCCTTAGTTGATTTCTCTAGGTCTCCTAGCACATATGTGTATTCCTGGAATTTAAACTTTAGGAAAATTGTCTTGAAACTGCTGACAGGCTAAAAACCCCATGTAATTAACACTGTCAATCACAATCAGGACATATATTAATGCTACTTTTAAGAAATATTTCCATCTCTTCTGTTGATGCATTAACAAAAGAATCATGATTATATTGACAGTGAAGAGGTATGTATAGGAAGCATTATCCAGAATCTAGATTTGTGTTTCCCCTTTTGTTGAGTTCAATATTTTAGATGGAATCAAATGGATAATAGAAATGCCATGAATTGCTGCCAAAATAGGAACTGTATAAGAAGTATTTCTTGAAGGGCACATTCTAGATTATTGTGTTTAACAATTATTTTAAGTTTTAGAAAAACATTATATCCGTTTTAATTGACCTTTTATTTCTTTTGAATTATCATAGAACCTCACTCTTTAATGTCTTTATTTAAATATAGAATTCAAATAACACCCTTCATTTATTTATTTTGTTTCATTTTTAATTCTCTTTACAGTATCATAAATGATATCTGCACATTTTAAAGCAAAGCATTTTGAATTTAAAGTTGTAATGATGAAAACATTTATATGTATACTGGATTTCAGGGCCAAATAATTTAGTATTTTTTATTGTCTTCATATCTATTGTATATTTAAATACATTGGAAAGAACAAAATATTTATATATTATAATTGCAACTCTAGTTGTTTTTTTTTTTCTTTTTGTATTGAAATGGACTTGGAGTCACTAAGTAAATTATCTTGAAAGAGAATCTTTTTATCAGATTTTAAATTTTCCAACTCCTTAATTGGAACATGATGTCTAAAGGCAACATATTTCAAATTTACATTGTGGATTTCAAAGTTAATTAAAACTTTAAGTACAAAGCCTTACCCTAATGAGCATTTATTAGGGTAAATCCTCCCTAGGAATTTTGTTAAGAAGCTATATTCATCTGAAGATGTGTTTTTGTATAGTTTTGTACAATGTGTGCCTTTATGACTGGAATTTAGCTTATTTTTCATGACACATTTGTTTTTTGGTTTTTATCCTATCAAGTTCTCTACCCATAAAAATACCACTTTTAAGTTAACAGCAACAACAACAACAACAAAAATAGCAAAGAGGAAAAAGTTGAAAAATATTACTATATAAAATAGCACATCAAAGAAAATTTAATGGAATTTTCATCATACGAGCTTAGTGGACATGTGTAAGTACAGACATGGAAATAGCCCCTGCCCTTTAGGAAAATGCATAGGAAAATTTTGCAAAATGACACACAAGATACATGACTTCGACAATTGCAAAATGTTAGCAGTGTTCATGACAGACATATCTTTACACACATACCTGCGTATGAAGTTATTTTATTTGAATCTATTAATGTTATGTGAAAATAAGTTAAAATTTCTATCTATTTACTTTTAAGTTGGCAGAAAGTACTATGGGGAAAATATCACTTTTCTAATGTCTTAATTTTTAATTTTTCTCATATGGTTATAGCTATGCCATATTGAGTTTCTTTAACTTTAGTGATGAGTATATCCATTGTCCCTAATGATTTTCTCCACTTGGATTAGCATGTACAAGGGTGAATTTATATTTTCTGGGGCCTTAAAGCATATAAAATTTGGGGGGCCTCCTTTAAGAAAAATAATTCATAATCATGGGTACACAATTAGGCAAAAAATTAATATTTATTTGGAATGAGAAAATAAATCACAGCACATTACAAAATTTTAAAAGTTGACAAATACTATACCTATCAATCTGGAAAAATAACAAAAAATTTGTGTTAATTATCTTCCTGGCCACCTCTGCAATTCCTTTCTCTCACGTTATCATCTGTATGTGCTTTGAATACCTCATCACATGACAAGAGTTTTGTAGTATTTTCTAGAGAGAGAATATTTTTTTGCTTTAGCCCAAATAATCAAAATGTGTTTTATTTGATTGATATAATAGGTTATTTTATTTAGCTTTACAGCTCATTAATTGTGCGTGAGGCAGATTTTTCGGATTCTCATTCAATCTGGTAACTCTTCCATCAAGTATTCTTCATCTATAAAGCATGAGATTTGGATGTATTTTCTGGAGTCTAGCTCCTGACTCTTGTTTCTCCTCTGCTGCCAAAAATCTTATAGTGCTGGGCAGTGAAGGAAAGTTATATTGGGATATAAACTCAGGCCATGCATTTTCCTGTCCTCACACCTGCTGGTCAGCCCAGGGGTAGCAGGTACGTGCCCGAGGTAGGAGGAAGCCTTCCCTAGATCAGAGTAGCTTGTCAGATAATTCTGTTGGGTCCAGTTTCATTATGCTATTGTGAAGTCAAACCACATAGTCAATTAGTAATGAACACAAATATGGTTCTAAAATGAACCCAGTCAGCTGGGACGGAAGTGCCAAACAGTTGAACAACCAAAGAGGCAATCCTGTATCACGGTCAAGAGCATAGAGTCTGGAGTCAAACTGACCCAGGTTTGAAACTGATAAAAGATTGTCAGGTCTTTGATTTCTCTATCTCCCCAAAGTGGTCTGGAAATCAGAATTTGGGGACTTAAATTTTAATATAGTTTGAAAACATCTTTTCAACCTATATTTGGCAACTTTATTTTATTTTAATAGCAACTGTTGTATCAAAGTTACATGAGAAAGAGGTTCCCAAGCTGAGATCTTAGGTCTGCGTTTCTCTTATGGGCATAAGAAGACTATCTTGTTAAAGTATTTTCTAGGGAAGGTGTTATTTATATAAAGCCTTTCAGGGCTTTTTAAAAGTGAAGAGTTACACTATTTGAATAAGAAAGTGATTATAGGATATCTACGTAAATGAGAATAACACAATGAGTACAGACTGGCAATTCCATCTTGAAGTTTATAGGAATACACAGATTTTATGTTTTAAAACAATTTGCGGGATATATCCAAGCAGGAAATGTTCCCTGGTTTTGGCAAATTAGTCAATTGTTCAGATTAAGATGAACAATCATATATTTTAGCTTAAAAGCAAAAATGTCGCAGGTTGTCTTCTTTCATTAGCAGTGTATTACTAATGTACTTTTTTTTTTCTTTTTACCATTTTCTATTCCCTGCAAAAATAAGAGTAAAATAGAATTTTTCACCTCACCTTTTCTCTTTTAAATGCAGGATTTTATTAAAATTTTAGGGCAGTCTATAAAATATAATAAAATTTAATTCAGTGATACAGTGTCATATAGTAGAAAGAACACTGGACAGGGATTAAGATTAACTGTGTTTTATTCTGAGCCTCAAATGACCTTGAACATACTTTTTAACTTTGATGAGCCTCAGTGCCTTGTACTCTAAAATGGAGTTAATTATAAATGTCTACTTCTGAGTTTGTTGTGAGGCTCTAATGATAGATTGTGTGTGAAAATGACAAGCAAATGTGTCATCCCTACAATGTTGTTATTTTGAGACATTGGCAAGATACTAAGAAATGATTAAAATTTTATTTCCTGTTTTACATATTTTTATTATTGCTACTGTTCTTTGTTAGATTATCAAAGTTCTCATCAGCAGCGTATTGACACTTTGGCCAAACATGTCTTTGTCAAGGGGTGCTATCCTGTGCATTGTAGGGTGTTCAGCAGCACCCCTGGGCTCTATCCACTGGAAGCCAGTAGCACCCTCCATCCCCAGTTGTGACAAAAAAAAAAAATGTTTCTAGACATTACTAAACATCCCTTTTGGGCCAAAATTGTCCAACATTGTGAACCACTGGATTACTGTAAGGTAGAAAATTTCAGATCAGTTGGTTATTAAACAGGCAATCAAGGGAAAAAAATGGGTTGCAGCAGGCAACTATTTAAAAAGTGAATACTTTAAGCATGCCTTGCAACTGAAATATAGAACATGTGATTATTAATTTCCTGAAGTAGAGCCTTTTCTTTTTTGTCATCTCCTGATTGTAGTCTTACCTTGTCTTTTATTAAACCAATCCTTTAATGTATTTTTCCCAGTTTGATGATTTCCAATATTTAGCAGTTGAATAAAAATTGGAAAGACAGTTTAATAATTTCAGGGTAGAAGTTATAGGAGAGGAAAGTCAGTTGTCCTCTGCCATTTTAGGTTCTTGGTTGAGACTATCCATGTAATAAAGACAGATCAACAGGAGAAAACAAAGAGAAGGTGAATAATATGGATTCCTCCTGTTTACATGGCAGATACCCAGGAAAACTGAGTAACCCCTCCAGAAAGCCTAATCAGTGGGATGGGGAGTCAATTTGGGGATGTTGCTAGGAAAAGCATGGTAAGCAAGATTAAGGTTGTTATGTAGTTTTAAGTTCTTGCCTTCTCCATTGATGAGTTCTAGAGGTTTGGAGTCCTCCTTCTCTGCTGTTACAGAGAGAGACACCCTTAACAAATGGAGATCTCTCCTATAAATGTAAATGTTGCTTACAAAAGGATAACTTCTACTCAGTTTTCAGAACTTCTCTCCTGTTTGTCGTTTCTGAAAAATAGCCAGTTTAAATTACTGGAAATGCCAAAGAGGCATTTCTGGGGTAGTATATTTTGCTCCCCTCCAAATCCTCTAGATTTTATAATGATTTAGTATCTTTTGTACTTATCATCTGTATCCAAACCAGTATTCACTTTGTGATAAATTGACTTTTTTGAGTTTTTCCAAAGATTTCAACTTAGTTTTCACAAAAAAACATCAAATATTTTTGTTGACACTCATTTTTTGACATCAAATTAAAAGGTTACTAAATTTTTTAAATTTCTCATTGTGTTGGCTAGAAGTTTATATAAATTGTAAAATTTAGAGGCAAGTAGAAAAATATATTTAGATCCAGTTATGAATATTTTAATCATTTGTTCATTTGAACAAAAGAAGCTTAAATAATCTCATATCTATAGAAAAATTTATTTTATAATCGTATTTTTAAAATGCTTACTGTCATAATTTTCTTCAAAATTTGCCTTAACATTAATATGTTTATAATAAATGATATTTATCGTGTGTGTGTGTGTGTGTGTGTGTCTGTGTTCCTGCCCCCCACTTTATATTTCAGTTTGTTAATTACTTGGTGAATGTCTACTTAGATTCAGAGAACAGTGGTATATGTGGTGACTTCTGATGATGCCTTTTAGTATGCTCAAGTTAATGATTAATTTTTTAAAGGATGATTTCCAAGTTTATTTGTCCTACACAGTATCATTGGGAAGATTTTGAAAAGTTTTCAGGGAATCAGAGAAAATTAAGTTAAAGAAGATAATGGTCTCAGAACCCAAATCAATTTTTATTCTGTCATGGATTTTATAAACAGGTAATGAGTGGTTATTGACAAGGAAGTTTTAATGTGTACCCAGTTAAAGTTAGCATTTAGTATCTTACATGGTAGCTAGATACCACTTGGGTACAGGTATGTATATCCTTGTTTATCACTGTGGAGGAAGAAACTTTCCTCCACCCTTCAAGCTTCTTTACCTGGTCTGATTAAATCTATACAAGAAAAATAACCAAATTTAAACACATACATATGTGTGGGAACCCCATATACATGAGAGAGTCAGAGACCCCACATATGAGAGATTCAAAGATAGAAAGGGAAAATGAGGAATATTTGACATTCTGAGCTAAGGATGAGGTAAGGCACCTGAGTTTTAAAGAGGAAGAAGGTCATTACAGGGTGATAAGAAGAGCAGATGTTCAGTAATTGCTAGTTTGCCCTGCCATATACATAGGTCAAAAAAAATTATTTCTGGTGTTAACTCTTATTATAGGCAAAACTCCTAATTTAAATTCTTCTAGGTAGTTAGGCCCAGGGGCAGAAGTTTTTCTTGAGCCTGCAGGGTCTCCGTGGCCTTTGGCTCAGAATAATTTAAATACCACAGAAGTATATCTTGGGATGACTCATTCTTAACCTCTACAACCCCTACATTACCTTATAAAGATATTTAAGGCACAATCAAAGATGAAGCAGCTGCTCTGTTTTTTGCATTCTTCTGTCCACAATATTATAGAACAGAAAATTTCTTATTAGTGTTCATGGGAAAGAACAATCTTCTTTGATATTTATTTATTAATCAAAACTAGTTCTTTATTCAAGGGAGAATTTAGAACATTTTACAATTATAAAACATGACTTTATATGCTGTCAATATGAAATGCTTAAAACTTATTAAAAGATTCACTATATCCTGATTTAGGTCAGTTTTACAAAAAAAAATATTGATTTGTTTTTACTTAATGCTACATGCTAGACACATTCCATTTAAAGACATAGGTACAAGAGGTTTAGCTTTCATTTATAGTTCATGGCAAAATGCATAGATTAGTATAATCTGCAGATTTTTTTTCACGTAAAATGGTGAGCTAAGACTAAATTTTTAACTATACTTGTTAATATCACTGTGTTAAGTTTCTGAATCTATCAAATAAAAAGTCTCTCTAAGAGTTTAATCATGAGAAAATCTGATGTCCTTGGCTTCTGTAAGATGTCTATCACGAGCGTGACAACATCAAGATCTTAATGGTTTTAGGCAACATAGGAGAGTTTGGACAGTGAAGACACGTATTTGGATTCTAGCAGTGACTCTCTAATCTACTCTATGGCCCTGGAAAAGTTACTTCCTTACTCCCAAGTCCACACCATATTTTCCTTATGTGCTACTTAATTACCTTAAGTATGTAGGTGATTACCTCTGGAGGTTTCTTCTAGCCTTAGACTCTAATAGTCATTGTCATACAGGAAACACAGTTAAAAAAACCACCTCAAAATATATCATGTTTGTCTCGTATTGGAATTGGCATGTGACACTGTAAAGGTCTTGTGATAGGAAACCATCATTTTGAACGTGAGAATATTAATTGAGCCACAGTTATTTCCTGTCGTACTCTAAAAAGTAATTTTGCCTCCTGGACTGTTTTTAGTATGTCTTGTGTTAATTTGAAAGGTTCAAGTGGCATCTACTTAAAATTGCAGCATGTAAGAGTTAACTGCAATACTAAACTATAATTTTTATGAATGAAAAATAGCATCAGTATAGTAAACTCAAATTATATAGAATAATATAATAATTTAAGCAAATTTAAAAAATGATTTTATGAAAGAAATTATTAAAAGTAATAACTTAGGAGCAGACCATTGTATAAGGAAAAGGGAAGGGGAGTTTCACTTTAAATATCCACTTTTATCTAATAAAAACAAATAATTTTAAACACTCATTACACCTCCCGTTATATTTTCCATGAAGGTCTTTGAAGTGGTAAAGGTAATATTTCACTTTGATTTCATTTGATTTTTACATCAAAATAATATTTTTGCTTTTGATTTATATTTAACATGTTTACCTCCTTGTCTCATTTTAGAGTTCTTCAGGCAATGATCAGACAACCCAGTTTAGTTCTTCATAGCATTTATTTCCTACCAGTTTCCAGTATTAATAGGAGATAAATGGCAGTTGTGAACTAATTGAGATTACAAGTCCAAAGAGAAAGTATCAAAGTGTCAGCCTTGCATTTTTGCATTCTGACGCTTGGATAACTGCAGTGAGACCAAACCAACTTGCCAGACCAGTGGGCAGGAGCTGAAGGCAGGTCCTTATGGTTCAGACTGTGAACCATAATCAGTGTATTGTGGTATCAATCAAGCTGTGGAGTGGTATTGTGATAGATCTGTTAAAAGAAAAATGGTTAGAGAACTCAGACATGGAAAAACGGGCTTTAGGTTTTAAAGTTCCAAACTCAGGTAACATAGTGCTAAAGGCAGAAATACCACCTCTGAAAGGGAAGGTGGGAACGTTCTAGCAAGAGTGAGGGAGGGCTCCTGTCTGAGCAGGACTGACTTGTTTCAGAAAGCCCTTCACAGTGGACGTGATGGAAAGTTTTGGGGTGATGAAAGTATTCTAAAACCTTATTGTGGTGATGAGGTAGCATAACTGTGTAAGGGACCTAAAAATCAAGTGTGGAAGAAAGAGAATAAACGGGCCTATGGAGACCATCATGTCTGAAAAAAAAAAAAAATAGGGGGTTTGTATAAGAGGTGTGGATACACATGGTTACATTTGGTGTGTCTAGATCCACAACTAGATTATGAGCATCTTAAAAACAGAAACTATGCCTTATTTTTTGTGCGTGTGTCATTCCCAATCCCTATAACAATTTTTGGGGCAGAGTGGTGAGATACATATATTTTTTGCAATGAAACAATAATTAAAATTCTCATGTACATTGAGATGTGTTTGATAGAATACTAGACCAATCTTACTAGGACATATAGTTAAGATATATTATTGTAAGCATGTATACAATAACCTTTACCATGTATGTATTTATGAGATTTAACGTATGCACACACAATTTCAGGGAGCTAAATTTTGACTCAAGTGTAAGACTATGGTAGATGATAGCAAATAAATGAAATTTTCATACATATGTTTTTGGTGGAGGCAGAGATAGAAAATATAGTATTCTCTGACCACAAAAATCATGGTGATTTATTGAAACTTTTCACTCATGAAGATAGCTTCTTTAGCACAGAAAAAAAAATTTAAGAAACGATGCATTTATTGTATTCATTTTGGAGGGAAGGATGATATAGTTATTTCTGGAAATAGTTTTCTGAGATCAATGAATTTCTTCACGTCGTGATAGGGCCAATTTTAGATTCTTCTAATTTACATTGAATTCATAAAGAAACGTGGCCATGCTTTGTATTTATAGTCTGAAAATTTCCATTTTTAAAAGCAGACTAGTTCCTGAGGAATGCAGCTTTTTTTAAAATGGCAACTAAAACCTCAAAAATTCTCTTTTTTGTCTTCTTATGCTTAAAAAAGTACATGAACATACTGTTTTTAAATTTAGGCCTTTAAAAAAATGTCCTCATGCTGAGTTCTTATTTGCCAAGTTTTAGCTTGGAGAGAATTTTTATAGCTTTTATAAACCCCTAGAAATAGAAATTTTAAGTAGAAATCCTTACACACCCTTAGTGAGAGCCACAAATCTTGCCACCTTTTGAAAATGAAGGTAACTTTTCGTTATTTAGAGATGGCAGCAATGACTTGATATCAGTTTTCCAAAGGACAAAACTCTTGTTTAGCTGTGTATTTGATGTTTAATTTTGTATGTGGTATAACATTTAAAAAACAGAATTCATTTATCCTCAATTAAGTGTAGTTTATATGTAAAAGCTTTTGTCTTATCCATCTTTTTGATGTCACATATTATTTGACTTGTTAATTAAATGTATATTGTGATTTAACTGCTAACTGTAATTTCAATTCACTCTGGAAGTTAGATTTTTTTTGTAGTCCAATTGATTGTGGTGAATATCTTTGGAAATATTTAAACAACCCTATAAAAGTATTTGTTCATTTCTGTTTTGTAAAATAAAGGATCAGTTAGTTGATTTTTGGGGAAACCCAGATTATGTCTGACCTTTGGGATCCCAACACTAATGTGGGGATTTTAGGCCATTGAAACCAAAAGTATCACTTCCAAAGTGATAATGTGTGGTACTTTACTGCAAGCAGGGGTTGATTTTAGATTGAAGAACAGAAAGGGAAAGAGCAAATGATTGAAGCTTTGGGTACAGAGCAAGTTCAGTGCTAGGAGGAGAACACATGTAGGAGATACCCAGCAGGGACCTTTGGTCATTTTTATATGGACCTGAACAAAGCCAGTCAAATGTATGCATATTATTTTGGTTGAGTTTTCTTTCGGGGAAAAGATCTCTAAGTAGTAATATATATTTATTTTGAACAAAATCTGATAGAACAGAATTTTAGTAATGTAGAAAATTTATAGACATCTAATAAATTTTGTTCTAGCAGATAATTCACATTGAAAGAGATAAAAGTTCTTGTTTTGCCTGGTACGTATTTGTGGCTTCTTTCCTCCTCCAGAAAAACAGTAATTTCAGACTTGGCAGGAGGTATGCTTTTTAAACTTTGGCACAAGTGCCCTAAAAGGAACACCAAACCATATGACAGAGGACACCTTTAAAGGGACAAAAAAAAAAAAAACAAAAAAAAAACAGACTACTCTAAGACTAATATTTTATCCTTGAGATAGGTGCATGAATTAATGCTGGAGTTTTACTTGACTACCTCCTTAAAATCCTTTACATTTTTTCGATCGAATGAGGCTTTCTAACATCTGTATCTGGAACTAATTGTGATAACCTTGACATTCAGAATGGAGATAAAGTATAGATAGCTTCCCTCAAAATGCTTCAATATGACAAGAAGAATTATCTAATATTGATAAATAAAGCAACATGACATCTGTCTTGAATTCTGAATTGACTTGTTGAGCCGTGTAAGAGGTAAAAGAGGAGGCTTATTTGCAAGATGTGAAATGCAGTTGGGAACAGCCAAGGTCAAAGCCAAAACAGGACTCACTGCAGAAGATTTTCAATCTTAATGAAAATCTCTTTCAATAAGAAATTGACAGTTGAGGAATAGTGTCATCATCAGAAGTTTAACATTCTTTTTAGGACCTAAGATACAAAGTTTCAGAGAACTGTGTCATATTAATAGCTAGTTTAAAATTCATGGCTTAGGAATAACAGATGAATAGTTTTGGAGTAAAACCTGAATTACAGAGGGATGTTCTGAGCTCCCATGTGAGTGATCATTCAGTTCAGTGTTTGCAACTATACAGTTTTAAGAATTCTTAGAAGGTTCTTCTTTTGCCACTGAAAGATGCATCATAAAGGATACATAGGTCCAATCTTCTTAAAAAGAGGAAAAGTAAGAGAGGTATGGCACAACTGGACTTGTTTCCGGATACGTATGAGATATGTATGAGAGAATGACTGAATTAGGCTTTGAAAGATGGGCATGACTAAGTTAAACTAACAGTGTGGATTCTGGAGGAGGATGCAATCTAGATTGGACCTAAGAAATCTTTACCTTAAGGAAATACAGTTGAAGACACAGAGGTAGAAATGTCAAGCTAAAAGAATTGAACTTCACTTATTAGTCAGGGTCTAGCTATTGATGTTTGCAAATGATAGTGCTGCTGTATTATACAGATTAAGGCTGCCACAACATTAGGAGAGCAAGATCCTGGAATCTTGCTTGAATAGCAAGTGTCACTCATATAAAGCACAGGCAAAGCAGTAGAGGTGGCCATGGCATTAGAGAGAAAGGCAAGGCTGCAACACAGATGAAAGAATTTCTAGGCTCCATGGGGCATTGCATATTGAGTCAAAGAGAATGCAAGGAACAACAGCAACAAAAAAAAATCCCTCACCTCAGGTTGAGTTGACTCATTAGGACATAAACAGGTTCCCTATTTGTTTTCTGTAACTCACTGCTTTTGGACATGGATCAACTTCTTTTAAACTTCCCTATCTTTGCGTTATTTTTTTTTTCGTCTTCTCTGTAAAATGACAAGAATTTTAATTAGCCTTGAAAAGACAGTTTACAACATTGTAGATGATAGAAAATTGCCAGTACTAACAAAAATGGAATAGGGTTTATTAGACTTAATATTTGGCCCAAACTAATATGTTTCACCTGCGATTTGCCACAAACATATCAAGGTCCAGAGGTATTTAGCGAGCCCTTCCTGACAATAGGCAGCAAATTTCTTGATAACAGGGATTTGTGTCTTATCTGTCTCTGTATCCTCAGACCTAACTTTATGCCTGGCACCTAACAGGCACTCCATAAATAATAATTAAATGAATAAATGTACGCCTAATATGATTTTCAGCATTAACTGGTTTGTCATAAGTCTTTTCGTTGGAATGGGCCCTGTTCTGTTAGGACCCACCCCTCCATGAAGAGATAATGAGAGCTTGGCTTTAGGGAAAATATTGTATACATTCATTCATCATTACTTTGCTTGGGTATTGTCATATAGGGAAAAAAATAAACCTGAAACATTTATTACTAGTCCTTAACACATTAGGATTTTAAGTTAGTATAAGGAGTTTTTGAGCAAATTTTATGACTTGAAGGAGCATATTTAATTGGCTAATATTTTTATTTGGTTCAGGAGGACAGGCAAAGTCCCAAAGGCCACACAGATGTAGACTCATAATTTAAAAGTTTTTTTGTTTGTTTGTTTGTTTGTTTTTTTAAGAAAAGAACAGTGACCAGTATTCCAGGGTATACTGAAAAACCCATCAGTCATAAATACTCCCAGGAAAACAAATCAGAAGGTGGAGAGCACTTGAACTCACTTCCTAATGGCTCTGTCCTCAGACTTCTGCAGCAGTAAGCTAAAATTCTAGAAAGGTCTAGGTTCACAAACCACAGAAGAGTTACAAGAAAGGGTTTTTATCTTCTGTTCCATATGCCATTCTGCAAGATTTAGAAGGAAATGCAGCCAAATTCAAGGGTCGTTACCTGATAAAAACAACAATGACAACAAAAAACACACCTTCTGGATTAGCACGACTGAATGCAATTAGAAGATTCCACTACAGAAAAACAACTGGATATAAAATATGGCCTTGTTAGGTAACCTATGTTAGGTACCATGTTAGGTAACCTATGCATTTTCAAAATAGCATTATAGGAATAGTATTAGAAAAATTTACTACATCGTGAAGTACACATCAGATTCATTAGCTGAGGAGAGTATTAATAAGTCCATAGGCATGGAGAACTTTGATTTCAGTCAGCTCTAAAAAGAATGGAGAAATACTTTAAGCTGTGTATCATCATGCTCTATTGATATTTTACCATATTTAACCTTTAATATAGTATTTTTTTTCAAAATAAAGTTGTGCGTTCTATGTTGACTCCTTTATGTTTGCGACATATAATACTTTCTGTTTTGTCTTTAATATGATGAATTCTGTGTATATTTTTGTAGTAAACCTGGGTTTTCTGATGTTGAACCATGCAGCAATTCCTGCATGAAATGAAATACAGGGCATATCTAATTTAAATAAGTATGTTAAGCTGGCATTACTCTTCAAGAGAAACTAGTATTTTGCTTTTATATTTAATAAGGTGATTATTAGCTTTTTTTTTTTTAAGGAACAAAATACTAAAACAAGTGATAAGAACTTGCTTCTGAAAAGCTAGACAAGCTCTTCTCTTCACATCAGTAGTGGCATGACAGTACAATTTTGTAACTTAAGCAGCATATTAAGATTCTCAGCCTATGCAGAGCCTTCACCCTCAGGCCAGACCTATAGTAGTTGTAAGAAAATGATTTATGTGTTGTAATAAATGTTACTTCTCAATCTGTTTGCTTGTTCAGTGGTTGAGATCCCAAAAGGCAAGGTCTATCTCAAATTAGGACTGGCATGTATTATCTGTCAACTTTATATAGTACTGTAAAAGTCATTCAGCTGACAGTAATATTAGCAGAATGTTTTATAGGTTTTTGTACTGTGTGAAGCCTTGTCTGGGTGAGGAGAGGCGATGGGTCTGTGGTCCGGGATAAAGTTGCGTGTAGATGAGTCGTTTCAATGCTTCTCTGTAAATGAACATCTGGCTCCCATATTGATTCCATGTGTGAAAATGAGATCAGCCCATATAATGACCAGAATCAATCAGACTTCAGCTGAGGAGTAACGTACACTGGTCTTGATTTGTTAGACAACCAGAATTGGCAGCACCTTGCATAATTTGGCACCAATTGACAAAGATTAGGCTGTTTGGGGGTCTGGGTGGTTATTAATTTGAAACCCCCCTTCAATATTTTGCAGGGTAAAATCAGCTGTAACTTATTTGTCCCAACCCCCTCCTTTTCATACTAGCTCTAATTGTTTTAGACAAACAAGTGAGCTTGCGGCCTGTTCACTTTACACAGGAAGACATGAATTCTTTGATCCATACAATATTCTTTAGTTCAACCTTGGAGCTATTTACTGAGCAGATGTATTTGCAGACAGACAGTAGAAAAGTTCTTTGTGAACAGAAATGAGGACAGTTTCTATGGATTTTCATTCAGCTCATATTTCTACTACTTACTGTAAAGAGAGACAATTAAGCCATCTTTATTTTTAACCTGGATTATTCTTTTTTTTCTTAATATTTTTGAAAATGAAGTTACTATCAATCTTCCTGTTTTCTCTTCACACTTTATTTACAATGATGAGAACAGAGATCGAACCCAGAGAATGACCAAATACCATTTCATTTTTGTCCTTTGCATAATCACGAAGAAAACAATGTGAGATTTAAAACAGGACAGATGTGATTGTGAACATTGTACAAATAGGTCTCACTCCTTAATATTTGGGTACAAATGAAACTACCTGTGCTGCATTAATAGTAGGTATTTGAAGAAAGGAGTAGCTATAATTGTCAAAATGTAGTTTTAAAATTTTATCATCACTGCCAAACAGTTTTAAAGATACAGACTCATTTACTTTAAATTTAGGTAATCTTATTTAGGTAAGTAGCTAACCCAATATTTAATTTTTCTTCCATCTGATAAAGCTAAATGCTTTAGATGTAATGGACCAGGCAATGTAATAGTAACAATAACAAGACAGTTTCATAAATGTCTTTTTCATAAATGCTGTAAGATATGAGTTCAATTAAGACTGTTTGATTTCTACTTAGGATAGAGAGATTTGATTTATGAAATCAATTCTAGGAATAATTCTCAATTCTTAATTATGTCTGACAGTGAATTACTGAACTATATTCTCTTTTGTCATCTCAGAACTTGGTTTTCTGGGCCTCTTGATAACTAGTCTATGAAAAGTCATCACTTTTCTTTAATTTGTTTTTTCACACAAATTTGTAAATAGTAACGAAAAATGTTTCTTTAGGGAAAAGTCTTTTGGGGTCTTCTGACCTCCTGTTCAGTTAGGTAATTTTACCTCCTGTTCAGTTAGGTAATTAACATCATTTATGGCATTTTTTCCTTTATATTTCTTTTTGAATAATTTACCGATAACTTTTAATTTACTCCCTTCTAGCTATGTATGTTTCTAAACTAAGGAATGTAATTTTGGGAGGATAACATTTTAAACTCTTAAATACGCTTTTGTTGCTGTTGCTTTTGTTAATCAGGCAGCTTTTAAATCCAAACAAGTATTCAGTCTGTAAGTCCTAGTTTTTCACAATTCCTCAAATTGCCTCCAAAAGGCTTAAGACCTAACTTTGGTAAACACAAGTGCCTAGGTTTTTGCCAAATGCTTTCCAAGATAACTTTGCAAGAATAATGTCCAAAGATAGCATCAAAAGAATACCTCTGGTAAGTAGATTATTTGTTATTTATAAAAAAATAAATAAATAAAAGAATCAGGAAAAATTTTTAAGAAAGAATACTTGTATATATGGGCAGAAATGGGCAGGCCAGAGCTTTTATAATTTCAGATTATTAAATAACAGAATCATACAGAACATTTATAGAAAATATACTATCAAGACATCATGAAATCGACATTTCAGAAATGGCGAAGTGTGTGGTTGTCTCACACATTAAAACAATTTCAGCACACATGTGCCTTTTCCTGTCTCTTATGACTAGCCTCAGGTAAGAATTCTTGCATATTAAAAATATTACCACCATGATTTCCAAGTGAGGCCAAGTCCTGTTGTTACAGGAATGTGTGATAATTTACTGTCCTGTCTGCACTATAAGTGAAACCATGTTAACAGCAACTGTGTTTAAACATGGTTTTCGTTATATTTCAGACATGGTGTGGACAGCTTTATATTTCATAAGACACTTCTTTATTGTCTTTTCTGTGCATTGGTTAGTTTGCCATAATTCTTTCATTGGGCTCATCCATAAATGCTAATTGATAAAGACAATAACCTGTGGAGCACTCTACAGATATCTTGAAAAAGACTGTTTTTTATTCCATTTTTATTTACTGAGACTTATTTGATATAAGATATATTTTTGCCAGAATAACCTATATGTGGCTCTCTACCTAGATAGGACATCATATATCTTGTGCCTCACAAAAATGCCAACCAAAGTGTCTCACGCGTCTGCTGTATCTTAGAAAATAACATTATCCTGTTGTGGTTTTACAGTCAGAGGTTTTCTTACACCTCAATAAGTTCTCATTTTTACTTTATTTCCATTTTATTTTATTTCAGGTATAATTTTAATATATATTAACTAGCTAGTTACAGAATGATTTCTTGCGATAAGTATTCATGCATTTCTAAAGCAACAATCTTTGGGGGATTTCAGAAATAAATATGTGAAACAGATAATAATTTTATGGAAATGACTCAGTGCTATCAGTATCACTCATAACCGCATGGCCTGACCTATGCTAAGAAAATGATTTCCCCTAACAAGATTATTGAAGCAGCCTATTTTTTAACAAATGTGTTTAGAGGTGGGGAGAAAATCAATTCTCAATTGGGTACATTGAGTTTTTGTTCATGAGAGCAGTGACTGACAAATAAAAAGTTGCTTAACTTCTAGTGGTAGAGGGGTTCTATGGTAATCTGAACTTTATTTTTTTAGGCACTAGGAGTCATTGTTCCTAGCCTTATTGTACCCAAATATCATTCAGTAGCTGATTTTAAAAAAGTATTATGAACAATAGTTCTTACTGGAGTTCCCAAAACACACTAGGGTTCTTTAATCCATTGTTCCCTTTGTCTTATGATATCTTGGGCCTTGTAAGCCATCTTACCACAAGGCAGACTAGAAAGAAAGAAAGAAAGAAATATATATTTTAAGTAGTCTAGGTAGGACCTAGTAATTTCTGAAGTAGAAGCATTATACTGGAGTTGACTCACAGGTTTCGGTGACCATTTGGCAGTGAAACAGATGTGAGGAGGTTACTCTGCCTGAGATAAAAACACAGGACTGTAGACAGGTTGGATAAGAAACATGTAGACTTCACTGGAAGAGCTTAATGAAACACTCACTGGGGATTTTACACAGGCCCTTGGAAAAATATATCAGTTGTCTATAATAATAAGGGTGCATAATTTTCATTCACTTTCACAATAATACCAAATAAAGGAAAACATGGATTCCATTGCAGTAATAAGTTTGTTGTACAAATTACATCATCATCATGTTGAGAAAGGAATGTTTATTCTTTTCTATCAACCCAGTAAAAAAATTCCAAAGTTAATCAAGATAATGACAAAATGCATATTGTGTGTAGGTTTGCATCTTTCTAAATAAGAGTATATTTTGCCTCTTTCCAAGTTATTATTAACCTCTTTGGTCAATATACATTATAATTCTTCTTGAACTGAGGGAACTTCAAGAAACTTGGCCCAGCCATCTAATTTTTAAATAAAAATTATGTTATGTATTTTAGTTTGGAGGCTTATGCTTTAAGGTACACTAACTATATTTTGCTCTATTTCAGGGTATTTGGATTTATTCCATTGTGGTTATCAATAATTTTTAAATAATTCTGAAAGAGGCTTTTTCTTAAAATACAGAAAGTCAATCAAGAGAGCTTTGCTCAAATCCATGATTAGATTTAAACTTTTTCTTTATTGTTTTATTTTCTCTTAAATTTGAAGGCAGTTTTTTTGACAGCTAGCACTGAACCACAATTAAATTGAATTTAATTGAATTGCCTAATAATTCACCTGCATTTATGGGATGTCTTAAGTGTCATTCTTAGAATATTTTACACACAAAGAGAAACAACATCAAGCAGGGTATTAGCCTTAAATTATAAAGCCAGATTGTGAAGCCAGATTATTTCTGAATATTTATATTTAAGATTTATGAATATAAAATATCGGAAAATCTACATTGTGAATGATGATGAATATATATTTACTAATAAAATATCAAATAAATGAGATGCCTTTTAAAAAGTGTGTGCACATGTACACATATGTACATTTATAAATATTCTAAGCATGATTAATTGACCTGCCGTTTTTAATAGTCTCACTACTGCTCCTTGTCTGTAGTTGGCCATTGAGCACTCAAACAATTCATACAGCACATGCCTGTTGAATACCTACTGTGGACCAAATATAGTGTATTGTTTTCAGATGATGTATTTCAACTCTGGATTTTGGTGTTTCCATGGATTCCATAAAAGCTATTATGTAACAAGGCCTTCAGGGTGCTTTGACACCTAAAGCCTTGTAAATGTCTACATTTCGGTTCATGGCTTCTCTTTTCATAACCCCTATGTTTTGCCTGGCCCTGCATCAAAGTGATAAAAGAAAAAGGAATTGATAATTGGGGGTAAATAAGCTTTTTATTCTAGTTTTTGAAGTTAAGGCTTAGTAGTGCCCAGGCCTCCAAGATGTTCTCATCTGCTCTAAGTTGCTGGATTCTGTGGCGGACTTTCTCGAATTTTATCACTGTGCTTCAGAAAACTAAAACCATAACTCAGAAGATGTTATCAACTGATGTTGTTATGATTTTGTGACAGTATTTAAGAAAAAATGGGCTCAGATTTGCAGCATATCTAAGTGTGTACCATTATTCTTTCAGATAATTCCATTCTTAGGTCATTTTTAGTCCGTATAGGAGAATTTGGTTCCCACATAGTTAAGTATGTGTTGGCTCTATCATGCCAAGAAAGTAGGCTTGAAAACCTTTGCTTAATAGTGAGTCACTGAAAATTTTAACCAGGGGAATGTCAAGATCAGATCTGCATTTTAGGGAATTTTGCTGGGGGTGTGGAAGGTGGGCTGGAATAGGCAGCATTCCAGTGTGCAGATATGAGAAAGCTAGTTAAAAATCAGTTGAGGACCTGAACTAAGGCATTGAAATAGGTTGAGAAAATGGCAGTGGTTCAGAAAAATTTAGGATGTTAAGTTACCTTGCGTTGGTAAAGATTAGATACATTGTTTGAGAGGGGGAAAAAAATGACTTCCTTTGAGAACCCTAGCTGACAATAAGAAAAGTACCATTTATGAAGATAGAGAGCTAAGAATCAAAGGAGTTATTTATTTATTTATTTTTATGGGGGAGGTTGGAAATCATGTTGGTGATAATGATAGTAGGTGTTTATTTTTAATAAACTCCTTGAATTTCATGTTTGGGTCCACACTTAAAATTGTAAGCAGGTGAGGATGTGACTCCAGGTGATTTTTTTGTTTGGGTTGTACAGATTGGAAAATTAGAGATATTTAAATTAAGGATTAGTTGAAGCTGTGAACGTAGAGATTTCTCAGGGTTCAAAGCTCTTACTTTAGTTTGGCAATTACACTATCATCTTTTTATTTGCATGTTTATGATCCCACTACTAGTATATCCCTTGAGGCCAGGATCATCTCTCTTCCTTTCAGCATCTCTAACATCTCATACAATCCTTGGACCTTGGGCAGGTATTCAAGTATGTGTTCAGTGAATGAATAAATCAAATATACGAGTAAATTGAAAAGCATAAAATGAAGAGGAAGGGACTCTAAGGAAAATACGATTTGGCTTCTCTTTTCATAACCCCTATGTTTTGCCTGGCCCTGCATCAAAGTGATAAAAGAAAAAGGAATTGATAATTGGGGTAAATAAGTACTATTTCTGAAGAGTTGTCTTGCAACTTTGATGGCAATCAGAAAAGATGGGTGGGCATTCTCAAACCCAGGGTAGGAGAGTAACAGAATTAAGAGTTACTGGTCTGAAGACTCATTTAGCATCGATTCCATGAGAATGAGAAATGAAAGAAGTTATTCTGTAACAGGATTTACATTGGGAGTTTAGTGGTTCGTATGACTTGAAATTTGGGATTCTCTGTCACTGTCAAGAATGCGCCTGCAAAGTTCATCATGTGGGTACATTCAGTTCAGCTGAATGACTGACAACCTGTTAGAAGATTTTCCACATATCAGGTGGTAAACTGGTAGTAATGTTCTTTTTTTTTTTAAGTTTTTATGTCTTTTCAGAAGTTATTTGTAGGTACAATTGTTCAGTATGAAGATGCTTGCTGAATTCAGTGAGGATATATTATAACATGCCAATCATGTAATTATTTGCTTTTGTAATAATGGATGTGGATAACTGAGACACATTTAATTAGACAAAATCCTATACCAACTGTTTTGTAATGACAGAAGAATGACACTGAACTTCTTTAGGTAACATAAGAAAAAAAATGAACATTTTTCTAGAACACTTTATTTCATAATCTAGTATGACAAATAACTTCTCATTATATCCTAGTTCCCTATATTCCATCCAATAGTATGGAAATATCTTCATATACTGTCTAATCAGTTATATAGCACAGACGCAGCAAACAAAGTCAGTAATTTCTCTTAATCAGTGCTCATTACAGAACACTACAGCAGCTTTTCTTCTGCCCCCAGGATGGTATGGAAACACTTCAGACTGACTGACTCCATTACCAAAGAACACTGTGTTTCGAGAGACACCCTAACTTAGGGTTTTGATCTGGGCTTCTTCTTAACATTCTCATTGCTTTTGAGTTTTTGGTCATTGAGAAGTAAAGCCTGCTCCATAAAGATCTCAATTTGAATATCTTAATTAGATTTTACGAAACTAAAAAAAATTTGCCTTCAACAGCCAAATTGAAGGTAGAATGTATGTGAGAGAAAAAAAGGGAAGAAAGAGGAACCTGGCATTAACACACAAGTCTTATTTTTGTGTATTACTATGAAAATAACCAAAAATTGTTTTATTTTCCAAAGAAGCAAGGCATATTGATTCATCATTAATACATGCATAGCACCTTACCCTTCCTGAGAATTTTTGCTGAATAATCTTTTAAATACTTTATAAAAAAGCAAGAATTGTGTTGGTTAGTAAATTATGATAAATTTGAGTCAATTGCTATTTCTCATATATCAACATAATTTCAAAGTTTAGAAAATAACCAAGAAGTTCATTGTCTCAACCTACATAATCATTGTGTTAAAGTAGCTTTTCATCCATTCTTTAATTCTTCTATTAAATAAAGTTGGAATCATAACAGTAATATCACAAGTTCTGCTTGAGGCATTAGAATTTTATTAAATGCCAAAAATATCATGTGATTTCTGAACACTTTTGACTTTTTTACTTCATTTTTTCAAAAAACTTAATTGAATAATAAGTAGGTTAAAAGGGTGAATAAACATTTTCAATTTAGGGAATCTATTCGGAGATCCACCTCACCTCCCAGGTGATAACTACTTATGATAGAAATGGGTTGCTTTATCACAATTTCAGTAAGCAACCAGGATTAGCTCATTTCTGTCTGGGGTTATATGTGTTTTCTGTTAGAGACAACAAGTGTATTATGATGAATCATGGTTTGGTTCCATCAACCCTGGCATTTCCTTAAATACCTGGCATGAAGTTCCGTTAGTGTTTTCAGGCAAGGTTTGATCTTCTTTACCTTGTGTAATGTGAACCTTTTGTTTCAAATACATTAAATTTCACGCCTAGAGGATTCAAAGACATATTTATGGTTTCTATTGCATAATATTATATTTTTCCATTTCATTAGGTCCTAACTATATAAATAAAATTTTCCAAATTCTGAAATTATTCTCCAAGCTTAAAACTGAAAAAAAAAATGTAGGAGGGGTTATTTTTTAAGTATTTTTGTAAACTGTTCTTCATTGAAGTTAGTGAATTAACTGTACTTTTGTGACTGTACTGGTATTATAAGGTGGCAAGGGCCATTACTAAGGTCATTACCTTCTTAAGCTGCGCCTGTGTGATACATTTTTTGAGTTCTTTTATGTGTCTCTTAACATCTCCTTACTCACGTCTGACTAATATTTCTGCCTCGCTAGTGTTGTTAGATGACCTTTCCACCTTGTCCTAAGTTCTTTTCTTTTGATGCCTCTGAGCTGCTGAGGACTTCAAAACTGCATGGGAAGAGAAAAGAATCTGATCATGGACATGGTCAGTTTTATTATTAATAAAAGTGTGAGCTTCATGGGAAGCTTTATATTACTCCCTGGACGTTTATCTTAATTTCGGAGAAAGGAATTTTTCTTATTCTTAATTTTGAGTTTCAAGATAATACCCACAAGAGAACAGGGCCAGAGAGCCAATATACTTTCAATCTTCATTGTCTTCTCAAACACTAGTCTTAGCTTTCAAAAGAGCAAAGGAGCATCAGCTAAAGCACATTCACTTATGACTTTTCATAGTATTCTACCCACCTTTGCAGTTCTTAAAACTGGTTTCAAAATATCTCAGTATATCATAAACTTGGGGCAAAAGCATGGGTAGAGTTATAAATTCTTAATTCTGCTATTACATATTTAACAAATGTATTTGTTACTATCTTATATTGTTCTGGGAAGACATTGGGGATACAGCGAATAAAAAGTACTCAATCTTATGGAGCTCTTTTATATGCTGAGACATCACCAATAATATGAAATGTTTTCTTTGAATGCTTTTGTTCCTGCTCAGATTAAGATCATAAAATTAATGGAAAAAGACAACACAATAGTAAACTCTATGCTTTTCTTGTCTCTCATCTATATGCTAAGAACATCTATAACTCTCTTAATATGCACTGGGAAAACTCATATTTTTGTAAGTACAATTTTATAAATCTTGGCTTCCTAGATTTTAAACTCTGTGTAGGTAAGGTCCAACTCTTAACATCTTCATAGGGGTTTTGTATGTTGAATACAGTCAGTTATTGATTGAGCTTGTCAGAGCTCTTGGTTCCTTGACAGCTTTGAGAATGTCCCTTTCTTTTTGTGCCTCTGGCATCTATAAAGACTCAATAAATATTGATTTAATATCTATTCAAGTAATATTTTAATATTATAAGAATGCCCACAATCAAAACCTAAGCTTACAATAGATGCCCTTTACAAAGGCTTATCCATGTAACATAATTTTAACCTCTGATGTTCTTGTATGATGCATAATGTCAACATTGAGCAAGCAGATGGTCTGCTCTTCTTTGAAACTGAATAATATGAAATATGGGAATTGTTGCTCAGGCCACATGGTTATTCCCAGAACAGAACTGGTCAAATTATGTCCTCCCCTTTAATCAATTTCTTTACTTTCTGTGTAATTCCCTGTTTTTCAGAAGAATTAAAACTTGAGGACAATGGAGCCCACCATCTCTAGACTTGATATAAGGTAATATAAGTGAGAGAGAGACAGATCAGGTGTATTCGATGGCACAACAAGACTTCGCAGTACTGAGAAATTCACCCTACCTTATGTTTTTCATAAGAATCGAAGTGACCAGCAAAATTTCTGATAGCAAAGTTTAATTTAGTGGATTTATTTCTTTTGCCAACCATTTAGTAGTAAATAATTGCCATTATATTTCAGAATGAAAGAACAAAGTGCTAGCATATTTTTTAAATAGACAAACATGTTATAGGATATTGATCACATTTAAATTCTTTACCTCAGTTCTGCCTAGAATGATTAATTTGTCTGTCTTTTAATATTGATTTTGCTACAGAAAAATAGTTACCCATTTGCAAAGGAAAAGAAAACTTGTCAAGATGTAGGCTATGTTTTTTATATTTAACAATCGCTTTTTATATTTAAAGATTTCATTATTTATTGCCATATTACAAGAATTAGAACATGCTCTATATTTTGAAAGGCAATCCATTATCGGAAAGAGCTTTGGTTTTGGAGACCAAAAAAGTGGATTCAAATTGTGGTTCTGCCAATTGGCAACTGAGTCTTACAAAAGTTTCTTAGACTTTATAAGTTGCAATTTTATTTTCCACCTAATAGAAATAGCACCAATTTTTGCATAATTATGATAAGGATTTTCAGATACAGGATTGTTAGTTGCTCAGCAGATATAGCTATTAATTAATTTACATGAGCCATGAGAAGCTGTGGAAGGAATTGATGGGGTGATGGTTGTGGTGGGAATGATTCTGAGAGAACAGATTGACTTTTTCTACAGTGTGACAGGGGGAAATAATCATCTAGGAAAGGAGCTAAGGGTCTCCAGATACTCCCTTTCTGAAGCTACCTAATAATTCAAAAAACACCATGTTCAGTTCAACTAAAAATTTGGACTCTCTATTGAGTTTTGTTTGAACAATGTGATTAGCTCAGTATAATTCATTACTTGGGTTTAACCTGGTTCTCTGGTTTTCCCATAACCCTTTCTTAGACTTTCATGTTACACAGGTAATGGCGAAACATGATGAGTAGCAAGGAAAGTAAATCAATCCTAATTTGCATGAGCAGTCACCTTCTTGTATTAAGAAGTAGTTTCTATTCTTCAATTAGAAAACATTCCAATTTCAAATTTAAAAAATAGGAAATAAGATAGCATTCAATAAATGGTTACTTTAGACCTATATTTCTTCTTTTCCAGTTTCCACCATATTTTGGCTTTTCTTTTTCTGACATAACATCTATTAGACTATAGTACAGGTTTCATCACAGAAGTAAATAACATCATGTTTCCTTGGGAGCAATTGAATAACAGAGTAAAACAGCACTTACTGTTTTTTGAAAGTTGTATCACATTGTCATGGTAATACAGACTTGCATCATGTAGTCATAGCAACCAGAATTATAAAACAGATTTAAAGAGGATGAAGAGATACCCTTTGGTGCTGTGATTCATTTAACTTTAAAGATTTCCTTTTTCCTCTACGTCTGTTATTTCATTTTGCTTCCTTTTTTATAAAATGTGGAAGGGGGAGGGGGAGGGATGCAGGGGAGGGAGGGACGTGTGGCTAGAGGGATTAATAGGAATCTGTACTTCCTCCCAAATGAAGAGTTGTAGCATAAAGACATAAGTCATCACATTCTCTGTAAGCCAGGTAGAATTCAGGGTCTGGAACAAGGAATCAGATAGACTGCTGTGTCAAGCCCTCCCAACCTGGAGCAGGAGGAAGCTCTACTCCAAGTGGGTTGAAAAGGTATTTAATCTTTCTTTATGATTATTCATGACTTTTCTTTCAAGCATAAAGTCCCAGTCTTCCTATGAACAAAAAGCAATATTGAGTTTGGGAACTGATTGATCAACTTTATCAGGCTTTGGGGAAGACTGTTTCTTTTCTGTAATTAGAATGATTTAAGTCATTATAGTTGCTCAAGAGGTTAAACTTTGACCTTTGAGGTGAAAAACTAATTTCAATGCTAAACCATTTCCATTATCCCACAGTGGGGACCCCCCCAAAAAAAAAAAAGTTTTACGAGGCAATTGAGATATTTGTTGCTGGAGTGCATCCAATGACAGATTCTACAAATACTAACAGTTGAAAAAAAATAAATTTGTTAACTGTAAAGATTTGTTAAAAATCAGTTGTTTCAAGTACTCCTCTTAACTCAGCTCCTACCCTCTTGGCATAAGCAGTTTGCTTTCATTCTTTCTGTTGCTACATTGCCTCCTCTCGACTTGATATTTAACCAATTCTTGTGATGCAAGTTGCAGCGAGTTTTAAGCATTAATAGTAGCCAGGTAGTATAATACAATTTTTAATGAATGTCTGTTTTTTATTCTTTACTGTGCTTTCTTTGGAAAGATGCCCATGAAACAAAGTATTAAGAAAACACACTGCTGCCCTGGAATGTGTGTATTAGCTGCAGATTATTTCCTATTAGCAGATTAGCTGCAAGGCTATTGGCTCAGAAAGGTCTTTGAGAGTATTTTGTTTTGTAACTGATTCAAGCCATGGGAGAGAATTGCCACCATGATTGGAAAGAAGAATTAGCTACTGTTGCCATGGACACTGGAGTTCACAGTCCCATTGTTAAATCTAGGGCTTCAGAATGAGACGCCCCAGCATGAGTTCAAGCTTTGTTAATGAAATGATCGAATATATTTTTTCAGAGCTGTGACAGAATCTTGTGGAAGATGTGAAATATATTTTGGTTACAGACATAGTTAGAGTTTCCTTTATACAGCAGCGCTTTCTACTAAAAATAAAATAATCCTGTGCGATAGCACTCTATGGAAACTAATACCTTCATCCATTTAAATCTTTAATTGCCTTTGTAATATATCCTCATTTATACCATGTCTTTAAAAATTATATTTAATTATAGAAAAGTAAAATAAAATTTCAAATATTCACATTGTTAGAGGACCTGTACCAGTATGCTTTCTAATGGTATAAAATGACACTAGTATTATATGTTAGGCATATCTTTTTAAGAAATTATTTATAGAAGAATATAGATCAAAGCTACCAATATGTTTTAAAGGTGAGCTGTAGACCATGATGTGACATACAGTAGCTTTTCATTTTTAAAACGGGAATTTGTGAACATTAAGGACTAGTGGTTTATTATGGGGATGTAGGTGAAAACCTGTGAAGTTCAAAGGGAAAATGACAAATGTTATCAGTCCTAGACTCCTGCTATTAGTCCAGTCAACAGATATTTAAGTATAGGCAGAAGCCAACCGTAACGTTCTGTACTTCAGAAAGAGCATTAGTCTTAACCAGGCTTTCTTTTTTTAATATCCTTCCTATCCATTGAAAACTTTTGTTCAATTTTGTTTCTCTTTCCCATACTGTTTTGTTCATTTGCTTTTCAGAGAGACCTAGATTCAATTCATATTTCTGCCCCTGATTCATATCCTGTGACTTAGGGCCAATTAGTTATTTTGTCTAAGTCTCAGTTTCCTCATCTATAAAATAGAACAACAGCACCACCCAATAGAGTTTTGCAGATTGAATTAAATAAAAGTGAATAAAAATGATTACCATAGTGGTACATCGGGCTTCGCACTCAGTAAATACAATTGTTATGTTCAGAAAACTTCAGTGGCTCCTGTTTCTCACAATCTGTTTAGATATTCTAGCAATGAAACTCAGGCTATTACTGCAAATTTATCTGCCTCTCCAACTAAGTCATGAAAAATGTATCTAGTTATTGTCCCAGATACCTCCCAAACATATTTCATGAACATTCTCACTTCTGAGTCTTTGCTTAGCAAAGTCCCCAACCAAGAGCCCCCTTCCCTCTTCCTTTCTGCTAAGGTCAATATTTTCTTTGAGATCCACAATCTCTGAAGTATTTCTTGACTAATCTAACCCCTTATTCCCCAATGTTTTTTTTTTTCATCTCCGTTTTAATTTTTTAATATATACTTTAGAAGCCAAATGAGAACTCATTTGAAATTAAAAGACCTTAATCCTTCCTAATCATCAGGCCTTTCTGGGTATATTTCATTTATGAAGAAGACATCACCAAAAATAACTATATCCTATGGATATCCACTTTCACAAATTTCATTTTTCTTAATTAGTATTCAGCTTTATTTTTAATTCCTAAACCTGTTACAGGTTTAGTTAACTTGTCATCTTGATATTTATCAGACAGTGATTCTCGTTGCTATTGGTTTTTGTCAGCCAGGAGAGTGGCATCATCAGGCATTCTATGATTCCTTTCTGTTAGCTGCGTAGTGGGAGAGACTATCATGTTCAAGCCAATAACAACCCAACAGCACTTTAAATAAAATGAGTAATAATCTAAGGTGCTACTAGGTCTTGCATATTCTGTTTCAGATGGGATATCTTAGAATCTAAATCACATGTAAATAAATGCAGATAACTCCCTAATTTGGAGCTTAAATCTGGCTACTTCTCTACCTGAGACATTCTAAAAAAGAAAGGGATAAAGGTCTCATTGAAGAGGATAGTGAGAAACATAGTTGCACGAGAAGGAAATTGGAACCACTTTTGGCAAAGTCCAGTTATGACACAAGGGAAGTTCAGTTGTCTGCTTTGTTTATTTCCCAGTTAGCACTTCAGGAGGGGAGAAGAGAATTGTTACCGTAAACATCCTGGAAAAAAAAAATCAGAATTCCAAATATATGTTCTCAAATTGTGTTGTTGTTGTTCCTGTATGCTGTGTATTTAGATAATGGTAGAATTAGATTATTGTAAATGCAATGGGTCCTGCCAGTGTTGAATTCAAAATGCTGTAGTCTCCCCTGGATTGATTCTGAATAAAGGGAAAATTGCTTTCTAGTTTACAAAATAATAACCCAACCCCCCAAATTCCGGAAAGATGATTTGTTTTTCTAGTTCTTGATATTAACTTAAAGAAAAGATTTTTAAGAAGGTAATTAAGTTTCCAGTTCCATGAGATTAATTCTGTAGTATGGGACAGTGGAGTTATTTGGGCAGATCAACTTCTGCTTGTTGTAACGGTTAATAACAGACCCACAAGGAACAATAGCAGAAAGGTAGTCATGTGACTCAGAAGGACACAAAATAAAAGACTGAAATATACTGAATTTATAGCCTTGCACTAAATTTCTGGAGGAAATAGGCATTTATACATCAGAATTCCAAATTATTAGAATTCATTTATTAGCTCTATTAGGAAGAAGTTATTTTTGCATGCATACACATGCATTACATGCATGTGCATATACATGGTAAGTTTTTATGGATTTTAAGGTGCAGATTATAATTGAAAATAATTTGAATAAATATAATGGCATAATGACCTCTTTATCCTCTTATGATAAAGATATATTAAATTATCCTAACCTTAAGGAAAGTCATGATGTGAAATATACTTTATAGACTTACTACTTATTATAATTTCTGGATTTTATGAGGATTGAGACATTCCAGTAATGGATGTACAGGATTAAGAATTTCCTGTAATACTTTGTCTTGCCCCAGTAAAATCTCCTTGTCTTAGTAAGATGAAAAGTTTGTTTGACAGAACCTCTCTGTGTGCCTTGTAGTGATATTGATATAAAATATAACTTTACAACAAAATGGAATGAAATATAGAGATAACCATCAGTCATTCATTCTTCTTTTCTTAAACCACTTAGGTAAAAAGGGAAGTTAGAGGATCAGTAACTTTTTTTTTTCATAGCAGAAGATGGAAGGACACAAAACAGGCACAGGCAAACTCTTATTTTTAAAAAATTAAGGTAGATCAAGAAATTTACATTTAAATATGCTAGGGATATAAAAGAAAAGTAAAACGTGATACACTTATTCCTTAAAAATACAATTTGAATGTGTTTCAGAAAGTTCTAACTTTAAACAAGCTCTTTTGAAAAGCTGAATTCATGCTAATAGGGATCTCATAAAGTATATTTCTGATAACATTTATTATCTGCTTCAAAATGTTAGAGGAACATTTTTTCTTCCTGCCTAAATTAGAACGTAATATATCCTCAGAGCATCATAATTCATGATCTCTGATACAAATAAATGAAAACAAAGTGTACATTCTTTAATTAATGTTTAAAAATTCAACTATTAGTAAAATCAACAAATATGTAATTGTTGAACTGAATTCTGTCAGACAATGGTATGCGATAAAACTTTTTAATTAGAAAGGATTGAATGCTATTGGAAGAATTCTACACCTTTTCTAAAAAATTGAGGGAGAGGAAGTTTTAATTTGCTTTTAATTAATAGCATGTTAATTTTAAGACTAGGATTCAGCCAGAGTTTAGTTTTGGCTTTGGATGATGGGAGTCAGTGGGCATTATGGCCACATAAAAATGAAATAAGGAAATATGTTCCCACATGTTTGATGAAAAATGCTAACATTTTATTAGTGTCCCATATATCTTATATCTCTCTAAATTAAAATGTACGTATTATGTAATTTCACTTGGAAATAGGTGTTGATCCAAATTTAGACAAAAATAGGGCAGGAGTTTCCAACAATATGGATGGATCTTGAGATTATCATGCTAAGCGAAATATCAGACAGAAAAAGTTGAGAACCATATGATTTCACTTTTATGTAGGATATAAAACTGAAAGCAAACAAGCACAATAAACAGAGACTCAAGGACAGGGAGATTGGATTACTGTTATCAGAGAGAAAGGGCATAGAAGGGTATGGTACATAAGGGCAAACAGGGTCAAATATATGGTGGCAGAAGGAAATTTAACTTTGGTGGTGAACACACAATGCTATATACATAGGATGTATTGCTGAATTGTACACTTGAAACCTATATGATTTTATTAACTAATGTCACCCCAATTATCTTAATTTTAAAAAAAGAAAAGAAAATGAGATAGGATACAAAGGCCTAATGAGTCATATAGATTGTTTTTCAATAGACAGAAGGTGTCATTAGGATGGGGTGGGAGTTCAAGATCATCAGAGTTGTACTTTTAGTGGACAGGATTTTGTCACTATAAAAAAAAAAGGAAGTAGTTGTGACCTATCAAAAAGAGTATGCAGGGTTTTTTGTTTGTTTTAATGAGACCATGTTTTAAGTATCAAAACAGGCACAAACTAACCTCAATTATAATAAGCCTCAACTACTTTATGAGTTGATTATTTTAATTCTGAATTATCCAGTATCTACTTTATCAATATATGTCTTGTTTTCTTCCTTTGGGTATGAATTCTCTAAAGTCACCTTGAATGAGAAGGAAAAATTTCATCTCAAAGACTTGGGAGGAGCTTTTTTTAGAAATGACCAGGTTACTGGTTGGTTGTCTTATACTAAAACTAAACATATTGATTGATCACCAGAGTCCTCCCCAACACATACACCAGGGCAATAAAAAAAGAACAGTGATATATATTTTTTTTAATTTTGAGAAAACCATGCTGTGTGATCCTCTGTATCAATGACTGAGTGCATCACTTTAGCTTTTTGCCTTGTTCCTAGTGCTGAAAGTGAGACGGAAACTATAGCTACTGGCTACATTTTGACTTTTAGATATGCTCTATGTCCTCTGCTTAGACTTCTGTTCTCTATTACTGCTTGTTCTATGATGTAGTTCTTTCATTTGAGACATGTGATGCAGACATAGTGCTTTCTGGGATTTTGTCTGCTTGTTTGCTTTCTCCTTTCTCCCAGAAGGAAAGCTCCTTAAAGACATAACATTTGCTTTGCTCTCTGCTGGATCTCTAGCAACTTCAGTAGTGCCTAGCACATAGGCAGTACCTGGTGAGTGCTTGTTGCATGAACGAATTGCAAAGTTTCTGTTACTCTCTCAGGGAGATACAGACATATGATGAAGAAGACAGTTTTATCTGGTCTTCCTTCAAATGGCTAATTCTTTTTTTTTTTAATTCTCATTGCTCATCAAATGCCTCTTTCCTTCTCTCTTGATTTATTACTTGTAGTCTACCACTTGGTGTTCCTGTTTTCCCTCTTTCTTGTGTCTTGTCCATCCAGTTTCTACCAGGATAATTTTCCTAAATGTAGCTCTCAAACTTCTAATGACTCATGCTGTTACTTGGGTTGTCATTGAGCTGTTTCCTGCATCTGACCCTTGTTCCCTCAATGCCACAGTAAACTCTGGCAGGGATTGTGGCACTTTTTTTACCATTCCTCCAAAGAGTGGCTATATATAGTGTTGATCCTATAAGTTGCCAATATATAGTAAATATATTTCTGTATATGGTATGACCCAGAGAGTACTGAATACATTAAAAAACTAAAAGAACATATTAGTTTTCAATTGCTATGTAACTAATTACCCATTTAGCAGATTAAGATACCACAAATTTATTCCCACTCAGTTTCCATAGGTCAGAGACCTACAGCATGGCTGGATACTCTGCTTTGGGTCTCACTGCATTGAAATCGAGGTGGTATCCAGGACTGTGGTCATCACCTGGACTCAGGCCTCTTCTGAGCTTACTGGTTGTTGGCAGAATTCATTTTCTTGTGGCTATAGGACAGAGGTCTCCATTTTTTTTTTTTTTTGCTTGTTGGCCAGGGACTACTCTTAGCTCCTTTTAGCAGTGCTTGCTTTGTGGCCTCTGTAGATGTTTATTTTCATCTATAAGTAAAATTGGGCCAAATTGGGTCACATCTCTCTGACTTCCTCTTCTGAGACCAGCCAGAGAAAGCTCTTTGTTTTTATAGGACTCACACGATTAGGGCAGACACACCTGGATTATCTCCCTATCATAATAAGGTCAACTGATTTGGGACTTTTCTTACTTGTGCCAAATCCCTTCATAGCAGTGCCAAGATCACTGTCATACTGAGTGACCGGAGAGGACACGTGCACACCAAAGGCCAGGGTCTTCAGAGGGCCATCTTAGGGTTCTGCTGCCCCAAGGAATTACAGATTCCATAGTCTCAAAAGGGAGCATAGTTGTAGAGGTGATCCCTGAGGACAGCTGCTCCTTCAAGACTGAGGGTGTTTCCTTCATTCAACCAGTTATTTCTGGAAGTTCTCTTGGATCGTATCGGCACTACTCTAGGAGGCTTTACATGCTCTGTCAGTGCCATAAAATAGGAAAACTCATATAGTATAGTTCCTTCCCTCACATCCCGAATTTTGAAAGTGAGATTGTAGAAGTGTTACTTCCAGGAGAGGTAATGCATATGTAAGGCTTTTTAGTTGAATCCAAATAGTCGAAGTATTCTTAAGAAGAACATTTTATCATATGTTACAAAGTGAGTAACAGACTCCAAGCACAGAAGCCATGCTCTAAAGAACTGAAACAGGATAAGGGTTTAGGAAACCAGACTTCTAGTCCCCAGTTGCTCTTGTGCAGGAGTATTTGAGATGTCTTTAACATCTTGATGCACTAGATACTTCTTCTGTGTTGGGGACACTGTGTTTGAGTTGCTTCTTTTAGGTGTTACAAGAATACAATTTGCAAATCTATATGGAATATTGACTAATCCAATTTTATGGAATCTTTAAATATTGAATATTAGATTATTTAAAATGAATAAAGGTAGTCATTATGATGCTGTGCTCACCTGTATTGTCTGCCAGAACCTTATTTTTAGGCCTAAACTAATGAAAATATATGACATTTTTAGTAGTGTTAAAGATAGGAGGGATGCTTAGATCAGGGGTCCAGACCATAGATGGGTAGCTTCTTCAGTGGCCTGCACAGCAGGAGGTGAGTGGTGGGCAAGCTAGTGAAGCTTCATCCATATTTGCAGCTGCTCCCCAGCACTAGCATCACTGCTTCTTTTCCACATCAGATCATTGGGCATTATTCTCGTAGGAGCACTGGTGCTTGGGGCCAGGAAGGTTGGGGACTGCTGGCTTAGATTTTCTAGTTGGTAGATAGTCTGCCTTGCCTTAAGATACGTTCATATTGGTTTGTTTTAATGAAGAAAGCTTTTAGTAGTTCTAAAGTATTTGACTTATGATGATCTCATCACATTCTATAACTATAAAATTATTAATTTTTTCCAGATTTATGCTATTACAGTGATTAAAAGAAGAAAAATATATTTTGCAAGACAACTATGAGTCAAACACACTTTTCCATGAAAAAATGTTTGCAACCAGCAAATATCCTCTCTTGTTCTCAGTTGTTTGCTATCTAGAAGAAATCCAGTTCATGTCACATACATGTCTTTCAAACTGTCACTCATTTAAGAAACTACTGTTAGCTGAGTATACTGTACTTTTTTTTTTTACTATGTTAAATTATATGCATGAAATTTGCAGCCTGGTATGCATCTGCACCTCTAGGTAGCTTAAAATGTTAGAAAAGACATAGGTAGCACCATTTCACTTATGCCTACAGAGTGTATCTACAAAGGTTTGGGAATGAGACATACCCAAATTTGAATCTTGACTCTGCTACTTATTAACTATGCAAACTTGGGCAAGTTACTTAACCTCTCTGAGCTTAGTAGGTTTTATCTGTAAAAGAGAGACAATTATTTATCATGGGATGTTTAGATTTAAATTAAAAGGCGTAACACGATGACCAGGATATTCTAATAACCAGTACTTAATGTTCCTCTTTCCTTTCTTGTATAGTCATAATTGGGACTGTTTTGATAGTAATCTCTTTATTCACTAGCAACAGTTACTGAGCGTTTATTCTGTTCTAAGATCTGTGTCAGGCATTAAAAATGTAAGGATAACTAAGACATGGCCTCTGCCCCAAAGAGGGCAAGACCAGCTTACTTGGGCGAACAATGAATATGTGAAAATGCGTATAAATGCAAGAAGGTTAAACGATATTTGAATGAAAAGGCCAAATTGTATCTGCTTATTACAGAACACAGTAAGTTATGTAACAAGTTTTATTGATCACATGGAAATAATTACTTTAATCTTCTTTCTGGGTTTTGCCATGGTTTTCCACTCATTCAGTTGCAGTTAAGGTGGGGTTCTTTTATCTGAAATGCCCACAGGATATGGATCCTGGCTATTGAAGTTATATTCTTATTTCCTTTGCTGCTGGAACCATGTTGATGGTCAACTGAAGCTATTTTCATACTCTCAAGATTTGATCTTTGATGAAAGGAGCCAAAAAGAATTCAAAGGAGTTACCTTGCCTTAGGGACTTCCTCCTACGATTAAATTGATGTATCCCAACTTTCTTGGGGTTTAAAAAATACTAAAAGGCCCATGTTTATTCTGTTTTGACTTAAAAGTTGGAAAGGGGGGGTTGACCTCCTAGTAATTCAGTGTTTGCAAGGGAAGATGTAGCCATTACTTGTGATATAAGGCATAGTTTCTTGCATTAACTATTTTAGATATTCTTAGCAATTGAAGCAAAGAATACTACTTTGTAAATTGCAAAAAATTAATTTACTTTTTATTATCATAAGATTTTGCAAAGTCAGAATTTATTATCATAAGATTTTGCAAAGTCAGTTATGATTCACTGGAATTGGTTTTCCTATGCAGGCTAGATTTCATCTTATACATAACCAAAATGTAGCTAGCTAGGACTGTAAATATCTAAACATACATACATTAACCCTCATTTGAAGCCATGTTCCCACCCCCCAACTCCTATCAAATGGTTTGTTTTCATTGAAAACTGTTACTTGAACAGCAAAGCTAAATGGTCTGATGTGGGGAATGACCCAGTGAAATATATCATTTTGGGATCCTTACTAAGCCCCTCATTTATATTCGGTCATTACCTCAAGGATTCTTTACCTCCTTTGTACTTCCTCAGGACCTTATGGCACGTATGAAAAGCACTGTACTATGCTGTTCTGTATAGTATTCTCTTTATTTATATCATTATACTTTCTTCCTAATCATTCTGAAATTTCCCAAGTTCTGTCTTTCGTCTCTGTATTTATCACAGTGCCTTTTGCCACACCTTAAGGCACACCTTATCTGAAGGGGTATGCAAGAAAACTTTTCTTATCGAAGCCTTGAGCCAAAAGTTTGATATTTGAGCTATACTGAAATTTTAGAAAAACTCAAAGGGGATAAAAAAAAGATCACTTTCTCAGCAGATAAACGTATCCAGGTTTCCACTGTGTTCCTGAAAGCAGTTCTAAACATAGCCAATTTCTGTTCCACAAATAGTTATCCTTTTTATTTGTGATGAGCAGGCAGGAGCTTCTTTAAACGGAGAAAGTAGTTGCTTGGATTTGGGAATGAACAGTTATTTCTCATAATCGTTCTCATGCCCCAGTTTTATGATGATTTGGTACAGTTAGATGAGGCTCTCTAGTGTTTAAATTTTGAAACATTATTACTCTACTTCCAGCTCATTCTAAACCCTTGAGATTTTTAAGGACAAATAAGTTATATAATTGGACTATTGGAGGTACAGTGAGAGGTCAGCAAGCAGCACTGTGAGCTCCATTTGCTAGCACCCCAAAAGGTTTGAGACAGCTGAAATTTAAACTCCATGTGTTGGATGAATTGTACTTAGCTAGATCACACTTTACTTCTTAGTTTCATTAATTAATTCTTAGTGGCAACCAGCCTTTTGAAGAGCTATTTATGACCCTGAACTTTCTTATCTAAAAATAGGCAACAAGTCACATAGTATATATCTTATTTACAAAACATTTACCTTTTTCTAAATTTGTTCTATTCCTTGGCACTTGGAAAAAAGGGTTAATCCTTGGAAACAATATCAACAGCATATCGACAGGAAAGAAAAAGCTGAAAACACTTTGCAAATGAAAGACCTAACCTACTACTTTCTCTGTGATGATGAAAAGGAGAATAGCAATTAATATTTTATTTTAATGTAAAATATTTTTAAATATTTTATAGTAAAACTTTTTTCTAACCAATGTTAATAATTCTGTCAACTTATTTTAATGGATGACATGCACATAAATTTAGTGTTCGTACCGATTCAACTCATTAGCTTGAAAAAAATTACACAATGGCAAGTCCCGTTAACTAATTATGCTAGATTGGCATTTCAGAAGTAGTTCATTACATATGGGTATTATCATTTATAGAAAGGAATCTTTTCAAAGAAGCCTCTTATTTTAAAACTTGTTAATGAAATGGATTAAAAATTGATATATATGTATGTAAAAATTGTTTTTGAATACTATATATACATCCTTAACATGCATTCATCTTCCAGTGGAAGGTTGCACATTAAAATAGGTTGTTTCTCCATTTGATGCAGTGTCCCAGATAGATTCTTAAGCTATGATAGCATTAGTTACAAGAAAGGGAAAAAAATGAAACAAAACATAGAAAATAAAATCAATCTGTCATATGAAAGCTCAACATACCTAAGAAGGCATCAGGTTTCCCATGTCTTAAATATTGATCCTTCATATTGAAATTAGCCAGTTTCAGAGCATAATCTATAAAGTGACATTTTTTTTCTATGAATTCAATAAGAGTATAGACACTCTGATAGCCTTTTTAATATGGAGCTCTTTCCTTAAAGTTTAAACTCCTTAATAATAATAGCTACCACTTTTTGAGTGCTTCCTTTATGCTAGGCACCCTGCTAAGTATTTTGTATAGCATTTTATTTAATCTTCCTCTTAAAAGCAGTAGATAGAGCCACACAGCTAAAAAAGGAAAAGAGAGTTTGCAAGATCACATGCTACTAAATGGAATCAGCATTTGTGCCCATGATGGTCCATTTGACTTCCAAGGTCATCCTCAGTCTGAACAAGAGGAAATCCCTGAACACCTATAAAGTGCAGCATATACTGAAAGCACATTGAGGCAAATGGTATGCAGTCTGGGTATATGGATATGAATAAAACCATATCTTTATGAATACTGCTTTCTCCTGCTTCACACATGTTTCTAGCCTCCTCTTCACTGGGGAGTGAAAAACCATCCTCTGAGCACTGTAACATCTAGTTTTTTTCTGCATGCAACACTAGAGGCTTCTGAGGCAGTGATCAAATGTTTTGAGACGGATCTTCTAAGAAATATACTTGGAGCTTATGTCATGCTGTCGTTGTTCATTTTTCTGGCTTCAATTATTTATTTAAAGCCAAATCTGCAACAAGTTTATTGCATGTTAATATACGAGCTTTACTTTGATACTCATTTATTCCGTTGACACGTATGTTGATATCCTAGCTGTCAGTGATTTGTGATGTAATTAAATATAGAGAAATACATATAACAGGGAGTATACATAGATATAAGATTTTACAAAAGAGCCAGTTCCTTAAGAAATCGACAGTCTTAGGTTTTGTTTTGTTTGTTTTTACACTGATCATCTTCATCCTTTGAATTAGATCATAAACATTTTAGAGGAAAAGGAGATTTTTTTCCCCCTTGATTTTATTTATTTATTTTTTTCGCAATACAGACTACTGGATATTGCTTAGAGAAGTCAGCCCCAGGCCAGCTACTATTTCCTCTATGTAATCTCGCAATGTTAAGGAGTCTTTAACTCAATAGTTTCTCACTTGATTTATGGTTATATCTGTCCTGTTGTGTCTTCTACACTAGACAGCAAGTTTTATAAGGGCAAGATCTTCATTTAATTTACCCACAGTCTTGGCTCAGTGCTCAATTAGTATTGATCAGTATTATTATTTCAAATAATACATCTACTAACTGTATAAAGTCTCATACTTAATTTTTTCAAAAATGCCTTCCAAGGTAATTTAAAAAGGTAAACTCAAGTCAGAAAATTATGCCTGATTTATTATTTTCTCCTTCTAAGCACTGGTGCCTTGCACATAGTATATATTCAAAAACTGTTTCTTTAAAGTTTGCTGAATTACATTTTTTAAAATAGAGTTTTGTAACACCTCCTTGTGTTCATGTTGAAAATGTGACTGCTCCACTTACAGGAATATGGAAAGCAAGCAATGCTAAAGGGCTGGTAACATTTCTAGTCTTGCAATGTGATTGAAACATTTTTCCTGAAAAACTAAAACTATGTCAGTACAATTTTTAAAAAGAATATAAATGACCAATAAGCATATTGAGTTTTAACCTTACTATTGATAAAAGGAATACACATTTAAATAAAAATGAAATTCTATTTTTCTAACACATTGCATGGGTATGGACTAGTGACTAATTATATTTATTGGTATATCTTTTTGGAGGTCTGTTTGACAATACATAGTAGAATTTTAAATCAGCTTATCTTACTAGGAAATGAGCCTGTCCAGTTCTAGTTATTGAGTCAACAGAAGTAACATGTGGACGCTCATCACATATAGTTTGTGTTAGAGAAAGGGAAGGAGAAAGAGAGAAGAAGGAAAGAAGGTTAGGAGTGAGGGAGTCTGGAAACAGTTGAAACATGGAGAGCATAGCCTTCACTCAATACACCACTTATACCATAGCATGGATAACTGTGCACACATGAAAAAGCACACTGCACATTGATTATTGGCATGGGTGCTGATAAATGAAAAGATAACATAGATTGAAGAAACAGTCTGCATAGTAAGATCTTACTGCCTTTTGAGTACTTGCTAGGGGACTAAGTACACTGATAGAAACAAGAGGCCATGTTCTAGTGGAACTTACTGCTGTGTAACTCCAAACCTAAGGAGCTGATAGTGGTTATTTTACACTCAAAAGGTAAAACTTGGTTCAAAATTGTGGGTCTAAGTCGGAGAAGCATCTATGTCTCTACAGTGAACCATATTAGAAGTTGAAAATTTGTTTCTGTGTAGAGCTCCCAATTCAGTCTTCTGTTAGAGTTTCTAATCAGCTGTGAAGAAATCATGGAGTAAAAGTTTAGAGCTTACAAAACCTTCCCCAGAAAGATGAAGGTACAGGAGTGGTTCTCAATATTTGTGGGCATTCACAAGATGGAAGGGAATTCTACTAGCCCAGAACTAAGGATGCATGTGCTGTTTGAACAATAGAATAATGGTACCCACTAGCATCTCTCTATTTTATGCTAAAAAAATACATTTCTTAGTGCTCTTGTCACTTTCTTTCTATAGCATTTGTTTATTATAAATGTATTAATTTTCCAAGTTAATTTTTTCTTACACTTTATTACTATTTTTTTCAGTTCTATATCCAATCATGATAAATAACACTCTAGTATTTCTGTGTCACATTTCTCACATAATTCAGTCAAGTGCTTTTTTTTTTCACTTTTTAAAATTTATAGTAGAATATAGATGCTGAGGAAACTTTTCTAATTAACCTCAACTTATTACTATGTTTCTGTAATAGAAACTACAAAATGTAAGACTAATTTATTATATGATTTTTGATAATGGCTATAGTTATTGTGTGTTTGAAAAATGCATGCACATGAAAGAATAGGCAATAATAACTAGAGAAATAGTAAGCATGTATATTAAGTGGTTTTTGAACTTTATTCTGAGGGCATTTTCAGAAATAGAGGATGATATTTTTCATTCCTAGTTAAGATTTTGGATGGAAATCAAGGACATTACTATATCAGCCATGGCTCCCAATATTTTTTCATTCAGTCCTGTTGGTCCCTTTGAAACAAGCATTTATGAAAATTTATAATTTTGTGCAAATATTGAAGACCTGGAATTGCAAAGTCTATATGAATCAAGAGCTGCTGCTTGCTGGTTAGGCAGAAACTAAAATTCTGCCTAGCTCTTTCTTCTTTCATTAGAATTACTTGTTTGTTACAATATGATTTTCTTCAAAAATAGATGCACTGAGGCAAAAGAGGAACCACAGGCTATACGTTGAATAGAAGGTTGATTAGTTGCCCAAACTTCAGTAGTGGGCGCCTGCCATGCTTCCTAGAGAAATAATTCCTCCTCTGAAATCTCATTGTGCTAATTACTAGTCCCAATTGAGTTCAATATTTCCAGCAATAGTTTTGTAGTTGCTCATGAATCAGTTTTGACAGTTTATGCATATTTTTGTGCTTAAACAAATAAAAATATACTTTCTGAACATTTCTTTGTAGTAAAGCATTTTATGATTTAAAATCTAAAACTTTGTGTCTTTTATTTTGTTCTTTGCTTGCTTTTTAAAAGCATTCTACATGCTTCAAGTTCATTAACAATTACATATTCCTTACCTGTCATTTATTAAGACTGAACAGCTTTCTTTCAAATGTCCTGTACTTGAATAGGCTTTTGTTTTGCATGCAGTATTTTAAAGGTGCTTATGCAATTATGATAGTTTCTAAGAATTTCAAATTGGTACCAACTACTTGCAAAAGCAAAGTGATTCAGATTTCACAAGAAAGGAAGATGTGAAGGGAAATCAGGGTGTGTGTATGTATGTGTCTATGTTTATAATAAACAGAAACCAAAAAATATTGTAAAATTACTTTTCATCATGCCTAGAAATTATTCAAATCTATGCTAAATTTACAACCAGTGCATAACTAAATTTGTTTTATGATAAGAAAAGTTTATAAAATAATGCTTCTGTTATGACACTCTTAAATACCATTTACGCATTTTTTATGAACCTGATTTTTCACTTAATCCTCTGCGTTATGCACTTAGAGTTTAAAAAGTTCTGCAGTGACTGACATGTTACTGTCTTTAGTTTTTCATATTGTAGTTCAGGATGAAAGCAAGTTCATTTTATACTGAATTTTAATTTTCTTTTAAATCTGGAACATGATTATCTTTTTTTTTCTTATTTCTTAGTGACCAAAGAAGCCTGAATCATTTTGTCTTGCTACTTTTATAAGCTATGGGCAAACAGAATTTTTATCACTAGTCTTTTTAGTAATGTACTAAATCCACATACGCAACTTTTATATTCTCCTTCATTTTTCTTCTTTAAATTTTCTTTACTTGATATTGAAGATTTTCTTTTTCCATCTATAAATTACAGAAATATTTTATATCTCTGAAAGTTTTAATAAGTGAAATTTATATGCTGATTTGCTTGCAATATTATTGTATATTAACTCACTTCTCAATAATGAACTCTTCTAAATAAAAGTACTTTTCACCACTCCAAGAAGACAATAAGGAACTATTTTCTTTTCTCGTTAATAATAGAACTGAGAGTGTTCTGTAATATAAATTTTTCAACCGATTACTTTTCCTTTTTTCTTTTTCTTTTTTTTTTCTTTTGGAAGGGGTTTATATTCATTTCTCCAAAGCTACCAGAATTTATTTTTGCTATTTTACTAAGATCTTGTAATAGTAAACCCTTGGCAATCTATAGTGAACAATTTTCAATTAATATTACAGAAAACTGTTATTTATAAGACTACACATAACCAAATTATAAAAATAATTTAAAATTATTTATTTGCATGCTAAGACTATAATGACTCAATTTTCTGCTTTAGATCACAAATATCACAAAACGGAACTTCCCCTTTACACTATGGTTATTACAAAACCTTATGGCTCAGACTATTTCCTCTAAACCTGGCTTCTCCCTTTATTGTTTGGATTTGTCCCTCATAACATGAATAATTTTGAAATTCCTGTAGCCGAAAGTTTTGCTTCTTTGTCTCTCTCAGAAAGACTTATTTCTAGTACTGAAAATTGAAGCAGCTCCTCAGGGTGTGAAGTCAGAACACACGGCTCATTTCCAACCACTGCTCTAAATATTAATTCAACTTACATGAATCATACATAACATATACTGCCCCTTTGTGCTGGAAAATGCCACACTTTTTATAGCTGTTGCTCTGCAGCTAGGATAATAAGAACCAAAGTCGTAAAACAGTAATTAATATACTTTAGAAGTGAGCTGTTTTATTGGATAGATGCTCATTAAGGATGATAGATGGCAGTTATTGAAAAAAGCATAAACCATTTGGTCAACACAAGTGAAAGGTCAGGTGTCATCTTGAACACTTTAATTAGGGATGCTTTGCTTTTCCCCCTTGCATATCTTCCTGTCTATATCTCTGAAGAAATATGGAAAGAAAGGTGTGCAAGAACTACAAGGAAAATATGTAATGCCTGCCCTGTGAGACTGAGGATGAAATAGTTACGTGTTGGAACTTTCGAATGACCTGACTCTTGGGGAAGTTGCATCGTGCTCTGCAAAAATACACACTGGTGCTTTCTGACTCTGGCACAAGTCAGCCACATCTTTATGTGATTAATTACAGGGCAGAGCATTACGTTATGAAGCCAACTGCTACCCACATTTAATGCTAAGACTCTATGCCCAGAAATAAATTCTGAAAAGTTAAAAACTGGCTAAAGATCAACTTCATCTAATGAAATGCATAATATCTGTGAAATCAACTAAAATACAGAATGAAAGGAACTTTCCCAACAGTCAGAGTAATAAAATCGAATGCATTTTCATGTCTTCAGCATAGAGAATATGAGCCATAGATGTGTTAGTTATTAACTTTAATTGGGCTGCTGCCTTTTACCCACTGGTTTATGTTTGTCTACAGTTGCCTTTGTAAATGATACAGAATGCTATCATATTTAATAGAAAGTTCTTTCCATTTTAGTAGCTAATGTTAAAATATCTTAAATGACTGATCTTTAGTAAAACTACATTGATCAGACCAAACAAAGGCACTTATTTTTTAAACTAAACTAATGTCTGATTATAACAACACACAGGTGCTTGTTCTATCCATATTATATAGTAATGATTCATAGATAAAACTATTATTGTTAGACAACAAGCTTTTGTGGAATTTTATGCCAGTGTGTATAATTCTGTTCTTAATGTATAAAATCAGGCATTATAATGTTTAAATAAATGCAACACAAGAATAAGTACACATCGTTCCATATTTCAAATTTGGGTAGCAGTCAGATCTTGCCTAGAATTTTAATTGTTGCATGGAATTATCTCATATTTCAACATCTTAGTCAAATACTGGAAAGAAAGACATTGAGTATAAATCAATTGTGATTTAAGATTGCTGATCCATAGAATGTTCTATGCTATGAGTAGAAACCCTAATAATGCTGCTAGAAAAAAGAAGAAAGAAAATGCATTAATGAGAAATCCTCAGTAAATTCTTAAAGTCACTATTCCTTGTAGTTAGGGAAGTGAAGAGTAAAGGGAGAGCATTCTTTAAAATCCTGCCCTTGTTGCCTAATCACAGAGATAGTCAGCCTATCAGAAACAAAGCATATGCAAAACTAGATGTGGAAATATTCAATCTGGTTTCAGTAATAGCCTTTTATGAAATTGAGATTTTATATATTCAGAAGCTTTCAAAGGAACTGGACTAGGACTGTGTAGCCAGTGGGTAGCATTGATGTGGTGTAGTGGTTGATTAAAAAAAAAACAAAAAACAAAACTCTGAGTATAACCCACTGATGTTCTTTGGAAAAGAGGTGATAATATGATTGTGGCTATGTTCATTTGGACATTATGGACAAAGGCATAGCTAGAAAATTATTTTCTTCAAATAGCCAGTTTACTGAAGACAGCACCAGGCAGTGTCTTCTTAGCACCAGTGGTTAACGACATTCTAGTTCAATTGCAATTTGCACAATATCTGTTCTTGCTGGTGCTGCCAAGCATATTGCAGATCAAGGAGCTTGTTATGCAACTGCGAATGAGAATCTTGGGCCACTCCATACCGTTTCATCTTGTCAATTGGGAGTTTTTATTTGGTTCAGTGTGCATGTGTGCGGGCGTGCGTGTGTGTGTGTGTGTGTGTGTGTGTGTGTGTGTGTGTGTTAACTAAAGTGTGGTGACCTTCACAGAAACAATAGATTATGAATATCTCCTTTCAACATGTATCATTTATTCTGTAAGTTTTCAATGCTCCTTGTGTTCATGTGTGCTTTTGGGGGGGGAAAAACCTCAGCATACATGCACTTTACTTCTGCTTTTCAAAATGATGGCCTAGCAAGGCAGAACCACTCTCTTCTACTCTTCAGCTGCTTTTGCTGTTGAGAAGTATGAAACGTTTTCCAAATCATTTCTATTTAGCTTTGGCAAGGGTTTTTTATTGTTCATTGGAGAGTATCTCTAATATGAAAATTCTTCATAACTCAGACACAGTAACCACACAGTTAATATGTGGTTCATGAAAGGCTGGTAACACTGCCTACTTTTTCCACCCTCTCCCTTTCATCAATTTTATCGCTACTTCCATTTTATTCTGGGAGTCGACATTCACGCTGAAGTACTATTTGCTCATTCATACATGCTACGGAAATTATTTTTATTCCTAAAGCATTTCTCTCTCTGAAAATCCTGGATTAGATTAAGCAAATATCCTATTTATGTAAATAAACGTTTAATTAAGAAGAGTCGGTAACAATGTCAGAAATAATAAAATGAATGATTTGTCAGAAATAAACTGCAGGGCATCTGATCCTTTGAAGATAATTGAAAGTTGACTATTTAAAAACATGAATTAAAAAAATATATGGATCTTGATGAGTTACAGTTCCATAAATTACCATGGCATTAGTATTTGGAAATTAAAACTCAAACAAAAACAGTGCTCTAGTTTGTCACTTCTCATCAGTGAAGTGTTTTATAACAAATAGTACTGGAATCTTCTTGGAGAATTTTCTATAGGCATGAAAGCTCTAGAAATTGTCAGCTTGGAGGGAGATGGCTTATTCATTCTTGTTTATGCTGATGGCAGGATTAAGTTTGGTTCACATCTCTGTTACACCAAGGTGACGGAGATTTTTCTTCAGTCAGAAGAACTTCGGTTATGAGGGAAAATGGTTATTACTCCTTGCTTAGGAACCAGAAAAGGTTTAGATGTGCTAAAAGCATGGAGTTATTTACAGAGCCAGGTAAAAGTAATGATAAGAAATTTTATGTCTAAGCCTGGTTTCTTATCCTGCTGAAGTCAGTCTCATTTCCTTGAGTGACCTTATAGCTTGCCAGCTATCTATCACATTCCTTTCTATCCCCTTTCATATCTGTTAAAATAATTTTTAATGCAATACTTGTAGCTTATCGCTCCTCCCTTTTTTTAATGTCCCTTAATCTCTACCTTGGCTCTCAGATACACATATCACTTAGATCATAAAAACATTTAAAATAAATGGGCTTTATTTGTGTATAAAAGACAAATTGGGAATATAGATTTTTATTTATTTGTGTCTGTTTGTTTATTTACAAAAGGCCAAATTTCTTTCTTTCAAGAGAGTCCTTCATTCACCCTTCCGTACTACTGATTTCCCAGCAAAATAGTTTTTCTGGAGCAGTTTTTGTCACAGGGCTGGTTTTTCCATAACTGTTGTACTTGCCAATTGTCCTTCCCCAGTCCAGAGCTGCTCTTTTAGAGATGGATAGGGGGTTGTTGTGGGGGGTAGACAGTACCACTTTATATGAGGGAATCAAGTAACGTCGAATGTGATTTTTTGTTTTCATAACTTCCCCAAATTTTAAATAAATCAGTTCTGGTCATTTCCTTTATGTAAATGATTTTTTGGGGAGAAATAAGAACCTGTTATGGGACTATCATCCAAAATTTCTTTTTAAAATTTTTAAAACTGGCTTCAAATGCAGGTCTACAGTGAGATCTTACTAACCATTACAGTGTAAGATTACAATGAGAAAATTATTTTTATTCAATTCTGAGGGGAAGTCTATTAAGGCATGCATAATTTCAGAGCAGTTCTCTAGAGATGAACTTTTTTATGGTAAAATGAAGCAATGTAACATAATGCAAATCATACTACCATTACAAAAAGGAAATTAAAGTTGGAAGAAATCTGTCAAAATATTGTGAAAGTCGAGGACTCAAGCTTTATTACTTTATTTTTAGAATTCGCAAAGATGTTCCACTGCAGAAATGCTTCTGGGCATTTGTAAAATGGGCGGGAAATGAAAAGAGCAGTCACTTCTAAATCGCCTGTTAATTCAGCCCTCTGTCCCACCTCCTCTCTGTCATCCTATTCCCTCTTTACCTTGACCATTTTACCTGTAGCCACGCTAGAGCCATAAGCCAGTATCTGTCAGTCTAAAAGGGTTTTGTGATTTCAAATGTTTCCTAGGACATAAGGTTTTTGCAATGCTAATTGTTTCTCCTGTTGCAACTAGTTTGCGTTTCTTTGATCTCTTCATGTCTTTGAAGAGTTTACATTAAGGTTTCAGAAAAATTCTCAAACTCTCTGAACATTTAGGGAAAGAAAATAAAGCCCTCGCCCATATTACCTTTGTCAACAGTTTTCTTTTCCAAGTATATTCCAATATGGCCAAATGACAGAGTTTATGATATTTCAGGGTTTCTATATTCCCTTTGACTTTTCAGTCAAACTACTGACACCATTTTCTTAAAAAAGAAAAAAAAAGTGAAATAAGCACTATCATCTACTTTTTCTGTTTGTTTGGCCTGTGGAGTCGCAGAGGTACAAATAAATCCATTTTTTAAAAATTTAAGAAGTCAAGAAGTCGAGCAGAATTTCCTTTAGCCACCACTTTCCCTCTGTTTCCTGTTGATTAGGAAAGCCTGATTATAATTTATAAGTTAAACCTGAAATATCGAGGAGATAATGTATCAAGCAGTGATAGGTTTAGCAGTTTGATAGTTCTGGATCACACCTGAATGCATAAACAGAGTTTGTACTATGTTATTCTAACAACCTGCATTTGTAAACGCAAACTTACGACCTAGAGTCCTAAGCAGTGAATATCTACTCTTGACTGCAGTAAAACTTCTCGGGTATCTTTCTATTTTAAGATACATATTTCATTTTCAAATTTACTATCATAGGTATCTGCGACTCCAATTAATTTTTTAAATTACTGCTTTTTTTTTATAACAAGACTCTAACAGCTAAAATGAGCCTTCATCTTTAAGAAGATTTTGTAAATGAGAGCCCAAAGTGTCTATGTCATATTCAGTTCTTATGTGTGCAATGAAAGATCATACCTTTTCACAGAAATTAAGTTTGCTCAAGAGTAATGCAATAACTCATTTCCTTCACAGATGTTCAAACTTCATAATATTACTGAGGACGATTTATGTATCTTTTCTATTATATATACATATAGATTTTAATGTGTATGTATAAAATATAAGTATTTTATATTTTATATATATACATAAAATAAATTTTATGTATAATTTATGTATAATTTATATTTTATGTATATTAGGTCAATGAATGTATATAAGAGAGTACAACAGAGACCTTTGTTATAAATTTAAGATTTGAAAATTTCAAGGACTTAAAGCTCTGCCCTAGTTCCCCTGTGCTTAAGAATCACTCTCTACTGGCTAAACGAACTCCTGCTTTTGATGGTTTCTGCTGGCCAAGACAGGGAAAGCCAAATGTATTATAAAACTTTATATTGAAAAATTTTAATAATGTATTTAAGCATACATTTTTGATGCTGGGACTATGTTGAATTGATTCCCGAAAGCATTTAGAATTTTTTTTAAACCCTGGAGAAATGCCTTTTGAAATATTATCCCGATTTACCAACAAAACATAGCAATTATAATAGGACACATTGTAAAGATTTTTAATTTTCCATTTGTGATCTTATATTTTTTGGTGGTTAAGTCTTTAAAACCCCAACTCTAAAGTGAAATTGAAAAGTTCTTAAGAAAAGAAATCTGCTGTTACAAAGCCTAGGGTGGGAGAGAATAATTACACATAGCTTTTTGATAAACAGTCTAAATTGTGCTTCAAAGGACAGATGTGGCTTTAATAATCTGAAACATTTGCATTTTCAGATTAAACTTTGCTTGATTGCATTGCACTTGATATGTATACTTAAATCTATATGTTAAATGTTATACTTTGATATAGCACATCTTGTTTGACTTTGTTCTTATGATCTGACAAGCTTCATTATATAATAAACTAGTTTAAATAAATCTTAAAGACATAAAAGTGTTCCTGACAGTAAGGAAAAATTTAAAGCACACAAATGATATATCGGTTAGATGTTCCAGAGAGAGTCAAAGTTTTTTCATTCAAATCTTTGAACATGTGTTTTGAATAAAGCTGTAAGGCATTTTCCAGTAACCAGTGTTGTATTACAAAAATGAGTAAAGTAAAACAAAAGGAAAACATGTTTCAACATTTTATTCAGTATTGTCACATATTGTTGCACATTTCCTGCTGGAAGTAAATGTGACATTTGTAATGCTAATTTCTCAAACCTAACCTTTTATATCATATAAAATATTACTGAGAATATTGTGCTCCTGTCAGACAAGCACAAATAATGAACTACTCTATCAGAGTCCAAATGGGTTTCTGATAGTTTGTGTGCAGTATTATTACAGCTCTGATGTTAATCCATCGTTATAACTTTTTAATTTTTCCGCTAAATTCTATCTAGGAATAACCAATGATAAGCAGGTTACAGAACACTTGACCCAATATCCTGGCGTTTTATCTACAGCCAAAACCAGGAAATATCACTATAATTAAATTGATTGCCGTGGTGGACAAAGCATTGGGGTAATATAATATGGTGATGTAATGAAAAAAGCAAGAAGTTTATTTAAAAGTAAGAAATTTCATGCTCTATTACTAGACTTTTAATGTTTTATTAATTGAAAATGAATGACTTAGCTGACTCTGAAGTACAAAAAATGTAGCAGGACTTCTATTTGGTTATTTTGCTTTTCATAATAAACAGCTGTCTATCTCTAACTACATAAAAGTAAGGAGGCAAAGTACTGAGCATGTGCAGGCAATTTCGGTATTTAAGATGCCAAGTTGGGGAGAGAGGTACTTAAAAAAATCAAGCTGTAAACTAATTTATAGAAAGGTGGATATAATTTATTTCATAGTTACATTTGTTATATTTTATTAAAATATTAGCTTTGGAAAAAATCTAAAATGGACTTTGCAAGTTATCATTAATACTCCATTTCTTCTTGAGAGAACATACTTCTGAAATAAGGAAAAATGAATTTAATGTTCAAGCTGGGGAATGTTCCCTTTTTACAATATTAATTTATTAAAGCATTTTAAATTTTAAAATTGTTTTAAAATTAAATTGTTTTGAATAATTGATAGCCAAAGTCTATGAAAGACTTTAAATAACCTGCTCTTTTAGCAAAGCAGTTAGTTCTTCTAATGAGGGCTTCCAGGTTGGCCAGCCTGGAGATGGATTTTAGTTTCATACACTGAGTGTGGTCAGCAGCTGGCCAGCCTCCCTTGCACCACTCCATAAGGTCCCAAAATTTGACCTCCAAGGTTAGGAGTATTTATGTGAATTCTGTCATTGTTGTGTCTAGGAATTTAGACAGAATTTATGAGGGTGCAAAAGACATTACTTTTCATTCTTCTTCTGAAGTTAAAATAGTTAAATTTCTCAGAAAAGAACATTTCCTTTACTCGGTTTTCAAACTGGTTGTACTCAATTTAATTTTATATCCAGCCCTTGTTCTTCGGAACTTGTGTTCAGTCCATGTGCGGACATTGTGTTTGTTACATCGGTTTATACCTAAGCTTTGTGACACGTGGCTTTCGTGATCCATTCCTTACCTGGATAAACTTGTGAGTAGTTCTAAGTAGACTTATCTCAGCAGTGAAGCCAAAGTGTCAGTGTCATGAGCCCTGTTAATTATTTAGATGGTGTTTTGCTTCTGCCAAGTCAGGTTATAGAAATCTCACAGCAACATGAAGAGAGAGCAGGTGTTACTGTCCTTATTTTATAGATGAAAAAGTTGGAGTTCACATTGATGAATGACTTTGCAATTGTCCAATTTTGGTACACTTGTGAGTTTGATGTATGACTTTTGGGCAGTGTCCTGTCTGGCTTCACCACATGTGTCACCAGTGCCTGCTACACTGACTGGTGTTTTTAGTAGATGCTGAAGAAGAGCACAGAATTAACAAAGACTAGAAACCAGGTTGCCGGGCTTTTGTGTTTTACTGCCAACACCATAGATATTGAGTTCTAGTAATTAGTAGACTCCAAAAGTGTCATTCGTTTTTTTGTTTGTTTTTGAGGTACATCCTTTTGATTTGTGCCAATGATGAAAATAAGTTTCTTTTGTAAAATTTTGTTTGTGGACCTAGAATTTAACAAAATTAATAAATGCTAACATTGTGCGCTCAGTGTGTGGCAGATACTCTTCTAAGCATCTTACATGCATCAATTTACTTCATCTGAATGGCTCTATGATGTAGATACCATGTCATCTCCATTTTATAGATGAGGTGACTGATGTGGATGTGTGTGGGAGGTGAAGTAATTTGTCCGAGGTCCCAATATAGCAACAGTAGCTCCACAACCCAATTTCTGTATAGCAACGTTGGTTTAAACTATCATTTGAAGGGATGACTACTGGTCACAATGATTTTTCTGCCCATGTAGCTGCTAGATTGTCTGCAAAGATCTCTTGACCGCCTCTGTAGGCACTGGAATTTGGGAACTGTCTTGTTCCTTGGGGGTCAGTTGTGATGGGGCTTTAAGAGTGAGATCATATTTCTTCAGAATACCCTCATTATGAATTTCATTCACTTCTGGCTCTAGGCTTTGCTCTTTGAGTACAGGGGAGATACACATTAAATTTAGGAGAGTAGTTACTTCTTGGAAAGGAGAAAGAAGAAAGATGTTGGAAACAGGTAAACAGGAGGCTTCCATTCTATTGATTGTGGGTTTGGTTGGCTTGTTTGTGCTTGAGTTGTTTCCTTTAAGGCTAGAATTAGATTGGGCTTTCATTGTTATTTTTATATTTGTTCAAAATAATTCCTAATTAAAGAAAAATTTTAAGGAACACAATTAGATCTTGATCTGTAGGCAATTAATAAACATGTGACTCTAGACCTGATGGGTTCAAGAATGAAGGATATGCAGGCAGCTTTTAATCATAGCCTGAAACAATTGTATTCTTTATTTACCTCTGTAACTAAGATTTATGGGAGTCAGTTCTTCAATATGGAACTTAGAAGAAGAGAAAACTTTATATTATTTTTAAGGCATAAGGCCCTTATAGACAAGCTACATTGAAAACATTTGAGGCATAGAAATATTAATTGACTTGAGAGATGCCACAAAGGTAGTTGGTTCAGGTGTTCGTTAGTTCAAGAAATTTTTATGGAATTCCTGTCACGGGAAAGGAACCTTAGGCATTGCTGGGGACAGGTAGATGAATAACACATTGTTTGCTAGAGATTTATAGTCTTTACAGGGAAAGCATCTGGGTAAACAATAATTATAATACAAACGATTAATTGCCTTAACAAAAGAAGTAACTCATGGCCTATCTCCATCACCTCTGTCGTGTCCATACTTAATACATATAAAGCATTTAGCATAGTACTTGGTACATAGAATTCTTAATAAACAATACCTGTATGATCAGATTTTTCACTGTGTTTTATGACAAGCAGGAAGAGATCTGCCAGGACTCATGGTTCAGCCTTGTCACTCTTATATGTTTGTGAAACAGTAAAACTTTCCTTGAAATTCTCAGGCAAAACTATTAACCATTGTATTATTGTAGGGCCTTGTAGATATTTTCTGTAAAATATTTGGGCATATTTTAATTACTTGTTACATTATGTGGCTTCATCTCCAAGATAAATTCATTCATAGCAGCCACTGTCTCTTACTCACATTTGTATTCCTAGGACTTAGAATATAATAGGTGATCAGTAAATGGTTTGTTGTTGCTTGAAGGAATACATCCTACAAAGGGTTAGGGGATGGGGGATGGATGGGGAAGTAGAGAGGTTAGCTGTCCAAATTGCTTCTTAGATCTTTCTCTGAAAAGAAGCAATTTTGAGGCCTGTAGAAAGTGAATATCATGGTGTTGGTTGTCAGGCTTAACTTGGTTATAAGTAAGGCTTAACTCTAAGAAAAAAAAATTCTTAGTTTGTAGATCAGTGAGTGGCTCTTTTTATGATTCTACCATAGATGTGTCTCTGCAATCTAGTAGTAAAATCCTACTCTAAAATGTTATTCTTGCTCTGTTAAATATAACTTTTAATTCATTTATTATATTAAAATAAAGATAAAAATATCAGTAAAGTTGTATAAACCCTAAGGTTTGGTAGAAAAAAATCCCATTTTTGGTTTTAACTACAGAGAAAGTAAACTTGTAGTTAAGATTCAAATATCAACCTTAATCAGTTATGATGTTTCTCACTGAATTTTCAATGAGATAATCATGTTTTGAATCTGTAATGGTATATGTGTAGTTCTATGTACTAGATAAACTAAAGTAATAATATTTCAGAAAACAAATTATTTTTTTAATCTGCAATCTAATCACAAATTTAACTGAGCAGGAGATTATATATAATATAAGGATAGGTTATTTGCAGTTCATTGATTTGTCAAATATTTATTGAACACCTACTATGTGTCTGTCACTGTTTTAGGTACTGCAAATATATCAATTAGCAAAAGACACAGAGGTTCCTCCCTGCTCAATATTTTTCTGAATTATTTTTAAAGATCCAAGTATTATTTTTTAAGTCTGTATATGGTTGGCACCTTTTTGCAGTTTTCACTTAGCTAGTCTACAGAAAAGACATGGATATCCATTTGTATAACTCAGTATGCTGACAAAATACTAATTTTAAAGACATGTGGATAACTTCAATGGCTTGAATTTGATTTCGCTCTGCATGTGGGGAACAAAGTAGTGTACAGAGATTTCATAGTGTAATTCCATGAAAATCAATAAGAACTATGCACACCTAAACACCTGTGCACAATTCAAAATTCAGGCAGACAGTTCCACTTAAAAGATCACTGAGTCAGCAGTCAAATAATCTTTAGGGATAATAATTTTATCATCTCACTTGCTTTCTCGTTTAACTTTGTCATTCTACAAACCCATTATTATTGATAAGAAATTTCCCAGCCTAGTGTATTCAGAGGTATGGATCCTATTGGAAGAGTGGCTCAAAACCTAGGTTAATAGGGAGCTATCTTAGAAACATCACCTATTGGAACTTTGGGAAATATAGTGCACTACAAATTATCCTCAAAAATGAATTAGTTTGAAAAGAAGGTTAACTTTAAAACTTCTAAGACTTGTGAACAAAATTCATTTTAAAGCTACAAATGAATGCTGTTATTGAGTAAGTACTTGTGTGGTCAGGAGCTTTATGATGAATTGAAACCCATTCGGAGGACAAAACAACAAATTAATTGATTGCTTTCATTCACAGTGGCTTTTAAGACTTACATTTTAAAAGGTTTTCATGGACTATGTCTAACCCTTTTCAGTGTTTTAAGTTCTTTCTCCTTTTTAGGATTCAGATATGCTGGTAATTAACTTACATTATTCTAAATTTTTATTTTATTTTTTTTACCCCAAAGAAAGAAATTTAAGGTAAAATGTAAACAAGGTAATAGATCAGTATTTAAGAATTTTTAGCGTCTTAGGTTGTTAACTAATTATTTATTATAAAATGCAAGTCAATTTAAACAACTCATTGGGTAATACCAACACTTGTTTTGTTTTTGGAAGGCAGCTATACTCACCGGTGCCGACAGTTTTCAGCAGCTAGCTGGAAAAGCACAGACCTGCATTAAAAATTTCATCTTTTAAACATCCTGGCCTTTGCAATCAACCTAATAGTTTTAATTTTTATTATATTTTAAAAATAGGATTTAAGCATACTTTGGAAAGATTTTATTTAAATGGTGAATAGCTTGTACTAGTCCATAATGATTTTAATTGAAAATAGAATTAAAGATATCTATCATAATTAACAATACTCTTTCAAAAGAACTTCTCTAAGTGCTAAGTTCTGTGTTATATGATTCCCCAGTGCTGGGTGTCATACCAGGTGCTGCCTCAGTAATTGCTCAGTAAATAAATAATAACTTGCAATCTCAGTCACATCTGATTGATTCTCTACAGGTGTATTGTTCAAATTTGAATTGAAGTATTGCAACATTATTTACTAGAATTATAGCCTTCGGGGAGTGAAGGCGCCATCAATATGATGCATCCAGCCCTACCTGTTCACAGGTGAGACTCATAGAAGTGCGCTGAATGGCCCACAGCAGCTGGATGCTGGGTTTGGCTTTTTTTTTTTTACCCATTTGGTTCAGCTGCTCACCTCAAATTGCTATTAGTGAAATTATTAGGTGTATGGGTGTGCATTAAGGAGATTACTCTAATGGCGTCAACTTTAAATTAGACTAAATATTCATCTAAGAGAATCCTAGATTCAAGTATTCCTAAAACAGTTTTCTGAGCAACTTGATAATGCTCCTATTTTTGGAAAACTATAAACAATCTAAGGGCACAACCTCCTGTGAGCTATTCTGTTAGCTACCAGATTGTATCTCTAGGGAACCTCATCTTTGCCTGCCTCCCATTTCCTCACATCCAGTTATTGAAAATCAGGGCTGAAAAGGAACATAAAAGTCATATGACCTAATGGAATGCCAGGATTGCTCTTAAATTAACCCGTCCTTTCAGTTGTCTCAATGTCACTGCTTAGTCATCAGAACCTCCTGGACTTCCTAAAGGGACTGCAATTTTTACTTCTGCAATTCATAGTCCATACTTCCCACAACTGTATGTGTCTGACACACAAACAGGATTACATCATACTCAACCCCAGACTCCTGACCTGTTCTCCTTTTTGGAAGTAATTAACACCAACACTTACTGAGCCTTTTGAGGCTCTTCCCTCACCTTCTCCCACGAATGTCACGTCCTTCTAGCTTTGACAATCGTTAAATTCCTATTGGACAACCCAGAACACCGTCCACCATTTCTGTCTTCATAAATCTTGAACCTGGGCCAGCGGCAATGGTATTTCACTTTTTTTATTTTTGCTTTAAAAAAAAAAAAACTTAAAGTTCAGCTATCTCTATTTTAATCAGTCTAATTTAACCTAAATTCTTTGCCTTTTAAAGTAAAGCTACTATACTTTAATCAGTCAAAATTAACCACTTCCTCTTCTTTGCATCAACACTGTTTTGGGTGCACACTGTACTTTCTCTCTTCCTGGCTCTTTTAGGACAACAGTGTTTTATACGTTCCTGTTTTTTCCATGGCACGTGAATGATGTGTTTTCTCCTCCACTAGAATAAAAGCAATAATTTTTGCCTAATTTATTTCATGCTCTGTCCCCAGCTCATAGGAAAAGCCGTCAGTAAATATTTGTTAAATGAGCAAATAAGTTTGCTCATTACGAGATGCTGAATTGCACTAATTTAAATAAACACTTCTATTTTAGAAATCTAGAAAATATAGGAAAATGTGAATTTGCGTCTACAATTAAGAATTCCCTAAGTCATTCTCTTAGCAAATTTCTTAGTAAATTTAAACCTAAATGATCTAAAATGGTGAGGATTTTATTGTATCAGAAAGGAAATGTGCTTGTGCAAGTTTCTTCGATTTTTCTTGGAGAAAAACGTAGAAGAGCCTTATATTTTCTTACAACTTCTTTATGATTTTTTGTACCAAAATATACTGAAAAATATTTCAGACAATTTTTCAATTTATAAATCTCCATATGACGTTTGCCAAGAGGAATAGTTTGGACAAGATGTTGAGTTCACTTCATTTCTAAAATATTTTGTTTCCGTTTCTTAATCTCCAACCATCATTAATCTGAATCCTGTAAAATACTATGTAGTAAATGCATCTTAAAAGTTAACAATATCTTATAGATTATTTAAATATTTAGAATACAATTCAAATTCCAGATCAGAGTAAGAATTTAGGAACAAAAAAGCAATATTAAATCTGAATCAAGGAAGAAAGGGGCTAAAATTCCCAAGTAGTTAGAGGGATATCTGAGAAGGAAAACCCTAATTCAAGGTTAGTTAGAATAAAACAGGATGTATACAGAGGTTCATCAAAGCTTGCCTAATTATTAATCTAGAAAAAATTTCAGTTACTAATAAAAGTACATTATTCATATATTATAAACCATGAAAGAAAATATTTTCCTCTTTCAAAAAGAAGCCTTTTACATAGAAAAAAATTCTGGCTTTAGAGGTAAAAGAAAAAAAAGACCCAAATTTGAATCTTACTAGGTATGTTATCTAGTCTCTTAGCTCTGTCACAAAATCTAGAAAATAAGTTTACTTTCACTTATTTAAGTTTGTTAATAACACTTTGGTGTTCAGCCAGGATTCTCCGAAAATGCCTTAATGGTGTAAGCCCAGTGGAGCCCTGAAAATTCTGTCAAACTTTCTCCCCAGCAACTTCACTTGCACTGAGTTATTAGAAATTGAGCACCCATGCAAGTTTTGGAAAAAATGGTTTAACGATAAAAAAATTTGAAAACCACAGAAATAACCTAAAGAAGCTAGAAATTAGCATGCGCTCATAAACTATAGCTTCAATAATTGGATAATGCATGCTAGATCTGTTAAATATTAAAAACATGAACCTCAGGTTACTAAATGGTAACTTCCCAGGTCATTTGCACAAAACGTCTCACAGAGGAACACATCTTGTGTGGAACGAAGCCCCAGTGCAGGCATTGCTACATCCTGAGGTTTTATAGTCACTTAAATATCTTTTGCCCTTGTTACAATTTGTGCCTATTAAATTATAGTATTTTTGTAGAACTGAAAACACCCATAAAGAATATTATATGTTTTAAAGTACAAGAAAAGTAATGTGGAAATACCAACAGACCTTTTTTATCATTTGAGCTAGAAATGAATTCTCAAGCTCTTTAAAAACACAAAAATTTTGGAGCAAATGTTGGTGTTTAATTTGATCAAGACATTATAAGCATTCTTAAAAAGAAAAACAAAATCCACACACTACCTGGAAGCCTAAAATTTATCGAGAACTGACATTTTTACCAACAGTCTAGTAATGTGGGTTTTTATGAAAGGTTTGGGGAATGGGAAAATATTTTTAAAGTATACAGAGTTTTAAAGTGAAGTTTTTTTATTATGAAAGATTTACATTTCATGAATTATAACAATTTTTAGAAAGAAGGATCTTTTAATGCCTTTGTACTCTGTTATATGAAATTTTTCTTTGAAAATATTCTGTATTTCAGTATAATCCTGTGGATTTTATGAAAAATGACAAAATAAAATTTAACTCAGCAAGTTTTAACCCATAGGGTTAAATAAAGAGGAGTGTTACAAGATTTACAAATAATTTAATCCATCAAAGTACAGTGATAATAACATCACTGCTGACGACATCAGATTAAAATTAATCGACCATCGGTATCTTGGGCTCTGAGAAAAATATTAAGTAATAGAGCATTCTATCATTTCAGTAGTGTGAATGCTGATGAAAGAACTAGTGGTTAGAATTCTCTTGTGGAATTAAATATGTCAAAACAACTTATACACAGTGGAGCTTACTTTGCATAAAAGCCAAAAAAACTTGAAAAACTTAAAAGACAATCATAGCATGGTAGTACAGCAGTACAGTAGTGGAAGTGGAATAATTTAAAACATTACTAGAAAACTATTTGAATTTCCTTAGGCCAGCCAATTTGAATGGCTGTATCCAGGGTGATATTCAAAATATTGAACAGGCAGCATGGCAGCCACGCATCAGCCCAACAGACATGCAGTGTGGTATGTCTCAGCCCAGCGTAAGTGCACCAACACTGCAAAGTTGTGGGGGTGGGGAGGTTCCAAAGTAGATAAGAAGACCCCAATATCCTATACATTCCAGGATATTGAACTCCTGCCCTGGGGATGAATCCCAGGCATTTATTTACTCTTTAAAAGTAACCAAAGTGATACTAATAAATAGGAGCTTGGTAACCACTGGATTAGACACCCTTTTTCAGTTTAACTCAGGTCGAATGGCCAAGTCAATAAATTCTCTTGCAAATAAGGAATCCTCTCATCCACAGGCTTCAAGTTTGTTAACTTGAGTAAGGCCAAACGTGTATAGCACAGCAAAATTCATTCCAGTGCACACAGCAATTCCTAGCATTATCTAGTCAAATTCCTCCACATCAGTTGCTGTTTAGTGTGGGTTGTTTAGACATTGATGGTCTTTTGTAATTGATGCTGCAGTAGGTACATGACTCCTTGCAAGGTGATTTGAAAACCATGTTAATTTTAATGTCTCTAGTAGTTATTGTTGATAGAGCTGATGTAGCCTTCCCAGGATGCCAAGCCAACAATGTGTTTCACATTTTGAGCCAGTTTTCAACTTTATCTAAGACACATGATGGATTTTCTGAAGGCAGGTGTAGGACAGGCTCATTGAGATATCTAACACACACACACACACACACACACACACACACACACACACACACACGTTTCTATTAACAAAATTGAGAAATAGATCCGAAATGGTAGAGGGAATTTTTATTTGGTTGATTTTTTTTGGTGTTTTGCCAGTTTTCACTGAATTGACGTGACTATATCCAACTTTAGTTGTAAGGATTGTGGATGAAGCTCATGTAAAGTTTTATGACCGCTGATACAATTTTTCAGATACTCATGTAGCTTTTTCAGTTTTGTTTTGTTTTATGTTAGCTTAGGTTTATTAAAAATGTATTTCCATTATGATATATCTAGAGCATTATTAATGGTGATGTGACATTTTATATGTCAGGCTCTTGAAATGATTTAGGTAAAAGAGGCATTAGTTTCCTCAGTTTCAACTAAAATGATAAATTCTTATGTTACATCTGTGTTCAAGGAAATGCTACTAATATCATCTCATTCATATAAATACTTGTCAGGTGTCTGCCTGATTTTCCAGGCATCTGAGCCTTATCCAAGCATCTCGAGGCTATGGTACTTGGAAGTTCCTTT